>CM033470.1:217819737-218252848 GCA_019447015.1 Hymenochirus boettgeri | reverse complement strand
AAGGAGGGAAAGTTTCTTCCAGGAAATGCCCTCTGACTCTAACAGTGCCTCTGAGGAGAGTCTAAGCCCTGGTTAAGGGTAACAAAACATAGCTGTTAGGGGCCACAAACCCAGCCCTGTTAGGGCCCACAGCTCTGCAGAAAATGCTGTGTACAGTTAAAACTGGGGGGTTATCCAGAAACTCAACACCACCCAGTAAGGCCCCGAACTTGCTACCCCTGAAGGCTGTTGATAGACATAATAAACGGGAGGAGGCGTTTTGCCTCACCAAAAAAGCGTCGATAGACGCACCCACATCCCCGCTCCATTGTGGATTGGTATGGGAGTCTGTATACAGGTCTTCCTCTTCCTCTGAAAGAGGAAAGATAAGCGGGTTGCAAATGGCTCGCAGGTGGGGTTGGCAGGAAAACACCCCTCAAAACTGTTTTCCCAAACTGGGACATTTCAGACTCCCCAGAAGATTTAACTTCGCCCAAACTCGCATTTAGGTCCACACTAGTCAAGGAAGATGACCTATACTGGAAATCACCTAGGGGTCCCGGATAATATGCAGTGCCCTATGGCCCTGAGCTAGACCCAGCCTGCTATCCCCTTGCAGCGATCACAGACAGGGTTCTCAGTGGACCAGACTCTGCGTAACATCCAGTACAAAACTGGCAGACGCTGCGGGACCACTACTGTTTATGCTGTCCCAAGCTGAACAGGAAGGGAACATAGACACAGACCAGTCAATTGCGCTCCTTCTTCTTCAACAAAACAGCCCTATAAAGGCCCTAGCAGAAGATACCTTAATGATCGGCCCGACCTTCAACCACATTACCAACATAAGACGGGCACGTTGCTAAGTTCAGCTGCATGGCAGAGCTAGCCCCTAAGTCCCAAGAAACACCCCAAACATAGACTCAGCTGCTTTTCGAGAGAAGAGTTTATACGGAGGTCAAGGGCAGAAATAAAGCAAAAAAGTCATTCCGCAGAATTCAAAAAACCTAGATATATCGCCTCCGCCGGCCCTTTCACCAGGAGAGGGACGCCACCTTAAAGCCCAAGGGACGTCCCGAGACTTCCAAAAGGGCAACTCTGGCAGATTTACCAGGAGGATTCGGCTCCGAACGGGCGCCTTCCCCACCAGACAAGAAGCCTCAGGTCGAAAAACACTTCACTGGTAAGTACCCATTCTTCCCACATAATCCAATCATCTCAGTTCTACAAGCATGGGGGCCATTTGTTCAGACGTTGGGTCTCAGAATAATAAAAATGACTATCCATCCCGCTGGTGAAATTCCCTTTCCAGTTTCAGGACCCCCAGAGCTCCACACGGCAGAGCCTGGACGAGAGGTAATCAGACCTGGCCTTGTCGCAAGGCAAGACTAGAACCTGCACAACCAGGAAAGAAGGTTGGTAAGCCATGTTTCCCAGTGAAAAAAAACAGGACGGCTCTATCAGACCGTCCCTAAAACGTAAAATCTCTCAAACCGCTTCATTAAAGCGGAAGAGATTCAGGTTAGAAAACCTGTCCAGACCAAAATTCCCATAAACAAAGCTATTTCATGATAAAATAGACTTAAGACGCATTCCACACAATCTCTATTTCAAAGACACCAGACGGCTCTACAGTTACCACTGGAGAGATCAGGGATTCCACTGGAACGTAATGGTGTTTGGGCTATCCAAACGCCCCTTACACCTTTACCAGGGTATTAAAAACCCGTAATTCAACACTCAGACAGAAGGGCATCATGTACGTTAATTTACCTGGAGAGCTGTGGTGGTTCGGTCCAGAGGAAAACGTGATTCTCCAACAGAGAGACCACATTATTTCCACTCTCACACAATTGGGGTTCTTAATAATACGCAGAAGTCCATTCTAATCCTACCAAAGGAAACTAGAATTCCTAGGATTCCAAATAGACACACAACGATTCACAATAAGGTCCCAGACCACAAGTGGAACCTGATACATTCCTTCTTAGGAGATCCTTCCCAGGGCAATATCTTCCACTTCGATCCATAGCGAGGATCATAGGGAAGATTGTAGCCCTAGACCAAGGGCCATACAGGCCCCACTTTAGCAGACAGACACCCAGATGTTCCTGAGGCATCATCTCCGGGAGGGCTACTCATGGGCTCAAACAGTACATCCAATTGCACGGCAGTGAGACAGGAGATACGACAAATACTGCAGTTCCCCGTCTCTTGCCCTCAGCCCATTCAGGCCAAGGTCCCAGACCTGAACAATCAACACAGACGCATCCTGATAGGCTGGGGAGATTCACCCCAACAATAGCCTCAGGGACGCTGGTCCACCCGGAATCAAAATCCACATAAATCTCTAGAAATAAGAGGCAGTGAGACTGGCTCTAGAGAGATTACCCAGAGAAGTAATATCGGACAAAACAGTCCAGGTACAGTGGACAATCGAAACAGCGGTCTCATATATCAACAGGAGAGGGGGAACAAAATCAGAACTCTCTGCTAGAAGCCCTTAGAGATCTGGAAATTGCACTCGACCTACACACAGATCTGTAGCCCAATATGTCCCAGGCAAGTCAACGAACTTGCAGATGCATTATCCAGGCACCAGACTGTCTCTGTCATTCTGTGCTCAATCACCTACTGTTTGCCAAAATAAGCCAGACCTTCGGCAGAGGCAGATATAGACAAATTGTAACAGACAGGGTGAGGGACTTAGTCTAGTATACCAATATGGCCATCCCAAACCCGGTTCCCACAAGATAAACCACTGGTACTGGGACAGAAACTACCGCTAGGCATGAAAGTCGGACTGACTTCCAGGGATCCCAAGACCTTTTATCCAAGCTGCCACAATTAATGTGGATCGCAGCTCAAATCAGTTTTTCTGCTTCCAGCAGCTATCCTCCATGGTCCAATACCTTAATAGACTCGTCCTGCACCGTGAGACATCACAAAAACAAAAATTGCTAGCAGAATTATGTCATGGTCCACAACCAGAGCATCACAGATCTCCCAATCCAGTCCCCTCTGGGAAGCAATAGAATTCCTCTCCCAAAATTCCCATCAGGACTATCATCCAATACCTTAAAGTCATACGGCTCGGCCTTAAACATCATCATTCCAGACTTGACTACAAATGCCTGTACATAAGGCATACTAAAAGGAGCCTCCTCTCCAGACCACCAAGGCCGAGATTATACATCAACTTGGGATACTACATCTCCTAAATTTCCTAGTGCGTGGGCCCTACCATCCCTACCCCTTCGTTCCAGGAATCAAAATGCATGTTTACTAGGCCTAGCTTCGCGGCCAATCAGCCGAGTCTCACCCTCATACATATTCACGAGCCCTGGTTGTCATCACACCAGGGGGAGCACACTTAATCCTCAAAGGGAAAACCAAGACAACACACATTTCCCCAGAAACTGTGGAAATTGATCTCCCCCAAAGACCCCCTCGAACCCTCCTTATGCATAATATCTCACTCAATAATATATGGAACTCTCTGACCCCCGAACACAGAGGGAAACACCATCAAACTGTTTATCACATCCAGACCCCCTTTCAGACCAGCGTGCTCGAAAACGATAAGAGGCTGGAACTTTCTGCAATGGACGGAGCTAATAATCGACACCCGACTTATTCCGCCCCACTCTCTCAGAAGCGCAGCCACACTAAGGCAGCCTCCCAAAGGACTTCCCTAATGACAATACTGAGAGCAGCCCGATGGTCCTCCGACAGGACGTTTGTCAGACACTACTGGATACCGACAGAGCCAGAGAGATATTTCACAAGGGCACAAACCAGGTGTGTGATACGCTGCCCACCAGCGTTGCTAGGTGGCTGCCTCCGTGGGACAAAGTAGGGTTTGCAGGAATCTATGTACTGCAAACCTCATTTGTCCTAGGGAATGGACAGCCACCTAGCAAACAGCGCCCAACCTACCTCCCAAGAGGAATCTGCTTGTTGTAAACACAATAGGTCAATACTGTAATAGTGTGTACCTTAAGACTAAGTCTAAACTCCTCCATCTCAATGTAACATAACCTCCTCCCTGCTAATACCATTAATTACAATGCTTCTCTCTCTCATTCAATCCTACATCAGGACGTACAAGGTTCCAGAAGAAGCGGCGAGAAACCCAGTGCTCAGAAGAAACAGGAAGTGACCCCATCTACAATCAGAGACCACAATCCAGAAGCAAGACAACCCGTTACCGAGCAGTTAAAATTGTTAATTGCTAAGTTACTGAGACCCCTTTCCTCAATCTGGAGGGACAGCACCTTCGGTAGTCCACACCAACGTTACCCTCAGTTACAAATTCCTTGAAAAAAAATAAAAAAAAATATATATATATAATAGAACTACGTTTGGTTAAGGTCACTGAATAAAAATTCAAACACTACCCAACTCTCATGTCCTTATTCATCCTCAGTCACAAGTAATAATAGTTATAATTATTCTCAGTGACTCTACTAACCAGCTATAGGACAGCCAATCTGCTTCCCGTAAAAAATCTGACTAGGAGCGAGATGTCTCGCGAGATCTCGGACCTCGCGAGATCTCCCGCGCGCACCAGGCACTAGTTCCTGGAGGCGCGCGGCTCGTAAAAAATTCTAGCAGCGGATTCGGGAGGCAGCCGCCAAGCCCACCAGCTGTTGCTAGGTGGCTGTCCTATTCCCTAGGACAAATGAGGTTTGCAGTACATAGATTCCTGCAAACCCTACTTTACCATCTTTGTTTACATATTTACAGTCTTTGTTTACATATTTACTGTTTTTGTTTACACATTTACCATCTTTGTTTACACATTTACCATTCTTGTTTACACATTTACCATTCTTGTTTACACATATATCATCTTTGTTTTCTATTTTACCATTTTTGTTTACATATTTTGTCTTTGTTCACACATTTACCGTCTATGTTTACACACTTTGTTTAGAAATTTGTCTTTGTTTAGAAATTTACCAACTTTGTACATTTTTAACATATTTGTTTCCACATTTACTGTTTTTTTCCACATTTACCGGTTTTGTTTCCACATTTACCTTTTTTGTTTACACATTTACCGTCTTTGTTTTTACTTTAACTGTCTTTGCTTACACATTTACCGTTTTTGTTTACACATTTACTGTCTTTTTTTATACACATTTACTGTTTTTGCTTACATATTTAATGTCTTAGCTTACATATTTACAGCCTTTGTTTAAAAATTAAAGCAAAAAGTTTAAAGAAGTAAAAAAAAATATACCTTTATTCTTCAAAAACACATTTTAACATTTACTTAATATTTCCACTGAAGGGTCTCAGAATCTTTCGTAAATTTGCAATTGCAGAGGGAGATGTCCGGCAGCAGCCTCCTACAATTATACACATTGCAAAGTAGGGGGAGAAAAAAATTATTTTTAGAAATAATTCTAACACTTTACACAGTACATGGTAGATAGTGCTATGTTAAAGGGACATTCCTGCCCTGAAAATATAGACAAAAGCCCCAAATATATATCATGATGCCCTGTAGTAAAGTCTAAGCTTGGTCTTCCTAAAACATAAACCTTAGAGGGGGGCAAGGTAGAATAGAGGAAAAATGGCATTGTTATTTGACTGTTAAAGGCCATGTCCAGTCCCAGTGATGGTCCTACTGTGTAGTTTAAAAAAACCCTTACCTTACATATCTGCTCCTTATGGTTCTCCTGCAGTGCTTGCCCAAGTCCAGGAAACTGAAAAGTAGGAGGTTTCTGCCTCCTGACAGTCCTCCCTGCCACCATCCAGATCCCTCTATTGCAGCCCTTTACCTAGCGTAAAATCCTTTTGATATATTGTACCTCTCCCTTGCCCACCCCCAACCATGGAGTTAGATCTCTATTAAAAGCTTCCAAATCATACTAAGAGCCCTTCGCTCCCACGGCTGTCTGGTTCAGCCCCTCTCTGCTGCTTCCGGTTAGGAGAACATCCGGTTTAGGATGGACATACCCTTTAAATTTATTTCACATCTGTACAGGGCAAAACAAGGCAGGAACGAACATTTTCAGATTTTAATGATATAGCTTAACAGTTAGCAACAACTAAGATACATTTCCAGTGTAGTAAAAAAAAAAAATATCAACAAAATAAAATAAAAGGTGCTGATTTCCAGTTCATTACTCACATTTGGGGTTTGTAATAAAACTTTCATTGGTAAAAGAATCTTTAGAAAAAAATATATTTTGTAAACATAGGGGCCTATTTATAAACCCACAGTATGATTCATTATTGACAGAGGTTTTTAATGACTGTGTCAGTATTTTAAATAAATACAGTAGCTTGAATTGAATATAAAATACTGATCAGTACAAGTGCTTTACCTCCACGTGATATCACTGAATTAGTGTATGGAATGGAGGACAACATACAAGACCAACATATAATGACTAACTCATAAAAATACTTGTTTACGTTACTCCAGTCTCTATCTATCAGCACAGATCAATTCCAATTTTCTAGAAAAAAAGATTAAACAGTCCTACTTACCAATCCACGTAGCACCCAGATTAACCCATTCTTCAGCATGAACACAGAACATTTCTGCGTTATTACAAGTATGCCAGCTATATGAAAACAAGCAAACATATTAAAGAGGATATTATAATGATAAAAAAATGCCCCTTATTAAAGAGAATTCACTATACTGTTAATAATGTCAGTAAGAAAACTAAGAAAATATCCATATTGTTCTGTTTCTACCTAGTTACATGGTTTACAACTTGCTGTTGTAAAACCATGTCAATGAACACAAGGTTAGTAGATGGAAGATAATGTACATACATGACTCCGAATTTTGGATATAAAGTTATCATTGAAATCTGTAAATTCTTCACCCCAATTCTCAACTCTCTCTGGGAGAGGCATGCTCAGTGTGCTTCATTCAGGGAGAGAGTAAAGAGCTGTCCAACTGATTATTTTTGTGTAAAACAGTCATGTCCTGCTTTATGCTTTATGGAGAAATAGCTAAGTTAGTTTGCAGAAATAACCTATTATTACCAATATCTAAATCCTCACCCAGATTCCTGATCCCATTTCTCTCCACTGTTAGGATAAACAATCCATCCATTTTCTTGTTTTCGATTCTTGTTAGCACAAGTCAGAAGTGGACTAATTAAAAATGGAGAGCAGCAGTTTGCCCCCACAGCCACTATTTGGTGTGATTTATGAGCTAATTTCACAGCCTCTTCAAATGGATCTCCATAGCTTGTAGAAGTAGTACTCTGTAATATTGAAAAGGGTATGTAAAAATGTATCTACATTATGAGAACTGCTTGAATACCCTCCAAATAGAGGCCAGTGGGCTTATTTCAGTAAGAGTTCTGTTAAACTGAATAATGTTACTATTCTTTTATCACCATATTGTAGCATTCCTATATTTTGTTCACACTCACCTGACATGAATAGGAAAGCCAAGCTTTGGTGTTGGGGAACTCCCTTAGCACCTCCAAGAGGGCTTCAGCCTCCTTTTTACTAGGAATTGTCTCCAGGGCAAAAAAGTCAATCCCTGCAGAGGCTAAGCATTGCATCTGTACTCTGTGCCAGTCTTTTAGATCCTAAACAAATAATACATGATTATAATAATCGTCCCTATCTCCAAATAAAATAATTTCCATAGTATTTTTACATGTATTAAAGGGGACTAAGGTCTCAATACAAGTGTCCTTTATTAAAAAAAAAGCACACTCCTACCTTTAAAATGATCTAAGTCGCGTTTAGAGCGACTTAGATAAAAGGATTGTCTATTGATAGAAATTAAAACTAGACCAACACCTGATTTTGGATTCTTTATTGATTCTTTACAAAAGGGATTCCTTTTTAAATGCAATTTATTAATGCATTTTTTAAATAAAAAAATATTTTTAATGTGATTCTTTTATAAATATGATCACAAATAGAGTCTCAAGTTTCCTTTATTAATGTGATTATTTATAAATAAACTGATTTTTCCATGCTTTTTGCGATTGAAGAAAAACAATAAAAAAAACAAAACAAAACTATTAGATAATTGCACAGATAATTTTAACTAAAATTTTTCAACCTGTCCAATTAAAGTTCAATCAATTCTATTGGCCACTTTTGCTTGATTTATAAATTTTGGTTGATTTATATAAGCTATCACTTTATAATAATTGATTGAAAAGAAAATTCGACCTATGTATGGCTAGCTTTACTAGCTACATAAAAATAAATTGGGGGGGGCTTTTTGCACAGCTTTTCAAGTGCCTGTCACTGACTCAAACAGGGCAGACTAGGAAGTGTACATTTACAAGCATATAACTTCAGATCCAGAGAAGCTAAAGTTATAAGTTGAGAGATAGCTCTTTTAAACAGAATTGAGTGGAGACCACAGTTACCCTTTAAGTTTCTTTATGATTTGACAAAAAGTACCAGAAAATACACTGAAATAATGAGGATCAGTTTTATGCATGACGGAAACAAATCTTGAGGGATCAGTGGTGGTATGGATTTTTTGCTTGGGCCAGGTTGATAGAAGAAAGGAGTTAGACATCTTTCCCAACAACCTCAGACCTTAGTTTTCAATTGTCTTAACTCTATTCTTCTAATACTGTATGCCCCTATGTCACCCTGAACGTGGGCGCTTTATCTGCAATCAATTAACCCATGGGTACCCAACCTGGTGTATGACTCTAAGGTTTAATACAATATACTGATTGAAAAAACATTTGCTAAAATGCGTGACTGGATTGAAAATTTCTATTGACGTTTAGTGACCTTTTATTCACAAGTTTTAATTAAATAACAATATTGTATTCTAAATATTCAAAGTTATAATAAACAGTTAAATATCATGTAGCTCTATATTCCTAATAATATTTTATATAATATGTAGAAATTGGTCTAGAGAAATATCCACTATACATAAAGTCTCAGTATCCTCATGAGTGCAGACTTTCATTACTGTTTGGATAAACATGGGCTATTGATTAAAGGGAAGCTATGCCTATTCCTAAACTACAGCTGGACCTTGTTGCAAATGGTAGTCTTTTGTCAATCCTGTCACAGTCCAAATTTGGCAAGCGAGTATGTGACTGAGATAAACAATAATGGCCTGACTGAGTACACGCAGTGAGCTATTTTATTAAATGGAGTGAATTTTTACAGTTTTATGGGTATTTTGGGGTTGTGAATGTTTTGAAATTATGGAGCAGTGAAAAACTGGGTTTAATTCAGACACAAAGGCCTAGTGAGTATGCGATTCCAGCCTAATGAAGTGTCCTAAATAACAATTAAGTAGAGAGGTTCAACAAAATTAGCTGGGTAAATATTTTACAAAATCTATTGCTGGTGCAAACAAAATGGGAGTAGCTTGTGGGATGGGCATGGCATGTGGAGGTGGGTGAGGTGGGAAAACTTACACTGGCTGGTAAAACCAGAGGGCTGACTTGACACTAAAAGGTGAAGTGGAGTGTTAATCCTCTAGTTCAGTAGACAGTTAAGCAGACAGTTTTATCTTACTGTGGCAGGAGATGTGAAGGCAGACAGGGAGAAGCAGGATCAAATCACAGCTATTGTAGGCCGACAGTGAGTGGAGTGCATAACCCAACCCCCTCCCTGCGAGTGGGCACACGCACACATCCAGGAGAAATGGGGGGAACTTTTTTTGTTATCACAGGGCTCATGGTAGCTATGCATAATCCTGTTTCTGTTTCCCGCTAGATTGCCCTAGAAACAAATTATTCATTTAACTTTAGAAACAGACATTTAACACTATGTTCCCATAGTGGATCTAGTCCATACCTCAGTAGACATTTCTTTCACATAGTATCCAGAATATTCCGAGCCATTACTTAGAAATGCACCATAAGGGCCTATAGAACCAGCTATTAAAATGTTTCTTTTATCTGCCACAAACCACAGAAAAAAAATATATTGAATTATGATTCTGAGAAAATGTATTTTTTAAAAAATTTTAATAAATGACTCAATTATGAAATTGGCTATTAAAGAAATTTGTAACAATAATTGTAAAGTTATCGGGCCAGGGAAGGTTGCAGATAAGAAGAGCTGCAGCATTTGACATTTTAAGGGCATGTCCATCCTCCCAAACTAAAATTTAAATTTAACCTAATCACCCCCCCAAACCTAGGCCTCACAAGTTTTAAATCTATCTGCAAGGCTTCTAAGTATACCTACCAGCACTCATTTCCTCTGCTGTCTTCTACTGCTTGTAGAAGTCGCTGAGCATGGCATTTTCCGCTCGGCGGCAGCAGAGGGGGCTGGACTGGCAACAGCATCAGTGATTGGCTGTGAAGCCTTGGAGATAGATTTAAACCTTGCGAGGTCTTGGTTTAGTGATTGGGTTAAAGGCCATGTTCAGTCATAAAATTAAATTTTATCTTTAGGTGCAACACCCCCCTAAACCCAATTTTCGTTTTAATTACCTTCCCCAAAGATACCCCTGAAGAGACATACAAGACCCCATCCCTTGTTGCCTGGGTACCGCCTCCCGCTGTTGTTGCAAGATGATTTTCGAGTGAGCACAGCAGCAGTGAGGCACTTTCTGGAAGCAGACTGGGAAGAGCAGCAGTGCAGGAAGTGACTGGGTCTTGTAAGGATCTTCAGGGGTATCTTTGGGGAAGGTAAGTAAAATGAAAATGGATTTTGGGAGGTGCTGCACCTAAAGATTAAATTTCATTTTAGTGCTGGACACACTTGGGGGTGGACATTCCCTTTAAGCTAATTGGGTGTTCGTCTGTTTGAATGTGGAATTTGCTTTAATGTCTAATAGATGTATGGCCAGCTTAAGAGAAATTTATGCTAGTCAGACCAGATACGTTCTCATCCATTAATGGATCAGAGAGAGGATTTCAAATGGTAGACATTAAACAGTTAGAAAAGAAGCATGGCTCCAAGTCTATCTATGGAACCCCTGTACATAACCAGGTACAGATTAGTGTGTGTGATTAATGTGTCAACATTCAAGGTGAAGTATTGTAAAATAAGTGAATATATTTAATTGTACATGTACATAAGACAAACTGGGGTCCAAGAGAGAAGAATATTTTTTTACCAAATAAGGGTTGATTAATGTAATTCTCAGACACAGTAGTAGTATGTTAATGCCGTAATATGTTATGGGTCAATTATTTGCATTAGCCTATACCTTGCCAAAACATTTTACCCAATGATTTCCAGTTAAATTCATCAGCAGCTTCTTTAGCTAGTCTCACTCCTATATGTAAACATTCTTCTGCATCCTCTACATTGAGCCCAGCATGTTGCTGAAACCCTTTAATGGTTGCCTGGTAGGTTGCTGTAGTCAGGACCTCTGCTCCACTCCTGAGGAAACTGAAACAACAAAAGATTTGCTGCTGTCTTACATTTATATAAATGAATGCATACAATCTATTATCTGTCACATAGTTGTGTTTGTTGTGTTCAAAAATATGCACGTAGAACAACATAATTTACTCCATACAGTAAACCCCCCTTGATTGCAGCAATGGGAAAACATGACCTGGTGGACTAAATATAAAACTGCTATAAACATCCAGATAACCATCATATATTGTTTTTTCATTCATGTGGATATACTGCAACCTGTTATAACTCAACTGATGCTAGTAATTTGTAATTTAACATTGAACACAAAACATTGATTTTTACACTATACAGACCCAAGAGTACTACTGTACCTCCTGTGCACCTCCTTTATAGCCTGGGGATTTGTGTGAAGAAGTCGAGCACTCCAAAGTGGATCACCCTAGTAAGAAGCATGAAAATAAATGTATCTTTACTCTAAATAATCAAATTTTTAAAATGTGTACCTGAGCTGTAGATCCTGAGAAATCCTAATTTGGAATCACATCATTTACAGGGAAAGACCTGTCACTCCATAAGCAGAAATAATAATATGCTCCCTTTTCCTGACACCTAACTAGGATTTTTAGCTGTCTGCCAGCACACTTTCTGCAGCAATTAAGAGAATCAGCGGAGAAAAGAAAGAAGGGGGGAGGGAGGGGAAATGTTTAAGCAGAGAAGTGTCCATGGTGAGGCTGTGCAGAGCCACACATACTATAAGAAGGTACCTAGTGAGTAAGGGCGGTGGGGGCAATTAGGAGCACTCACTAAACATTGACAAAGCAAGCACAGATAAATATGTGAGTATCACCATTTTACTTTACACTATACACTATACACTTTTTGTAGATAACAATGTCTTATTTAAATATATATAATAAACCACGTTTGTGTTTTAGAAGAATAATAGAAATCCCAATGTAATGCACCTGCAAGGTCAGCCCAGCAGTCTCAAGCTCTGTTGATAAGCCTCCACTCATTATCTTCACAACTTCGACCATGTTTGACCAATATTTACTAGTTCAGCACAAACTGCCAATCCAACTATAATTTCAGAGCCACCAAGTTGTCCTGTAAAAGAATGGATAAAAACATTTATAAAACTTGATTATTCCTCAATATTTAGAGTGTGTTACCCTTGCAACAGGCACAAGCAAGGGGTTAAAGGGGACTTTATCTCCAAATACCGGTAGGTGCACTGCATCTCTTGGTAAATATGCCCCATTGCTTTTTTTTATTACTGTGTTAAAAAAAACAAAAAAAAAAACATGTTGTATGATTGTAAGTGTCCTAAGTTTTAACTAAATTGAGTACATTGACTTTTTCCAGTGATTATCAGAGTTTGGGTCAGGCTTATGCTCACTATTCACCAATTTAATATTTCTATCATTACAACATTTAAAGTGCTTGAAATATCGATAAAAGGAGCTGGTCCACATCGATCCACTAAATGATCAGTCAAGGTGGTTGTACGATTGTTGGTCTGTTACGAAAACCTTGCATAGCATAAGAACTGAAAAAGCAAGGCTCCTGTCGTGTCTAAGCATTGTTAAGGCATTCTTGGGTGAAGTCTCTGTTCCAGGGCTAACACTGCCCACTAGTTTGGAAATAAGCTATTCACTTTACTTTGGTGGGCTCTAGAGGTGAATTACGACATCGCTCCTTATACTAAGGATAGGAGGTAGGCATTATTTTAATTCTGCCAGTACGATACAGGTTTGGGGTATTTTATCTGCAGTTTCAGTCGTCCTGTCAGATCCTGTCTGTCATCTTTAAAAAATCTGGCAAGTGTGTACCCAGCTTTACATCAACCTCAACACCAACTGTCTTCCATGTACAATGCTATTTTAACGCCTTAAGGTGACCCTGTTGTATTCAATTAGATCAACTGGATTTGTAGTTTAGTTCTTGAAGACGTTTCGCTAGTCATCCGACTGGCTTTCTCAATTCAGGATGACTTGTACAAGAATCTGTGGCAATTATGTATTCTTGTACAGATTCTTGTACAAGTCATTCTGAATTGAGAAAGCCAGTCGGATGACTAGAGAAACGTCTTCAAGATCTAAACTTCAAGTCCAGTTGATCTAATTAAATACAACAGATATACCATGACTTGGATGAATGAGAACCTTCACAAGCTTAAGGTGATCATGTATTAGGCTGATTTTAACTACAATCCGACATTTCCATTGTTTGGATGAAAAGTGTTACATTTTCCCGATCATATTATGCGACATTAGATCGTAATATCGATCGTAATTATGATCGGGAAAGTTGTTCTTTTTAAGTCGATTGGTTAAATGATCGTAGTGTTTTCTGAAGTTACTATTAAATGTAAATGTAATGTAAACTGACACTAGACGACATTAAACATAAATAACCAAACAAATTGAATGTCGAACAATATGTATGGAATATTCACAAAGAAATTATATGGAAGTCCAATCAATTATTGAAGTATGATCCCATATTTATTAAGACAATACAGTGCAGAACAAACACAGCACAATTCTCAAGCACTTGGGCCGAAACATTGTGCTGTGTGCTCTGCACTATATTGGCTTAAGAAATATGGGATCCCCTTTCAATATTTGATTGGACTTTCATATCATCGGTTTGTTAATATTGCTTATATACCAGCTAGGAGAGCGCTGGTTTATGGAATATTTGACCCATACCACTTACACAGATTCTCCTCAACAATATGTACATCCAAGTAAAAAGAGACACTATACTGTGCTTTTGGGTTTGAGTTTGGGTCAGTGAAAGATGTGACCAGTGAGTGACATGATCAATGAAAGATTTGACCAGTGAGAGATGTTACCAGTAAGGGATGCAACCAGTAAGTTACATGATCAGTGAGAGATGTGACCAGTGAGTAACATGATCAGTGAGAAATGTGACCAGTGAGTAACATGATCAGTGAAAGATGTGACCAGTGAGTAACATGATCAGTGAGAGATGTGACCAGTGAGTAACATAATCAGTGAGAGATGTGACCAGTGAGTAACATGATCAGTGAGAGATGTGACCAGTGAGTAACATGATCAGTTGTGACCAGTGAGTAACAGATCATGAAAGGATGTGGACCATGAGTAACATAACAGTGAGAGATGACCAGTGAGTAACATGATCAGTGAGAGATGTGACCAGTGAGTAACATGATCAGTGAGAGATGTGACCAGTGAGTAACATGATCAGTGAGAGATGTGACCAGTGAGTAACATAATCAGTGAGAGATGTGACCAGTGAGTAACATGATCAGTGAGAGATGTGACCAGTGAGTAACATGATCAGTGAGAGATGTGACCAGTGAGTAACATGATCAGTGAGAAATGTGACCAGTGAGTAACATGATCAGTGAAAGATGTGACCAGTGAGTAACATGATCTGATCAGGTTTCCTCTCACTGGTCACATTTCTCAACTGTATCATGTTTACTCTACTCCAACTGGTCACATCTCTCACTGATCATTTCTCTCCACTGGTCACTCTCCACTGATCATGTTACTCACTGGTCACATCTCTCACTGATTATTGTTTCTCACGGGCACATCTCTCAACTGATCATGTTATCTCACTGGTCACTGGCATTCACATCTCTCACTGATTATGTTACCACTGGTCACACTCTCTCACTGATCATGTTACTCACTGGTCACATCTCTCACTGATATGTTATCTCAACTGGTCACATCTTTCACTGATCATGTTACTCACTGGTCACATCTCTCACTGATCATGTTACTCACTGGTCAAATCTCTCACTGATTTTTTACTCACTGGTCACATCTCTCACTGATCATGTTACCTCACTGGTCACATCTCTAACATGATCATGTTACTCACTGGTCACATCTCTCACTGATCATGTTACCACTGGTCACATCTCTCACTGATCATGTTCTCACGTGTTCACACATCTCTCACTGATTATGTTACTCACTGGTCACATCTCTCACTGATCATGTTACTCTCACGGTCACACATCTCTAACTGATCATGTTACTCACTGGTCCAATTACAAGTATGCCAGCTATATGAAAACAAGCAAACATATTAAAGAGGATATTAAATGATAAAAAAATGCCCCTATTAAAGAGAATTCACTATACTGTTATAATGTCAGTAAGAAGAAAACTAAGAAAATATCCATATTGTCTGTTCTACCAGTTACAGGTTTACAACTTGCGTTTGTAAAACCATGTCAATGAACACAAGGTTAGTAGATGGAAGATAATGTACATACATACTCCGAATTTTGGATATAAAGTTATCATTGAAATCTGTAAATTCTTCACCCCAATTCTCAACTCTCTCTGGGAGAGGCATGCTCAGTGTGCTTCATTCAGGAGAGAGGTAAAGAGCTGTCCAACTGATTATTTTGTGTAAAACAGTCATGTCC
The DNA here is from genome assembly GCA_019447015.1 of Hymenochirus boettgeri. NCBI lineage: Eukaryota > Metazoa > Chordata > Amphibia > Anura > Pipidae > Hymenochirus > Hymenochirus boettgeri. Next base: position 218,237,121 of record CM033470.1, on the reverse strand, counting down.
GTGCTTTAGCTTTATGGAGAAATAGCTAAGTTAGTTTGCAGAAAAACCTATTTACCAATATCAAATCCCACCCAGATTCCTGATCCCATTTCTCTCCACTGTTAGGATAAACAATCATCCTTTCTTGTTCGATTTCTTGTTAGCACAGTCAGAAGTGGGACTAATTAAAAATGGAGAGCAGCAGTTTGCCCCACAGCCACTATTGGTGTGATTATGAGCTAATTTCACAGCCTCTTCAATGGATCCATAGCTTGTAGAGATAGTACTCTGTAATATGAAAAGGGTATGTATAAAAAGGTATCTACATTATGAGAACTGCTGAATACCCCAAAATGAGGCCAGGGGCTTATTTCAGTAAGAGTTCTGTTAAACTGAATAATGTTACTATTCTTTTATCACCATATTGTAGCATTCCTATATTTGTTCACACTCACTGACATGAATAGGAAGCCAAGTTTGGTGTTTGGGGAACTCCCTTAGCACTCCAAGAGGGCTTCAGCCTCCTTTTTACTAGAATTGTCTCCAGGGCAAAAAAGTCAATCCCTGCAGAGGCTAAGCATTGCATCTGTACTCTGTGCCAGTCTTTTAGATCCTAAACAAATAATACTGATTATAATAATCGTCCCTATCTCCAAATAAAATAATTTCCATAGTATTTTACATGTATTAAGGGGACTAAGGTCTCAATACAAGTGTCCTTATTAAAAAAAAAGCACACTCCTACCTTTAAAATGATCTAAGTCGGTTTAGAGCGACTAGATAAAAGGATTGTTCTATTGATAGAATTAAAACTAGACAAACACCTGATTTTGGATTCTTTATTGATTCTTTACAAAAGGGATTCCTTTTAAATGCAATTTTATTAATGCATTTTTTAAATAAAAAAATATTTTTAATGTGATTCTTTTATAAATATGATCACAAATAGAGTCTCAAGTTCCTTTATTAATGTGATTATTTATAAATAAACTGATTTTTCCATGCTTTTTGCGATTGAAGAAAAACAATAAAAAAAACAAAACAAAATCTAGATAATTGACAGATAATTTTAACTAAAATTTCAACCGTCAATTAAAGTCAACAATCTATTGGCCACTTTGCTTGATTATAAATTTTGGTTGATTTATATAAGCTACACTTTATAATATTGATTGAAAAGAAAATTCGACCTATGTATGGCTAGCTTTACTAGCTACATAAAAAAAAAATTGGGGGGGGGGGGGGCTTTTTGCACAGCTTTTCAAGTGCCTGTCACTGACTCAAACAGGGCAGACTAGGAAGTGACATTTACAAGCATAATAACTCAGATCCAGAGAAGCTAAATTATAATTGAGAGATAGCTCTTTTAAACAGAATTGAGTGGAGACCACAGTTACCTTTAAGTTTCTTATGATTGACAAAAAGTACCAGAAAACAATCACTGAAATAATGAGGATCAGTTATGCATGACGGAAACAATCTTGAGGGATCAGTGGTGGTATGGATTTTTGCTTGGGCAGGTTTATAGAGAAAGGAGTTAGACCTCTTTCCAACAAACTCAGACCTTAGTTTTCAATTGTCTTAACTCTATTCTTCTAATACTGTATGCCCCTATGTCACCCTGAACGTGGGCGCTTATCTGCAATCAATTAACCCATGGGTACCCAACCTGTGTATGACTTAAGGTTTAATCAATATACTGATTGAAAAAACATGCTAAAATGCGTGACTGGATTGAAAATTTCTATTGACGTTTAGTGACCTTTTATTCCACGTTTAATTAAATAACAATATTGTATCTAAATATCAAAGTTATATAAACAGTATAAATATCATGTAGCTCTATATTCCTAATAATATTTTATATAATATGTAGAAATTGGTCTAGAGAAAATACCACTACATAAAGTCTCAGTATCCTCATGAGTGCAGACTTTCATTACTGTTTGGATAAACATGGGCTATTGATTAAAGGGAAGCTAGCCTATCTAATACAGCCTATCCTAGACTGTGAAAGCCTGCGACAGCGATGAATGGTTGTAACTTGGTCGAATCCTGTGTAACAGTTCCACAAGTTTTGCAAAGCGCGATTTGTGAGATTAACAAATGGCTCTGGACTGAGTAACGCAGTGAGCTATTTATTAAATGGGTGAATTTTACAGTTTATGGGGATTTGGGGTGTGTGAATGTTTTGAATTTGGAGGCAGTAGTGAAAAACTGGGTTTTATTCAGACACAAAGGCCTAGTGGAGTATGCGATTCCAGCCTAATGAAGTGTCCTAAATAACAATTAAGTAGAGAGGTTCAACAAAATTAGCGTGGGTAAATATTTACAAATCTATTGCTGGTGCAAAACAAAATGGAGGTAGCTTGTGGGATGGCATGGCATGTGGAGGTGGGTGAGGTGGAAAACTTACACTGGCTGGTAAAAACAGAGGGCTGACTTGACACTAAAAGGTGAAGTGGAGTGTTAATCCTCTAGTTTAGTAGACAGTTAAGCAGACAGTTTTATCTTACTGTGGAGGAGATGTGAAGGCAGACAGGGAGAAGCGGATAAATCACAGCTATTGTAGGCCGACAGTGAGTGGAGTGCATAACCCAACCCCCTCCCTGCGAGTGGGCACACGCACACATCCAGGAGAAATGGGGGAACTTTTTTGTTATCACAGGGCTCATGGTAGCTATGCATAATCCTGTTCTGTTCCCGCTAGATGCCCTAGAAACAAATTATTCATTTAACTTTAGAAACAGACATTTAACACTATGTTCCCATAGTGGATCTAGTCCATACCTCAGTAGACTTTCTTTCACATAGTATCCAGAATATCCGAGCCATTACTTAGAAATGCACCATAAGGGCCTATAGAACCAGCTATTAAAATGTTTCTTTTATCTGCCCACAAACCACAGAAAAAAAATATATGAATTATGATTCTGAGAAAATGTATTTTTAAAAAATTTTAATAAATGACTCAATTATGAAATTGGTTAAAGAAATTTGTAACAATAATTGAAAGTTATCGGGCCAGGGAAGGTTGCAGATAAGAAGAGCTGCAGCATTTGACATTTAAGGGCATGTCCATCCTCCCAAACTAAATTTAAATTTAACCTAATCACCCCCCCAAACTAGGCCTCACAAGTTTAAATCTATCTGCAAGGCTTTCTAAGTATACCTACCAGCACTCATTTCCTCTTGCTGTCTCTACTGCTTGTGAAGGCGCTGAGCATGGCATTTTCCGCTCGCGGCGGCAGCAGAGGGGGCTGGACTGGCAACAGCATCAGTGATTGGCTGTGAAGCCTTGGAGATAGATTTAAACCTGCGAGGTCTGGTTTAGTGATTGGGTTAAGGCCCGTTCAGTCATAAATTAAATTTTATCTTTAGGTGAACACCCCCCTAAACCCAATTTTCGTTTTAATTACCTTCCCCAAAGATACCCCTGAAGAGACATACAAGACCCCATCCCTTGTTGCCTGGGGTACCGCCTCCCGCTGTTGTTGCAAGATGATTTTCGAGTGAGCACAGCAGCAGTGAGGCACTTTCTGGAAGCAGACTGGGAAGAGCAGCAGTGCAGGAAGTGACTGGGTCTTGTAAGGATCTTCAGGGGTATCTTTGGGGAAGGTAAGTAAAATGAAAATGGATTTTGGGAGGTGCTGCACCTAAAGATTAAATTTCATTTTAGTGCTGGACACACTTGGGGGTGGACATTCCCTTTAAGCTAATGGTGTGTTGTTGTTGAATGTGGAATTTGCTTTATGTCTAATAGATGTATGGCCAGCTTAAGAGAAATTTATGCTAGTCAGACCAGATACGTTCCATCCATTAATGGATCAGAGAGAGGATTTCAAATGGTAGACATTAAACAGTTAGAAAAGAAGCATGGCTCCAAGTCTATCTATGGAACCCCGTACATAACCAGGATACAGATTAGTGTGTGTGATTAATGTGTCAACATTCAAGGTGAAGTATTGTAAAAATAATAAGTGAATATTTAATTGTACATGTACAAAGACAAACTGGGGTCCAAGAGAGAAGAATATTTTTTTACCAAAATAAGGGTTGATTAATGTGAATTCTAGACACAGTAGTAGTATTTTAATGCCGTAATATGTTATGGGTCAATTATTTGCATTAGCATACCTTGCCAAAACATTTTACCCAATGATTCCAGTTTTAATTCATCAGCCGCTTCTAGCTAGTCTCACTCCTATATGTAAACATTCTTCTGCCACTCTACATTGCCCAGCATGTTGCTGAAACCCTTTAATGGTTTGCCTGGTAGGTGCTGTAGTCAGGACCTCTGCTCCACTCCTGAGGAAACTGAAACAACAAAAGATTTGCTGCTGTCTTACATTTATATAAATGAATGCATACAATCTATTATCTGTCACATAGTGTGGTTTTGTGTTCAAAAATATGCACGTAGAACAACATAATTTACTCCATACAGTAAACCCCCCTTGATTGCAGCAATGGGAAAACATGACCTGGTGGGACAAATATAAAACTGCTCTAAACATCCAGATAACCATCATATATTGTTTTTTCATTCAGTGGATATACTGCAACCTGTTATAACTCAACTGATGCTAGTAATTTGTAATTTAAACATTGAACACAAAACATTGATTTTACCTATACAGACCCAAGAGTATACTGTACCTCCTGGGCACCTCTTATAGCCTGGGATTTGTGTGAAGAAGTGTAGCACTCCAAAGTGGATCACCCTAGTAAGAAGCATGAAAATAAATGTATCTTTACTCTAAATAATCAAATTTTTAAAATGTGTACCTGAGCTGTAGATCCTGAAGAATACTAATTTGGAATCACATCATTTACAGGGAAAGACCTGTCACTCCATAAGCAGAAATAATAATATGCTCCTTTTCTGACACCTAACTAGGATTTTTAGCTGTCTGCCAGCACACTTTCTGCAGCAATAAGAGAATCAGCGGAGAAAGAAAAGAAGAAGAGGGGGAGGGAGGGGGAAATGTTTAAGCAGAGAAGTGTCCATGGTGAGGCTGTGCGAGCCACACATACTATAAGAAGGTACCTAGTGAGTAAGGGCGGTGGGGGGCAATTAGGAGCACTCACTAAAACATGACAAAGCAAGCACAGATAAATATGTGAGTATCACCATTTTACTTTACACTATACACTATACACTTTTTGTAGATAACAATGTCTTATTTAAATATATATAATATAAAAAACGTGTGGTGTTTTAGAAGAATAATAGAAATCCCAATGTATGCACCTGCAAGGTCAGCCCAGCAGTCTCAAGCTCTGTTGATAAGCCTCCACTCATTATCTTCACAACTTCGACCATGTTGACCAATATTTACTAGTTTCAGCACAAACTGCCAATCCAACTATAATTTCAGAGCCACCAAGTTCCTGTAAAAGAATGGATAAAACATTTATAAAACTTGATTATTCCTCAATATTTAGAGTGTGTTACCCTTGCAACAGCACCAAGCAAGGGGTTAAAGGGGACTTTATCTCCAAATACCGGTAGGTGCACTGCATCTCTTGGTAAATATGCCCCATTGCTTTTTTATTACTGTGTTAAAAAAAACAAAAAAAAAACATGTTGTATGATGTAAGTATCCTAAGTTTTAACTACATTGAGTACATTGACTTTTTCCAGTGATTATCAGAGTTTGGGTAGGCTTATGCTCACTATTCACCAATATTAATTTCTATCATTACAACATTTAAAGTGCTTGAAATATCGATAAAAGGAGCTGGTCCACATCGATCACTAAATGATCAGTCAAGGTGGTTGTACGATTGTTTGCTGTACGAAAACCTTGCATAGCATAAGAACTGAAAAAGCAAGGCTCTGTCGTGTCTAAGCATTGTTAAGGCATTCTTGGGTGAAGTCTCTGTTCCAGGGCTAACAACTGCCCACTAGTTTGGAAATAAGCTATTCACTTTACTTTGGTGGGCTCTAGAGGTGATTACGACATCGCTCCTTATACTAAGGATAGGAGGTAGGCATTATTTAATTCTGCCAGTACGATACAGGTTTGGGGATTTTATCTGCAGTTTCAGTCGTCCTGTCAGATCCTGTCTGTCATCTTTAAAAAATCTGGCAAGTGTGTAACCCAGCTTTACATCAACTCAACAACAACTGTCTTCCATGTACAATGCTATTTTAACGCCTTAAGGTGACCCTGTTGTATTCAATTAGATCAACTGGATTTGTAGTTTAGTTCTTGAAGACGTTTCGCTAGTCATCCGACTGGCTTTCTCAATTCAGGATGACTGTACAAGAATCTGTGGGCAATTAGTATTCTTGTACAGATTCTGTACAAGTCATTCTGAATTGAGAAAGCCAGTCGGATGACTAGAGAAACGTCTTCAAGATCTAAACTTCAGTCCAGTTGATCTAATTAAATACAACAGATATACCATGATTGGATGAATGAGAACCTTCACAAGCTTAAGGTGATCATTATTAGGCTGATTTTAACTACAATCCGACATTTCCATTGTTTGGATGAAAAGGTTTACATTTTCCCGATCATATTATGCGACATTAGATCGTAATATCGATCGTAATTATGATCGGGAAAGTTGTTCTTTTTAAGTCGATTGGTTAAATGATCGTAGTGTTTTCTGAAGTTACTATTAAATGTAAATAATGTAAACTGACACTAGACGACATTAAACATAAATAACCAAACAAATTGAATGTCGAACAATATGTATGGAATATTCACAAAGAAATTATATGGAGTCCAATCAATTATTGAAGTATGATCCCATATTATTAAGACAATACAGTGCAGAACAAACACAGCACAATTTCAAGCACTTGGGCCGAACATTGTGTGTGTGTGCTCTGCACTATATTGGCTTAAGAAATATGGGATCCCCTTTCAATATTTGATTGGACTTTCATATCATCGGTTTGTTAATATTGCTTATATACCAGCTAGGAGCGCTGGTTTATGGAATATTGACCCATACCACTTACACAGATTCTCCTAACAATATGTACATCCAAGTAAAAAGAGACACTATACTGTGCTTTTGGGTTTGAGTTTGGGTCAGTGAAAGATGTGACCAGTAGTGACATGATCAATGAAAGATTTGACCAGTGAGAGATGTTACCAGTAAGGGATGCAACCAGTAAGTTACATGATCAGTGAGAGATGTGACCAGTGAGAACTGATCAGTGAGAAATGTGACCAGTGAGTAACATGATCAGTGAAAGATGGACCAGTGAGTACATAATCAGTGAGAGATGTGACCAGTGAGTAACATGATCAGTGAGAGATGTGACCAGTGAGTAACATATCGTGAGAGATGTGACCGTGAGTAACATGATCAGTTAGAGATGTGACAGTGAGTAACATGATCAGTGAGGATGTGAAAGGAGAGTAAACATATCAGTGAGAGATGTGACCAGAGTGTAGTAACAGATCAGTGAGAGATGTGACCAGTGAGTAACTGATCAGTGAGAGATGTGACCAGTGAGTAACATGATCAGTTAGAGTGTGACCAGTGAGTAACTATCAGTGAGAGATGTGACCAGTGAGTAACATACAGTGAGAGATGGACCAGTGAGTAACATGATCAGTGAGAGATGTGACCAGTGAGTAACATGATCAGTGATGATAAGATGTGACCGGAGTAAATGATCAGTGAGAGATGTGACCAGTGAGAACATGATCAGTGAGAGATGGGACCAGTGAGTAACATAATCAGTGAGAGATGTGACCAGTGAGTAACATGATCAGTGAGAGATGTGACCAGTGAGAAACATAATCAGTGAGAGATGTGACCAGTGAGAACATGTCAGTGAGAGTGTGACCAGTGAGTAACTGATCAGTGAGAGAGTTGACCAGTTAGGAACATGATCAGTGAGAAATGTGACCAGTGAGTAACATGATCATAGTGATGAAGATGTGACCAGTGAGTAACATGATCAGTGAGAGATGTGACCGTGAGTAACATGATCAGTGAAAGATGGACCAGTGAGTAACATGATCAGGGAGAGATGTGACCAGTAGAGTGAGTAACATGATCAGTGAAAGATGTGACCAGTCACTGATACATATGAAAGATATGACCAGTGAGTGATGTGACCAGTGAGAGATGTGATCAGTGAAAGATGTGCCCAGTGATCAACATGACCAGAGAGATGTGACCAGAAACATGTGACCAGTGAGATAATGACCAGTGAGAGATGTGATCAGTGAAACATGTGATCAGTAAAATATTTGACCAGTGAGAGATGTGATCAGAGAGATTTTACCATAAGGGATGCAACCAGTGAGTGACATGATCAGTGAGAAATGTGACCAGTGAGTAACATGTTCAGTGAAAGATGTGACCAGTGAGTAACATGATCAGTGAAAGATGTGACCAGTGAAAGATATGACCAGTGAGTGACATGACCAGTGAGAAATGTGATCAGTGACAGATTGTGACCAGTGATTGACATGACCAGAGAGATGAGACTAGTGAAACATGTGCCAGTGAGATATATGACCAGTGAGAGATGGATCAGTAGTAAGTGACATGATCATGTGGAGTGATTATGACCAGTGAGAGATGTGATCAGTGACATGACCAGTAGAGAGTGTGATCAGTGAAATGACCAGTGAGTGAGTGATATGTCCAGTGAGTGATATGACCAGTAAGAGATGTGACCAGTGGAGTGACATGATCAATGAAAGATGTGACCAGTAAATGACATCATGACCAGAGAGATATGACCGTGAAACATGTGCAGTGAAAGATGTGAGAGTGAGTGAAAGATTTGACCAGTGAGAGATGACCAGTGAGTAACATATCAGTGATGATTGAACAGTGAAATATATGACTAGTGAGTGACATGACCAGTGAGAAACGTGACCAGTGAGGACATGATCAATGAGAGATGTGACCAGTGAGTGACATGATCAGTGAGAGATGTGACCAGTGAGTGATGGACAGTGAGAGTAACATGATCAGTGAGAGATGTGACCAGTGAGTAACATAATCAGTGAAAGATGTGAACAGTGAGTAACATGATCAGTGAAAAGTGATGTGACCAGTGAGTAACATGATCAGTGAAAATATATGACCAGTGAGTGATGTGACCAGAGATGTGATCCGTGAAACATGTGACCAGTGATGACATGACCAGGGTGAGTAATATGACCAGTGAGAGATGTGACCAGTAAGTGACATGACAATGAGAGATGTGATCAGTGAGTGAATATGACCAGTGAGAGATGTGATCAGTGAAAGATGTGAGACGAGTGATTGACATGACCAGAGAGATGTGACCAGTGAGTAACATGATTAGTGAAAGATGTGACTAGTGAACTGACAGTGAGAGATGTGATCAGTGATTGACATGACCAGTGAATGACGTGACCATGTGAGAGATGATCCGTGATGACATGACCAGTGAAACATGTGACCGTGATAGATGTGTCAGTGAAACATGTGATCAGGTGACATGATCAGTGAGTGGAGATGAACCAGTGAGTGATATGACCAGGTGAGAGATGTGATCAGTGACATGACCAGGAGTGATATGACCAGTGAGAGATGAATCAATGACATGACCAGTGAGTGACATGATCAGTGAGAGATGTGACCATGAGTGACATGATCAGTGAGAGACGTGACCAGTGAGATGACATGGACCAGTGAGTGTGCTATGGACCGTGAGGATAGACCAGAGATTGATATGACCAGTGAGTGATATGACCAGTGAGTGATATGACCAGTGAGAGATGTGATCAGTGACATGACCAGTGAGAGATGTGACCAGTGAGTGATATGACCAGTGAGAGATGTAATCAATGACATGACCAGTGAGTGACATGATCAGTGAGAGATGTGACCAGTGAGTGACATGATCAGTGAGAGACGTGACCAGTGAGTGACATGACCAGTGAGTGATATGACCAGTGAGTGATATGACCAGTGAGTGATATGACCAGTGAGTGATATGACCAGTGAGAGATGTGATCAGTGACATGATCAGTGAGAGATGTGACCAGTGAGTAACATGATCAGTGAAAGATGTGACCAGTGAGTAACATGATCAGTGAAAGATGTGACCAGTGAAAGATATGACCAGTGAGTGACGTGACCAGTGAGAGATGTGATTAGTGAAAGATGTGACCAGTTATTGACATGACCAGAGAGATGTGACCAGTGAAACGTGACCTGTGAGATATATGACCAGTGAATTATGTGATCAGTGAGGGATGTGACCAGTGAATGACATGACCAGTGAGAGATGTGATCAGTAAGTGACATGATCAGTAAGAGATGTGATCAGTGACATGACCAGTGAGTGATGTAACCAGTAAGTGAATGACCAGTGAGAGATGTGATCAGTGACATGACTAGTGAGGGATGTGACCAATGAGTGACATAACCAATGAGAGATGTGATCAGTAAGTGAAATGATCAGTGAGATATGTGACCGGTGAGTAATGTGATCAGTGAGATATGTGACCGGTGAGTGACATGATCAGTGAGAGATGTGATCAGTGAGAGATGTGACCAGTGAGAGATGTGACCAGTGAGTGACATGATCAGTGAGAGATGTGACCAGTGAGGGAGATTAGAATGTTGAGTCCAGACAGATTCAATAAAAGTTCTAATCCTTAAAAATAGCGCTAATTTTGCCACAACCGATCTTTTTTAACATTTGAAAGATAAGATCTGATTGTTTGTGGCAAAATTAGCACTATTTTTAAGGATTAGAACTTTTATTGAATCTCATTAAAAATATTGATTAGCTGCTTACAGAACCCGATATAGACATTATAGGATTACCCAGGCTGCACCTACATTCTGACTGGGATTTCTGTGGTTGGTTTCGGTCTCCTCCAACCTGGCAAACTATAGAAACGTCCAACCATTGCCCTCCACATGTTTAGAAACTATAACTCCCAGAATTCAAGTTGCATTCTACAGCCAAGGCATGCCATGCTGGGAGTTGTAGTTTACAAACATCTGGAGGGCCATGGTTCAGATTGTGTTAGCTTGTGTGAATGCAAACCAGAATAACAGATGAGAATAACTGAATCCGCTTTCCATTCACATACAGTGTGTGTGCTCTAATGGGCCTGTCAAGGGGTGTTGATCTCTTACCAGCCATAAAGCTGTCATGCAGTCAGGACTGTATGGAGACAAGTCTCTCTAGAGAAAACTGGCTTCTTCGTAGCTGCTAAAGTGAAAACTACAAGTCCCAGAATTCTCCAAGGCAATACTCATATGACCTCATTGCCACCCTGGAAGTAAATATAACTGATGAATAAAGAACTACATCTCCCAGCATGCTCTATTTCAGGAAATGAAGCTGGAGGAGGCGTTTAGGAAGTGTTACGAAACAAGAATGGATTAACAGTTGCTGTGCCTGATCTATTTACTGGTAGGTGAACCTAGACATTGTTATGGTGCAACGTTCCATAGAGATCTCGGTGATTTAACCATGTGAATGGCTGCAATGGAGATGATCAGTTTGGATATGAGGGAAAGGAATTGCTGCTCTGTGTGACTCTATCTGATCAAAGTAACTGCAGCTGAAATGTAATGGCAACACAGAGCGGTAAGATCTAGAATCCCATGGACATGCTAATTTTCTGTACATCACACAGATACATTACATGTTTAGGACAATGCGTTTTGTGTTCTTGTCCGTTTGCATGTTAAAAGACCTGCCGTTTTCAATGCTTATGTCTGTGTTTCCGGTCCGTTTGCGTTCGTGTGCGTTTTTGGAAATTAACAGGAAATAAAGGGGAAAAATTAGTTTAAACACTTGTCTGCTTTTTTTTTGGTGTTCTCATAGACTATTATTAAACTGCGAATCTGAAACACGCAAAGATCGGAAAGTAAATTATATAGTGGGAACTGATTCTCGCGATTTCTCGAAAAACAGAAAACGCAATGCCCATAGTGGGACCTAACCCGTAAGAAAGATTAGAATTTTAGTATGTTTGCCCCTTTTAAGGCTGAGGCCCCTCTACAATGCACTTAATCGCGCGCAATCGCGAGTGTTATCACACGCGATTGTGTGTGCGATTTCTGTGCATTTTTGTGCCGCATTTGCGCATGTGTTTTTGTAATTTAATATTATAAAACCGCATGCATAAAAAATGGTGCACGCATGCGGTAAGGCGTGCGCATCGGAAATCATAGGAATTTGTGCGTTCCCACGATTACCATGTTAACCAAAAACACACGTGCAATAGGCATGCACAAACGCGCTAAAAACGCATTAGTGTGGCCTAGCCCTAACTGTGAAGCATAGTCATTTGGAATATTACTATTTCAATTCATAATGTTCAATGGAACCCACCACTGAGGTCAGCATTGTTGTGGAGAAATCATTCTGCACGTTTATGGCTTTTACAGAGTGGGTCCTGGATCCCACCGAGTTTATTAGACCTTGGACTATTGATATATTCCAGAGTCCACTGCTATCAAGGCTGGTCAGTCCGAAAACCAATTGTTGTTCACCAGCAAAAAGGGCTTCACAAATCATTCCATAAGCCTGCAGAAATATGTAGGATTTCTTCAAAATTGTGATGATTGTAGAGGTGAGAGTTACAACAGTCTGCTAGATCGGAATTGAAGAATCCATTCAGGCTTATTAATATTTTTTTGTTTTAGTTCACATTTTACTCAGTGGTCAAAATTACTTTTTTGACCAAATGATATCTTGCATTTCATGTAACTAATCTTGTACTTTTTTCAAAATGCTGTTTTTACCACTTTCTTTAATGATTTATTTTAACGTGTTTGCTTGTTTTTGTTTCAGCTACGTCTGTTAATATAATTTAGAACAGCCATGGGTGTTCAAGGACTGTGGAAGCTTTTGGAGTGCTCAGGGAGACCAATTAATCCAGAAACATTGGAAGGCAAGATCCTTGCTGTTGGTATCCTTAAAGTAAAAATAAACACTGTTTACATACACATTTGATTTTTGTTTGAAAACTTTGAAAAGTACCTCCTATGTTAGTGAGTGGCTGCCTGGAAGATGGTTGCACACAGACTACCACAACCATTAAATTTAAACTTTTTTTTTTTTATTCTATTCTATGTGCAAAATATTCGTGGTGTGATCTGTTTTACGGATCTCATCTGATTTGGGCATTGCATGGACACCGCGTTGACATGGAATCGAGTATAAGCTAAGTTTTTTATTCTTTAAAATTAGCCTAAAAGGCTGACCTCTGTTTTATACTCAAGTCAAAACAGTTCTGTCAGTCCCTATCGCAAAGTGCCCATACTGCCCCTTTAAGGCAGATAGGGGCCATCGGGGCAGCATTGAAGTGCCCCCCCTAGCCCCCTCAATCCCCCATTGGTTTTGTCCAAAACAGATGTGTGGGTTTGGAAGATAGCACCCCCTTAAGCCGTGACCACATAGTTGGGGTACTGCATTGCGATCTACATTCAGCTCGCATTGCACTACATTCTATAGTAAGCTGTCAGTGAATGACAGCTTACTATAGTATTTGTGATTGGAACTCAGGATTTTTTCTACTTGGCAAAGACTTAAAAAAAAATGGGGGCAGAGATCAAAATAAGGTGATTATTTCTGATCACCTAATTATTGATCTTTGCCACCCCATTAAACATAATTGAAATGAAAAATATATGCGCTAACGCTTGAAATCGTGCATCCTACTACCTATTAGGGTAATGCCCCACTTCATCTCTCCAAAAATCATGTTACAATTTTTAAAGCTATACTGTGGGGCCTTACTCTTATTGCTTTACCATCTGTAGGGGAGGATGTTATGTTTGTCAAATAACCAATTCACACTGGGGGAAGATCTTAGGAAGGCAGAAATTAATTATTTGAATAAGCAATTTCTAGGGATTGTCAGGAAATTTTTTTTAGTTTCCTTTTAAATTTGACCAATCATTACTTAAGCATCAAATGAGTAAATTGTTGATCCTGCGTTAAATTAAAATATTTTAATTAAAAACTTAAGGCAATTTTACATGGGCTAAACCATTCATTGGCATGGAATTTCAATACCCTTATAGTGTTTTTTTAAATCAGGGTTGATTACAGAGTCCAGCAAATATCCCATGCCACTTGTGGGTTTCTGAACATTCAACTAAACATCCGCTGCAGTGTAATTCAGTATTGCAATTGGGGCACTTTTATGTAATTTTTTTTCACCAGCCAAGAAGCAGGTGTGGAAATCAAGCAACTGTTAAAACAATATTATTTTTGGATGGAGAATTTAGCAAATAGCCTCACAATTGTATATTAGCTGTTTTTTTAATGAGACCATAGCCTGTACAGTGTGATTGTTTGCTTAATGACTGCAAATGAAATGACACACACAAATTAATGTTATACTTTAACTGTTTTTTTAAGACATCAGCATATGGTTAAACCAAGCAATTAAAGGAGCACGTGACCGCCAGGGGAATGCTGTTCAAAATGCTCACTTATTGACATTATTTCATCGGCTCTGCAAGTTATTATTTTTTAGAATCCGGCCAATATTTGTGTTTGATGGCGAGGCTCCTCTGCTGAAGAAACAGACTCTTGTAAGTTATCTTGTTGAAAGATGGTATGTAATGCATTGATGATTATTGTCATTGTTCTTCCCTTCAGAAAGTTGCCAACTCCTTTTAATTGAAAGGCTGAATTTTATAATGTGGCTCTGTGTTAAGTGATCTCTTTCGGAAAAGGATCTTGGGGTTTTGGTGGATAACAAACTGGAGTGTAGCAAGCAGTGCCAGACAGCAACAGCTAGAGACAGAAATATATTGTACAAAGAGAGGTATGGATTCAATGGAGAAAAATATTATACTCCCTCTTTACAAAGCATTGGTAAGGCCTTATTTGGAATATGCAGTGAATCCTGTCTACAAAAAGGATATCTTGGATATGGAAAAGGTTCATACAGTGACAATTAAATTAATAAGGGGACTGGGGGAGTATGAATATGAAGACAGATTGTAATAGAAACAAGAAACAGCTGTAGAGACTAGCAGGGCATGCCCTAAAAAGTACTCAGTCATAAATATAGATAAAAAGACCTTTATTTGTGCAAATGATCAATTGAAGGAGCAATAAATCAGTTCAATAAAAACACATCCTGTACATGGATGGAGCTGGTTAAGTATAATTAGAATAATCATGATATACCGGTATATCCATTCACTCATACATACACCTGATAATGAACCCAATAATATAAAGTACAGTACACTATTTGCATATCAATACCCATTGGGTAGCTGTATGAAAATCATTCAGGGTAAGATAAACAATGATATCCCATCCCACCCAATATAATGCATAATAACATCTAAAGTCTAAATGGAGACAAAGGGCACTGGAGTACTTGAAAGGCACAGACTATCGGCAGATCAGCATACAATCCTAGAGGTATACAGAGGTTGAAAGAAGGGATATGTATGAGTGAATGGATATGCCGGTATATCATGAATATGATATATTATGACTGATGAGTACTTTTTTAGGGTGTTCCCTGCTAGTCTCCACATCTGTTTCTTGTTTCTATTACTGTAAGTGTTTTGAGGAAGGAGCACCCCTGTTTTTCAAGGAAATACTTCCTTTTACAAACAATGCACTAGTGCCTGATTACACTGAGTCGTTTTTTTATGAAGACAGATTGGACACAATTATGCACAAGAGAAAAGGCCCTTGCGTATATGTGTATAAATGCATTAATGGGTCATAGAATAAACTATCTGGTGCATTGTTAACCAATAGAACATGTCAGAGGACACATGGATATCCCTTTAGACTTGAAGAAAATAAGTTTTGTCTCCAGGTTCGGAAGGGATTTTCCACTGTGAGAACGGTAAATCTATGGAGCTGTCTTCCATTAGACGTGGTGATGGCAGGTTCTTTCGATAGATTCAAAATGAAACTGGATGCGTTATTAAAAATAAAGATTGTTGCATGTTACTGGTATCGATACATAATGTTGGAATTGATCTTGGGATATTTTAGATTTGCCTTCCTCTGTCATATTGCTCCCGAATCAGATGGTCCAGGAACTACTTATTTCTATTTTTTTCCTTCACAGGCAAAGAGAAGGCAAAGGAAGGACAATGCAAGCACTGAAGCGAGGAAAACTAAAGAAAAGTTGCTGAAAACCTTCTTAAAAAGACAAGCAATTAAAGCAGCTTTATTGGGGAATAAGAGCAGGTTTGTGGTGCTTCCGTTATAAGGATTTTCCCTGCAGGAATGTGTTGGGATTATGATGGCAGCTGTGTTTTTTCATTCTTCCAGCAATGAAGACTTTCCAAGCCTTTCCCAAGTCCAGAGAAAAGAGTCTGATGATTTGTATGCTCTACCCCCTTTGGAAAATGAAGACAAAAACAGGTAAATCATCGAATTTTTCTGTCTAAAATGGGAATGAAACATGTTCTCTACATTTGTTATTTATCCTGAAATAGATGTGGTGTCCTTTCAATATTCATGTTTAGTGAATCATTTTCTTTCACAGATAATCAGCTTATATTAAAGGGCATTCAAAGCAAAACGTGTATCTAGGGATACCAAAGTACCATTTGACACCATATCCCAAATATGATATGGGCACTCATGCTGCTAAATCGTTATAAAAGTCATAAAGACCCAAGTGACCTAAACGGTCATTAAAATGTTAAAACATGAGCTTTATTCGTACAAAAATTAAAAAAATATTAACCCAACACACCCTAAAATACGTTTTATAAAAATGCCAATGCAACACACATATAAAAAGCCTTTTCATTCATGTGATCACAGCAATGTATACTAAAACCCCTTTGTTTATAAAGTATGTCAGTGTGCAGATAATATATTGTATGGGGCCAATGTGCATTGATTATCTTTTCTATGTTTGTATAAATGTTTAACCAGATCAGTAGCACTTCTGCTAAATGTAGTTGTAAATTAGCCTAATTGGAGTGCTTCCACAATCCTTGTATTGTATGTATATTTGGGAGGCCTGGTCAAGCCTCCATGTGGGAATAGCACCCCCAACACGCCCCTTTAATGGGAGGTCCTATGCCTTTAATATAAAGCACTGGATGGCCTCTTTCCTCATTTTAAAAAGCCAGAGGGCTGGGGGGAAGTGAAAGCCTGTTATATGGATCCAGTGCACAACTATGAGAAATGCAAAAGTTTGCTAATGGTAATTGAAGTAAAAAAGTTAGAAGTTAGGACCTTCCAGACTGGGGTTACCTTGACGTGGTTGGAAGGCTTTTCATTCATGTGATCACAGTAATGTATACTAAAACCCCTTTGTTTATAAAGTATGCCAGTGAGCAGATAATATGATATTGTATGGGGCCTAGGAATGTGCATTGATTATCCTTTCTATGTTTGTATAAATGTTTGACCAGATCAGTAGCACTTCCGCTAAATGTAGTTGTAAATTAGCCTAATTGGAGTGCTTCCACAATCCTTGTATTGTATGCACATATAAAAAGCCGGTAATTGGTAGTCTGAAATTGTAATTCTGTCCAAAAGGATATATACCATCTGAAAATCGCTAAATGCAGCAAATTGTACTTTGGTATCCCTAGATACACTTTTTGCTTTGAATTATTTATCTTTACCATTTGCTGCACCGGTACGTATTGTACTTTAGCTGTTAGTTATGTATACCTAGCTCATTACCTTAATACCAATTTAAATATTAAAGGGCACGTCCACCTCTTTTACAAAACGCGCGTTTTCGGGTCATTGCCGTGTTTTTCAATTATCTGAAAAAAGCGCAAACGCAAAAAAAACGCAGCAGTGTGGCCTAGCCCTTACACAGCCTTTTTCCCCGCAGCGTTCAGACTTCTAAATATGTAAAAAGAGAGTAGTATATTCTTTCAAAAGCTTTTCTATAAAGCTTTTCTTTTAGGCTACAATAACATGGTATCACCAAATACGAAACAGACTTCTGAGTAATTTCCATGTTACCATGGTAGCCCTTAAAGGGACACTAAACTGAAAAAATTACTTTGCCTCATCTTAATCTATAATTGAATACATCAGTTTTAGATTGGATATCTAAAGAAATAGGGGGCAGATCAACAAAAAAATGATACACTGGTGGTTGGGAAGAATTATAGTTTCCAGTTATAGTCAATTTAAAATAGCCTATTTTTCGGTATAGATACCGATACACATGTACAAGTCCTCCCTCAGAGAGTTGCTTGCTTCCCCTCTTCCCTTAGCCTTCAAATACATGCTTGTGATGTCCGTGCGCGCGCCTACACGGTGCGATGACATCACACGTGCCTGTAATTGCACTTGATGCCGCATTGCGTGCGCCGTGACGTCACGCGCATGTACGGACATCACAAGCACGTATTTGGAGGCTAGTGGAAGCAAGCAAGAGGGAGGAGCTCACCAGCCTTACCTTCGCATCCAAGATGTCAGCCAACTTTGCAGCCACACAGGTAGGCTCAGGAGGGGCCTAGGGGGGAACTAAAAGGGGGGAAAGATTTTTTAAAGTTGCATCTTACTATTAAACTAAACTTGATTTTACAGTCCACTCATCCTTTAAGGAAATGGAAAGGATTCCATGAGCTAAATGAAAACCATAGAGTTAAAGTTGCAGACCCGTTTCAGCTTTATTGAGCCATCTTTAGTGCAATGCTAAGCTCCTATTGAGAGACATCCCATTTCTACATCCACCACAATTTCCTCACATTTCTACACTGCCAGGATAACAATAGGACATTTCAATCCTTTATTATTAGGTTACTGTTACATCTACTTATATTAAAATGAGCGTCCGTGGCTACTTATGGTCTTATTCCATCTGTAGTCTAGGATTTTATCACTAGGTGGTGATAGGAGTTTTCATGTTGTAAGATCTAAAATAAATTAAACCATTATTTATTTATTTCTGTGCATATATAAATATGTGCAGTTGTCAACATTATAACCCTATTCGTAAAGATTTGTTCTCTGGCACAATATAATTACATGGCAAAAAGGTTTCAGGGTTAATAAAAAATTTAAATAAGTTAGGCATTATTCAGCAGGTGTATAGACATAAATGTAACCGAAACCACAACAATAAGTGTAAATTATGTTATCAGGACCGACCCATCTTTCTGGTCTGATTTGGTTAGCAGGTGGAGTTACTAATCAGACCATGAGATAAACTGCAGTGTGCACTGCTCTATATTCTATATCTTCATTAAAGAGATATTATTGCATTTACATGTAAAAATGGGATAAAATTTGCTGCTGTGGGGGGTTATTGGTGAACTTATGTGAATGTTTGTCAGGGTAACTTATTAAACCCGTAATGCTCTGCCTAACCCTTCACTGAAAAAGTGAACACACCCTTTTTTGCATTGGTTGAAGAACAGGGGGTCAATTAATACTACAGAAACAGGGAGCCAAATACTTAAACTTAACCACAATTGCCCTTCTCTGCTGCTTTTTCTGACCAGTCCTGACTACATCCACGCTTCCTTATACTGTACGCGCATGCACGTATAGTACAAGGGAGCATGGATGAACATTTTGATTGAAGCATTACTGAGAATGTTGCTTTCTGTTTCATTTGATTGTCAGTAGTTATTTTGCCTTTATGTTAAAAATAACAAAGTTTACTTGAGTCTCTATATAAAAGGGGTTGTCTGATAAGTTTAAAATATAGATCAGTGATGGCGAACTTTTTAGAGGCCAAGTGCCCAAACTGCAACCCAAAACCCCACTTTTTATGGCATAGTGCCAACATGATAATTTTAACCTGAATATGGAGTTTTTAATTTGGAAAAACCAACGCAAATAAACACAGACCAATACAGTAGATAGAATTGATTAAAGATTATCTAATAGCCTCTACATTACCACACTTCAGTTTGGTAAACAGTGGCCATTCAAACAGGGACTCAAGCAGAGCTGAATTTTATAGCATGTCACCTCTCTCAGCTACAGACTGCCACTACACTTTCTCTCTGGCTTTCTGGTAACAAATTCTCGTGAATTCTGCTGTGCATGAGTGCCCACAGAGAGGGCTCAGAGTGCCACTTCTGGCATGCGTGCCATAGGTTCACCACCACAGATATAGACTCTGTTTGGCTCCTTAATAATTATTTTATTGCCTTCAAATTATACATTATGCTACAAAAATAGTTACATTTATTACTGATTGTTCTGCTTTCTTGAAAAGAACTTCGCCTAATTTAGCGACAGCCAAGAATAAGCCACATCCAATATAAAATTAAACAGTTTTATTAAGGATTGATCAAAACAATTTTGTTGATTGATTGATTATATAAATCTATTTAAACACAATCTGATCTATCTATCTAATCTTATATAATAAAACCCTAACTGCTGCATCTGTGCCTCCGTGTGTGTGTCCTGGTTTCTGTGCATGCGCAGACCTCTGTGCGTGCGCAAACGGGACCCGATACTGCCGATAGAAGCAAGTTTTTCAGCTCCATGACAGACGCAAACAGGGTTATGCAATAAAAGTTCTTATTGTTAAAAGTGGTGCTAATTTTGCTCCAACCAGTCAGATGTTAGCTTTTAAATGTTAAATAAGGTCTGATTGGTTGGGGCACAATTAGCACCATTTTTAACGATAAGAACTTTTATTGAATCTCACTGAAAGTTTCCTTCCCCCAGTGGCCTGAACTGACTGTTACCTCAGAGGTGCCGACTTGGAACCTTTTGTCACTTGCGATGTGCTGAAGTCTATGCCTCCGTGTGTGTGTCCTCTTCGGCTTCTGGGCATGCGCAAACGGGACACGAAACTGACAATAGAAGAAAGTTTTCCATGACACACTGTTTTCCTCCCCCCAGTGGCCAGAGCACAGCTGTTACCTCAGAGGGGCTGACCTGTGCTGAAGTGCTGTGCAAAGAAGTGTCTGGTGGGGGGTAATAAAGGAATGTGTATATCTGTCTGCATTCATGTGTGTATGTGTCTGCATGCATGTGTGTGTCTTGATGCCTCTGTGTTTGTCTGTCTGATTTGGCCTTGGGACACTGAGGGGGACTCACAGCTTGGGACACTGGATACTGAGAGCAGCTGTGGGACACTGAGGGGGGCTCTGGGGCACTGAGAGGGGAATCTGGGCTTGGGACTCTGATAGGAGGGATCTGGGCTTGGGACACTGGACACTTAGGGGGACTCTGGGCTTGGGACACTGACGGGGGATCTGGGCTTGGGACGTTGGACTTTCAGGGGGACTCTCGAATTGGGACACTGGGGGGGGGATCTGGGCTTGAGACATTAAGGGGGGCTCTGTGCTTGGGATGCTAGACACTGAGTAGGACTATGGGGTTGGGGCACTGGCGGGGACTCTGGGCTTGGGACACTGAGGGGGGGCTCTGGGCTTGGGAACACTGATGGAGTCACTCTGGGCTTCTAGCACCCATTAATATAACAGGCTTAATGACTACTTGATATTAATAGTCAGAAAACCATACATCATCAATTGAAAAAGCAAAAAACATCTTGACCGAAACATCAACTAAGGGTATCCAGTACAGTTAAGCCAAACGTAACTCCAATTATGAACAAATGCAATTTCAACAAATAACCTCCAAGTTCAGCAAATGGTATCTCTTTAATTACTCCTCGATGAAAGTTTTGGTGGCACTATGCAGCACATCTGCTTTTGGGAGTTCCAATATATATTACATGAGCAGTTGTTTTGTAGTTTGCTAGATTCTCGAGAAAGTTATGTTCAGTATGCTGATACGACAGAGTATCCCACAGAATAGCTGTAGCTCACATTATAGGAGTACTACAGCTCACAAAGACAAGTCATATACAGTATATAAGGTATTACAGTTCGTAAAAATATATTATATAGGTAAGGGTATCTAACAAGGTGGCTTCATTACTACAAAATGACTAAAACAGAGTCATTATCTACAGAGTCACACATCATTTTTATCACATTGATATGTATGTGGGAATTAATTAAGCTAAATTATTTTAAGATTTTGAAGTTGAAATGATAAAGGTAATCATGGATAATGGTATTTAAATCCTAATGTTGGCCATAAGTTGGTAAGATATTAGTATTGTGTATATACATATATATGTATATCTATCTACCTTAAGATTCATACAGGGAGATTCAATAAAAGTTCTTATTATTTAAAATGGTGCTTCTTTTGCCCCAACCAATCAGAATGCTGAAAGCTAACATCTGATTGGTTGGGGCAAAATTTACACCGTTTTAAATAAGAACTTTTATTAAATAACCCCCATAGCTGTTTAAAAACGCATTAGAGATTATAATTATAATAGCCAGCATGTGCCAAAGCATCTTTCTTAAGACTTTATTCTATTTATTCTTGTAAATTCAGTTCTGAAGAAGAAGAGGAGAGAGAATGGGAGGAAAGAATGAATCAAAAACAAATTTTGCAGGTAATAAATTTGTTCTGAGAGTTGTAGTTTTTGAACCATCTGGATAACTACTACATTTGGATGCCTGCAAGTTGAAGACCCCTGCTATATATTTTAGGGGTATGGTAGGTGTGTTTCTATGAACATTTTTGATTATGAATAAAACATTTATTTTAAGTTTTAGACTCTTTTTTTTTCTTTTTTTTTTTTTTTTTTTAACTTCCCTGTACAAATTTTAGGAAGAAAGACTAAAAGCAGGTCGGGTTAGGTTTCATGTCCAAACTTGCAGGTCGGGTCAGGTCACAGGTATGAAGCGGATTGCGGGTCGAGTGGGGATGGATTTTTTGGGTCGGATTGCGTTACCGCCAGAATTGGTAACAATCAGATTCTTTCAGAAATAATTTCAGTGGTATACTAACCATTCAAATTGTTTCTGAAAGATTATTGATTGTTACCAATTCTAACTGAAAAAGAATATGATTGGTTAGTATACCAATCAGATTATTTCTGAAAAAATCTGATAGTAACTAATCAGAATTGGTTACAATCAGATTCTTTCAAAAAGAATCTGATTGTCTGTTCCCCAGACCATTTCCCAGGTCCCAGAGCCATTTACAGTAAGTTACTGTATTATTTTTGTATCCAAATTTTGTTAAACGTGGTTCGGAAAAAAATTGGGAAGCAGAGTTCCGGAAAACCCACGTGATCCGCCGCGGAACTGGGTTTGCATAAACTAACATTTATGTTTATCAAGTGCCATTATAATGGAGTGTATCTATTTTGGTAATAATAATCTGAATTTCTAAAACAAATCCAAATGACAGAACATACTTTGCTCATTTAAATCAAATGTCAACAAGTGTATACGCTTCCTGCATTATACCTTCTAGATGTTTACACATGGCTGTTACACACTACCAAATAATTGGTAACTTCTCATTTTTCTTTTTGATATAAACAAGTTGTATAATTCTATTAACAAACAGGAAGAATTCTTTGCAAACCCCAGCTCTGTGGATATTGAGTCAGAAGAGTTTAACAGCCTTCCTCCTGAAGTAAGGCATGAAATCCTTACTGACATGAAGGAGATAACAAAACGACGTAGGACATTATTTGAAGCAATGCCAGAGGTACATAGACATAAAAATCACATTGCATAATGGTGATTACAATGAGATTTCAGAATTCCTTTTTTTGGGTTTTTTAGTTGTTATCAATTATCTCCTAATCACATACACAAAATTAAATTTAAAAGAAAAACAAAAGCAAAATATAATGCATATGAGCCCTAATGAATTATATAATTGTCAGCTTAAGGTACACACATGGAATATGTGACAACTTTAGCTTCCCATACACAGGCAGATGTCTTTCTGGTTCTTTTGATCAGATTTTCGATTGGAAGAACCAGTCGAAGTTCCCCACATTGTTCTGCTAATCTTTTTTCAGATGTTACCTTAAAATCTGCGGGAGATGGGGACTTGAAGGTGGGCAGAAACTTTCTCCGCCTGGCCCAAACTTCAATATAGTTGAGCGGTAGATCAGAAAAATGGCATACACGTCATCAATATTTTAAGAAATTTAATCAAATTTGCAGAATACTCAATATATTGATCCCATTTATAGGGGGCTTAAAGGGCAGCTATACTGAAAAAGAATATTATTTTATATTGCCCATTACTGGAAATTATAATTCTCTCCAACCATCACTGTACCATTTTTTTTATTGATCTGTCCCTTATCCCCTAATCTAATCTGAAACATCTTACATTTCAGCCGTCAATCAAGTGCCATATAATTATCAAACTATTCTGTTGCATGCACCCTACCCATTATGCCTACAGTTAATAATGTTTGTAATAAATTTTGTCTTCATCTTAGAGAAGTGTGTTCTGTTTTTAACTTGTGAGTTTCCCTCATTAAACCTAAGATTATACTGTCCTATTGAAGGATTCTGGTGACTTTTCGCAATATCAGTTGAAAGGACTGCTGAAGAAGAACAGTCTAAACAAGTGTATTGATAATGTGAGGAAAGAGATCAACCAGCAGTACACTGGGGAAGTCCAAGCACAGTTTGAAGCAGAGGGAGGATTTCTGAAAGAGGTCGAAACCCGTCGCCTGGTCTCTGAGGACACTTCTCATTATATTCTCATTAAAGGTATTATTTAGAATTGCTGCATCTGATTTTATATCCTTATTTGAGAATAACAGAATAATGACTTTTTATTTCTAAACGGCATCTATAGTCAAATTAATACATTGCTCCAATCCAGACATAAAAAGGTTAGTGTATGCTGCCTTATTCCCACCCTACTCTGTGGCTCCCTGTTTACGCACATGAGCTCCCCACTCCCCCCTGCCCTCTCCGTTCATACAATCCGCTATGAACCAAGCAGCTCATGTGCATTAATCCTCCTACACGGCACTCTAACCTGCTCTTTCTGCTTCATTCTCATTCCCAGTATTTGTCAAGCATTTAAGTGAGCAGGAAGGAGTCACTTACACCGGCATGCCGTTAGGGGATTTTATTAACAGCACAAGCAGGAGTGGTATATTAAAATCTTGACTTATTTTAACTGAAGAAAATAGTTACTCTAGGGGTTGGGGGGAATTATAGAACACATGGAAAATAAATATACACGTTCCCACTATAGATGCCCTTTATTACTTACAGGTCCCTAGTTCATAGATACGGCTAAAATTAATGATGTGAAATGTTCCAGTTGAAGGTCTGCACGTTGAAATATTTAGTATCAATATTTTCTTGGTTAATGTATTGAAATATCACATCATCATCAGGATAAGAAAGGGAAAGTGCACCACAGTTTAACTAACGGTATTATTCATTCTATTCTCGTTTTCCATATCTCAGGCAATTAAAGATTGCAAACAACAATGTGCAATTAACTGTGATGAAAAGACAAAAAAAGTTAAATATACGCAGGTGTTCTGTATCAGAAATAATCTAAAACATACATTTTTCATATGTTGTTTAAAACTATTGAGACAGTAGAAGGAAATGTCATTATTTCAACCTGATAGCATTCCAGTCCCCCCCCTTGTTGCTCTGGTACTACTAATAGTAATTGTGAATAACAATTTTTATTTGTGTTGGCAAAATCATTTAGCACGGTTTCAATTTGCTTTTCATTTGTAACGATTTCTAAACATAGCGACTCCTATGCGTCCCATGCCAAAAACTCTGTAACCATTTATACATTACAATCCAGAATTCTGGACTCATATTTTCTTGCGGTATTTACCTTTTGATGTATGTATATGGCAGTGTGTTGGTAAAAGCCATAAGAGTCAAAAGACAAACATTTAGAACAGATTGCAAGAGTACAAAATATTTAGAGGTAATCGTGCGACGTCCAATTGAAAAGAAGTGTTTCTGATTATATTAATATTGCTTTATGCCCTTTAGTATTAATCATTGGACTTTTTTGTGTTCTACATGTTCAGGAATTAATTCGAAAGAGGATAAAAAGAATGATGATTTGCCTACACAGACAGTGGACTTTAACTCTACTCAGGGTCCTAAAACCTATCTGGATTTAAAGCTTGCTTCTGCTCGCAAGCCTAAAGCCTCTCAAACCAGCTCTGGAGAGGCTGCACCCCCTTCACCTAGAACACTTTTTGCAATCCAAGAAGCAATGATGGAGATCAGTTCAGATGAAGAATTAGAGGAGAAAAAGCAACCTTTATCTGAACATGTGGGCAATGTGTCCCCTAGGACTATGCAGGCAATTAGCCAAGTTCTTGCAGAAGATGAAGCAGAGCAAAGTAAACCAAAAGAAATGCTTCAGCTACACGCCAAAGAACGGAAAAACAGAAAGGCAATGTTACTGGTAATCAGCAGCTCAGATGAAGAAGATGACAGATTGAGCACCCAAGAAGGACCAAAAACTAATCTTGATGAACCTTTTAAAGACAATAATCGTGTACCCAGCTCTGTGACGTTGCAAAAAAGTACTGGAAACTGTACATTTGAATTCACAGATTCACAGATACATCATTTATCCAATAAACAAAATGAAGTGAAACTGAGTGATACGAATTCGCTGGATATTAATAGCTTGGGTATCCAAAATGAAGTGTCTCTTCTACCCTTGACCGATGCAGTAGGTAAATTTGCTGATGTGTGTGCCAGTCTTCCATCTATAAATAACCTGCTTTCCGTTACCAGTGTGGTAGACTCTTCTGTTACTCCTGTCAATGCAAATAGCAACAGAACTATACAATTTTCTTCAGTTCTCAAACTTCAGACAAATATTGGTAAACAAGATCATTCACCCAATACAGCTATGGATTCATTACAAAGTTTTGATGAAACTACCGGTATACAGAAAATGTTGCCATCCCCGTTTGGTAGTAGTGCTACATCTGTTTCAGATTTACAATTGGCTAAGGGCACTACATGCACAGAGCCAGAAATGCTCCAGAGTTGTAGTAACATTGTTTCAATTACACAGACTATAAAACCTTTAGAGGTCAATCACCCTAAAGAAGATATGGAGAATTTTCTTACCAAAAATGACTTGGGTGCCATGTATGTTCCAATGACTCCTGAAAGTATTGTTGATAGAGATGGTGAATACCAAACAAATAAAGAGGAGGAGTCTGATTCAGATGGTAAGATACTATTTATTTTCTTTATGTTTTATGTTATTTATCTTTTGTTTAGTTTAAAAAAATTTAGCTGTCTGGGGATATACATTTTGTTAAAAAACACATTTGGAAAAATAAAGTGTATATCTTACAGGAGCTTAGAGTCCCCTGAAATATATAAAGGCAAATTCTCCTTGCCTGGCCCAGAAGATACAGAGTTATCAAACTACAGTTATTATGGATTATTCAGGAAATTACATATTAAAATGCATGCATTCTATAATTAACAGATTGCTATATTTCCTAACTCTGGAATTAGCACCACTCTTTAAAGGAATAGTTCACTCTCAAAGTGAACTATTCCTTTTCTTATATTTATTGAAGCCCTGGAGGTGAATGAGCTGATGACTGCCAAGTGGTAATAAAAATACCTTTTCATAGACTGCTTTATCTCTCCCTATAATGTAATAATGCTACATATCCTTAAAAGACATGGACTTCCCTTTTTTACTCACCTTATCTCTTTGTGAATAGTAGATTTATTCACTTTTTCCAGTCTAGCTTGCTCATGTAGTAGGAAGGAGCCTCACACACTGGATTTCAGTCAAATCTAACAAAAAGGTAGAGCTGGACTGATTTGTTTCAGAGACTGAAGGTTTCTTTAACATTAGATAGGTACACAAATGAGAAATACATTGCATAGAGGTGTGCTCAGATCAGGTTCACTTCATTATCTTCCTCCTGCAGCTCTGTACTGAGTAACTAAACATATGAGATCTACATATTGCAAGCAGGGCCGCCATCAAGGGAGCACAGAAGGTACTCCTGTACCGGGCCGAGCACAGCCTGTTAAGGGGCCAATATTATAGGTGACCAGTAATCAGTGTATAAAATATAGACAAAAAAGGTTCATTTAATAAATGTTTTTACAGAATATAGATACAAAGTATTAATTTAAGATGATGATCAATGTAATAAAAGACCATTTTTTTGTTAATGCACTGATATCCGCTTTTGCTCACACTAAAAACATGTAGAACATTTCTTTGCCTCTTAATAGGTAGTTTCATTGAAGTAGAGAGTTGTTTAAGCAGTAACAATAAACAGCACATGGATATTAGAGAAGCAGATGATACCCAAGAAACTTCATCTAACCTTATGGTGACAGATGCAATCCCCTCGAAAAGCCAAGATAGTTCTGTCAATAACCTTGCAGAGTGTTTTGGAGATGACGGCTTACCTAGAGAACCTGGGAAACCGCTTAGCAATGAAGATTCAAGAGATGCTGAGTCTGCAGAGAATGAATGGCAAGATATTAATTTGGTGATAAAGCAATTTATTGTTATATTAAAAAAATAAAAACTATAAATGCTTTGCATTAAGTTTGAGAAATAAACCCCCTTCCCCTTTTGGATCTTTTTGACATTTTCAGCATTACAGACAAAGATTAGAAATCATTCCTCCACAGACTGGCCGTACAAGCATGTTCTACAACACATCTGGGTTATTTGCAGAAAAGCTCTATATGCCAATATATGTGATCTTTGGGTGCTTTTTGTTTACTTCTATGTTGATTTATAAACAAGGAAATGTAAACCCCATGCTCTTATCAACAAATAATTTTAGGTGATAATGACGTCAATTTATGGTTACTACTGTTTGTAGATATAAACAGTTTCATGTAAATCTTTAGATATAGAACTTTTATATAACAGGAAATCTAGACGCAGTCCAGGAGCCCTAGAGTTTCCTAAGAGGAATTCCTTTAAAAATAGTGACAGGAACTGTTCAGCAACTGTACTCTTGTGATGAATCTAAAGGAGAACGAAACATAAAATACTATTCATCCTAAAAATAAAACTTAGTACAACTATATTTCTCTCACATCTGAAATCAATCTCTTAATCTAAAAAATCATGATATAAGTTTATAATTTGTTTCCCCTATTAATTGCAAACTAAAGGTGACCAAGTCACCGTGGTTGAAGGGAACCTCTGGGTATTCCTCCTACCCCAGATCAAAAACCGGTACTCTATTTCTAGAAACTAAAAGAAAACTTAGGCAAGTGGTAAACCTTAAAATCACCAATAGAATGTAGGGAAAAAATGTAGAAATAATTTATTTCAGGTTACTGGAAATCTGCATATTAGCAGATATGGCTGCAATGAAACCTTTCCAGTCTGTGTCATGTTTCTTGTTTTGTCTTAATGGGGAAGGTGGCTACCCTAATACCTATTTTATTTAAATGATGCAGCAAGAGGGCTGCATAAACAAAAACACCATTCCCCTTTAAAAGGTACACTCATTTGAGATGCATTGTACAGAGCTGTGCTAAGATCAGGTGCGCTGTCATTACCTGTTTCTATAAGTGCCTACCCTCCAACATTTACCTTTTAATTTATTGAGAAATACATTATTGTACTGAGCTGTGCACACTGCAACACGAAAATTATAGCAGGGCTATTGCACAAACCAGTGAATTCTCACTGAAGCACTGCATTCCTCGGAATCTAAAATATCCCGGGATCAATTCTACTTTATGTATCAATACTGGTAACCTGCAACATTCCTTGTTTTTAGGAACACATTCAGCTTTTTTTTTGGAAACTATCCAATGAATTTGCCATCACAATATCCATCGAAGATAGTTCCATAGTTTTACCATTCTTACAGTGAAAAACCCTTTCCGAACTTGAAAACTAAACTTCAAGTCTTAAGGGATGTCCTTGTGTCCTCTGACATGTTCTATTGATAAACAATGCCCAAGATAGTTTATTATATGGGCCATTAATGTATTTATACAGTCATCATATCCCCATGCAAGTGCCTTTTTTCTAGCTTACATAATTGTAACTTACCCAATCTGTCTTCATATTCAACCTCCCCCTATTTTTAAGGATTAGAACTTTTATTGAATCTCATTAAAAATATTGATTAGCTGCTTACAGAACCCGATATAGACATTATAGGATTACCCAGGCTGCACCTACATTCTGACTGGGATTTCTGTGGTTGGTTTCGGTGTCCTCCAACCTGGCAAACTATAGAAATGTCCAACCATTGCCCTCCACATGTTTAGAAACTATAACTCCCAGAATTCAAGTTGCATTCTACAGCCAAGGCATGCCATGCTGGGAGTTGTAGTTTACAAACATCTGGAGGGCCATGGTTCAGATTGTGTTAGCTTGTGTGAATGCAAACCAGAATAACAGATGAGAATAACTGAATCCGCTTTCCATTCACATACAGTGTGTGTGCTCTAATGGGCCTGTCAAGGGGTGTTGATCTCTTACCAGCCATAAAGCTGTCATGCAGTCAGGACTGTATGGAGACAAGTCTCTCTAGAGAAAACTGGCTTCTTCGTAGCTGCTAAAGTGAAAACTACAAGTCCCAGAATTCTCCAAGGCAATACTCATATGACCTCATTGCCACCCTGGAAGTAAATATAACTGATGAATAAAGAACTACATCTCCCAGCATGCTCTATTTCAGGAAATGAAGCTGGAGGAGGCGTTTAGGAAGTGTTACGAAACAAGAATGGATTAACAGTTGCTGTGCCTGATCTATTTACTGGTAGGTGAACCTAGACATTGTTATGGTGCAACGTTCCATAGAGATCTCGGTGATTTAACCATGTGAATGGCTGCAATGGAGATGATCAGTTTGGATATGAGGGAAAGGAATTGCTGCTCTGTGTGACTCTATCTGATCAAAGTAACTGCAGCTGAAATGTAATGGCAACACAGAGCGGTAAGATCTAGAATCCCATGGACATGCTAATTTTCTGTACATCACACAGATACATTACATGTTTAGGACAATGCGTTTTGTGTTCTTGTCCGTTTGCATGTTAAAAGACCTGCCGTTTTCAATGCTTGTGTCTGTGTTTCCGGTCCGTTTGCGTTCGTGTGCGTTTTTGGAAATTAACAGGAAATAAAGGGGAAAAATTAGTTTAAACACTTGTCTGCTTTTTTTTTGGTGTTCTCATAGACTATTATTAAACTGCGAATCTGAAACACGCAAAGATCGGAAAGTAAATTATATAGTGGGAACTGATTCTCGCGATTTCTCGAAAAACAGAAAACGCAATGCCCATAGTGGGACCTAACCCGTAAGAAAGATTAGAATTTTAGTATGTTTGCCCCTTTTAAGGCTGAGGCCCCTCTACAATGCACTTAATCGCGCGCAATCGCGAGTGTTATCACACGCGATTGTGTGTGCGATTTCTGTGCATTTTTGTGCCGCATTTGCGCATGTGTTTTTGTAATTTAATATTATAAAACCGCATGCATAAAAAATGGTGCACGCATGCGGTAAGGCGTGCGCATCGGAAATCATAGGAATTTGTGCGTTCCCACGATTACCATGTTAACCAAAAACACACGTGCAATAGGCATGCACAAACGCGCTAAAAACGCATTAGTGTGGCCTAGCCCTAACTGTGAAGCATAGTCATTTGGAATATTACTATTTCAATTCATAATGTTCAATGGAACCCACCACTGAGGTCAGCATTGTTGTGGAGAAATCATTCTGCACGTTTATGGCTTTTACAGAGTGGGTCCTGGATCCCACCGAGTTTATTAGACCTTGGACTATTGATATATTCCAGAGTCCACTGCTATCAAGGCTGGTCAGTCCGAAAACCAATTGTTGTTCACCAGCAAAAAGGGCTTCACAAATCATTCCATAAGCCTGCAGAAATATGTAGGATTTCTTCAAAATTGTGATGATTGTAGAGGTGAGAGTTACAACAGTCTGCTAGATCGGAATTGAAGAATCCATTCAGGCTTATTAATATTTTTTTGTTTTAGTTCACATTTTACTCAGTGGTCAAAATTACTTTTTTGACCAAATGATATCTTGCATTTCATGTAACTAATCTTGTACTTTTTTCAAAATGCTGTTTTTACCACTTTCTTTAATGATTTATTTTAACGTGTTTGCTTGTTTTTGTTTCAGCTACGTCTGTTAATATAATTTAGAACAGCCATGGGTGTTCAAGGACTGTGGAAGCTTTTGGAGTGCTCAGGGAGACCAATTAATCCAGAAACATTGGAAGGCAAGATCCTTGCTGTTGGTATCCTTAAAGTAAAAATAAACACTGTTTACATACACATTTGATTTTTGTTTGAAAACTTTGAAAAGTACCTCCTATGTTAGTGAGTGGCTGCCTGGAAGATGGTTGCACACAGACTACCACAACCATTAAATTTAAACTTTTTTTTTTTTATTCTATTCTATGTGCAAAATATTCGTGGTGTGATCTGTTTTACGGATCTCATCTGATTTGGGCATTGCATGGACACCGCGTTGACATGGAATCGAGTATAAGCTAAGTTTTTTATTCTTTAAAATTAGCCTAAAAGGCTGACCTCTGTTTTATACTCAAGTCAAAACAGTTCTGTCAGTCCCTATCGCAAAGTGCCCATACTGCCCCTTTAAGGCAGATAGGGGCCATCAGGGGGCAGCATTGAAGTGCCCCCCCTAGCCCCCTCAATCCCCCATTGGTTTTGTCCAAAACAGATGTGTGGGTTTGGAAGATAGCACCCCCTTAAGCCGTGACCACATAGTTGGGGTACTGCATTGCGATCTACATTCAGCTCGCATTGCACTACATTCTATAGTAAGCTGTCAGTGAATGACAGCTTACTATAGTATTTGTGATTGGAACTCAGGATTTTTTCTACTTGGCAAAGACTTAAAAAAAAATGGGGGCAGAGATCAAAATAAGGTGATTATTTCTGATCACCTAATTATTGATCTTTGCCACCCCATTAAACATAATTGAAATGAAAAATATATGCGCTAACGCTTGAAATCGTGCATCCTACTACCTATTAGGGTAATGCCCCACTTCATCTCTCCAAAAATCATGTTACAATTTTTAAAGCTATACTGTGGGGCCTTACTCTTATTGCTTTACCATCTGTAGGGGAGGATGTTATGTTTGTCAAATAACCAATTCACACTGGGGGAAGATCTTAGAAAGGCAGAAATTAATTATTTGAATAAGCAATTTCTAGGGATTGTCAGGAAATTTTTTTTAGTTTCCTTTTAAATTTGACCAATCATTACTTAAGCATCAAATGAGTAAATTGTTGATCCTGCGTTAAATTAAAATATTTTAATTAAAAACTTAAGGCAATTTTACATGGGCTAAACCATTCATTGGCATGGAATTTCAATACCCTTATAGTGTTTTTTTAAATCAGGGTTGATTACAGAGTCCAGCAAATATCCCATGCCACTTGTGGGTTTCTGAACATTCAACTAAACATCCGCTGCAGTGTAATTCAGTATTGCAATTGGGGCACTTTTATGTAATTTTTTTTCACCAGCCAAGAAGCAGGTGTGGAAATCAAGCAACTGTTAAAACAATATTATTTTTGGATGGAGAATTTAGCAAATAGCCTCACAATTGTATATTAGCTGTTTTTTTAATGAGACCATAGCCTGTACAGTGTGATTGTTTGCTTAATGACTGCAAATGAAATGACACACACAAATTAAATGTTATACTTTAACTGTTTTTTTAAGACATCAGCATATGGTTAAACCAAGCAATTAAAGGAGCACGTGACCGCCAGGGGAATGCTGTTCAAAATGCTCACTTATTGACATTATTTCATCGGCTCTGCAAGTTATTATTTTTTAGAATCCGGCCAATATTTGTGTTTGATGGCGAGGCTCCTCTGCTGAAGAAACAGACTCTTGTAAGTTATCTTGTTGAAAGATGGTATGTAATGCATTGATGATTATTGTCATTGTTCTTCCCTTCAGAAAGTTGCCAACTCCTTTTAATTGAAAGGCTGAATTTTATAATGTGGCTCTGTGTTAAGTGATCTCTTTCGGAAAAGGATCTTGGGGTTTTGGTGGATAACAAACTGGAGTGTAGCAAGCAGTGCCAGACAGCAACAGCTAGAGACAGAAATATATTGTACAAAGAGAGGTATGGATTCAATGGAGAAAAATATTATACTCCCTCTTTACAAAGCATTGGTAAGGCCTTATTTGGAATATGCAGTGAATCCTGTCTACAAAAAGGATATCTTGGATATGGAAAAGGTTCATACAGTGACAATTAAATTAATAAGGGGACTGGGGGAGTATGAATATGAAGACAGATTGTAATAGAAACAAGAAACAGCTGTAGAGACTAGCAGGGCATGCCCTAAAAAGTACTCAGTCATAAATATAGATAAAAAGACCTTTATTTGTGCAAATGATCAATTGAAGGAGCAATAAAGCAGTGCAAAAAAATTGTTAAAAACACATCCTGTACATGGATGGAGCTGGTTAAGTATAATTAGAATAATCATGATATACCGGTATATCCATTCACTCATACATACACCTGATAATGAACCCAATAATATAAAGTACAGTACACTATTTGCATATCAATACCCATTGGGTAGCTGTATGAAAATCATTCAGGGTAAGATAAACAATGATATCCCATCTCACCCAATATAATGCATAATAACATCTAAAGTCTAAATGGAGACAAAGGGCACTGGAGTACTTGAAAGGCACAGACTATCGGCAGATCAGCATACAATCCTAGAGGTATACAGAGGTTGAAAGAAGGGATATGTATGAGTGAATGGATATGCCGGTATATCATGAATATGATATATTATGACTGATGAGTACTTTTTTAGGGTGTTCCCTGCTAGTCTCCACATCTGTTTCTTGTTTCTATTACTGTAAGTGTTTTGAGGAAGGAGCACCCCTGTTTTTCAAGGAAATACTTCCTTTTACAAACAATGCACTAGTGCCTGATTACACTGAGTCGTTTTTTTATGAAGACAGATTGGACACAATTATGCACAAGAGAAAAGGCCCTTGCGTATATGTGTATAAATGCATTAATGGGTCATAGAATAAACTATCTGGTGCATTGTTAACCAATAGAACATGTCAGAGGACACATGGATATCCCTTTAGACTTGAAGAAAATAAGTTTTGTCTCCAGGTTCGGAAGGGATTTTCCACTGTGAGAACGGTAAATCTATGGAGCTGTCTTCCATTAGACGTGGTGATGGCAGGTTCTTTCGATAGATTCAAAATGAAACTGGATGCGTTATTAAAAATAAAGATTGTTGCATGTTACTGGTATCGATACATAATGTTGGAATTGATCTTGGGATATTTTAGATTTGCCTTCCTCTGTCATATTGCTCCCGAATCAGATGGTCCAGGAACTACTTATTTCTATTTTTTTCCTTCACAGGCAAAGAGAAGGCAAAGGAAGGACAATGCAAGCACTGAAGCGAGGAAAACTAAAGAAAAGTTGCTGAAAACCTTCTTAAAAAGACAAGCAATTAAAGCAGCTTTATTGGGGAATAAGAGCAGGTTTGTGGTGCTTCCGTTATAAGGATTTTCCCTGCAGGAATGTGTTGGGATTATGATGGCAGCTGTGTTTTTTCATTCTTCCAGCAATGAAGACTTTCCAAGCCTTTCCCAAGTCCAGAGAAAAGAGTCTGATGATTTGTATGCTCTACCCCCTTTGGAAAATGAAGACAAAAACAGGTAAATCATCGAATTTTTCTGTCTAAAATGGGAATGAAACATGTTCTCTACATTTGTTATTTATCCTGAAATAGATGTGGTGTCCTTTCAATATTCATGTTTAGTGAATCATTTTCTTTCACAGATAATCAGCTAATATTAAAGGGCATTCAAAGCAAAACGTGTATCTAGGGATACCAAAGTACCATTTGACACCATATCCCAAATATGATATGGGCACTCATGCTGCTAAATCGTTATAAAAGTCATAAAGACCCAAGTGACCTAAACGGTCATTAAAATGTTAAAACATGAGCTTTATTCGTACAAAAATTAAAAAAATATTAACCCAACACACCCTAAAATACGTTTTATAAAAATGCAAATGCAACACACATATAAAAAGCCTTTTCATTCATGTGATCACAGCAATGTATACTAAAACCCCTTTGTTTATAAAGTATGTCAGTGTGCAGATAATATATTGTATGGGGCCAATGTGCATTGATTATCTTTTCTATGTTTGTATAAATGTTTAACCAGATCAGTAGCACTTCTGCTAAATGTAGTTGTAAATTAGCCTAATTGGAGTGCTTCCACAATCCTTGTATTGTATGTATATTTGGGAGGCCTGGTCAAGCCTCCATGTGGGAATAGCACCCCCAACACGCCCCTTTAATGGGAGGTCCTATGCCTTTAATATAAAGCACTGGATGGCCTCTTTCCTCATTTTAAAAAGCCAGAGGGCTGGGGGGAAGTGAAAGCCTGTTATATGGATCCAGTGCACAACTATGAGAAATGCAAAAGTTTGCTAATGGTAATTGAAGTAAAAAAGTTAGAAGTTAGGACCTTCCAGACTGGGGTTACCTTGACGTGGTTGGAAGGCTTTTCATTCATGTGATCACAGTAATGTATACTAAAACCCCTTTGTTTATAAAGTATGCCAGTGAGCAGATAATATGATATTGTATGGGGCCTAGGAATGTGCATTGATTATCCTTTCTATGTTTGTATAAATGTTTGACCAGATCAGTAGCACTTCCGCTAAATGTAGTTGTAAATTAGCCTAATTGGAGTGCTTCCACAATCCTTGTATTGTATGCACATATAAAAAGCCGGTAATTGGTAGTCTGAAATTGTAATTCTGTCCAAAAGGATATATACCATCTGAAAATCGCTAAATGCAGCAAATTGTACTTTGGTATCCCTAGATACACTTTTTGCTTTGAATTATTTATCTTTACCATTTGCTGCACCGGTACGTATTGTACTTTAGCTGTTAGTTATGTATACCTAGCTCATTACCTTAATACCAATTTAAATATTAAAGGGCACGTCCACCTCTTTTACAAAACGCGCGTTTTCGGGTCATTGCCGTGTTTTTCAATTATCTGAAAAAAGCGCAAACGCAAAAAAAACGCAGCAGTGTGGCCTAGCCCTTACACAGCCTTTTTCCCCGCAGCGTTCAGACTTCTAAATATGTAAAAAGAGAGTAGTATATTCTTTCAAAAGCTTTTCTATAAAGCTTTTCTTTTAGGCTACAATAACATGGTATCACCAAATACGGAACAGACTTCTGAGTAATTTCCATGTTACCATGGTAGCCCTTAAAGGGACACTAAACTGAAAAAAATACTTTGCCTCATCTTAATCTATAATTGAATACATCAGTTTTAGATTGGATATCTAAAGAAATAGGGGGCAGATCAACAAAAAAATGATACACTGGTGGTTGGGAAGAATTATAGTTTCCAGCTATAGTCAATTTAAAATAGCCTATTTTTCGGTATAGATACCGATACACATGTACAAGTCCTCCCTCAGAGAGTTGCTTGCTTCCCCTCTTCCCTTAGCCTTCAAATACATGCTTGTGATGTCCGTGCGCGCGCCTGCACGGTGCGATGACATCACACGTGCCTGTAATTGCACTTGATGCCGCATTGCGTGCGCCGTGACGTCACGCGCATGTACGGACATCACAAGCACGTATTTGGAGGCTAGTGGAAGCAAGCAAGAGGGAGGAGCTCACCAGCCTTACCTTCGCATCCAAGATGTCACCAACTTTACAGCCACACAGGTAGGCTCAGGAGGGGCCTAGGGGGGAACTAAAAGGGGGGAAAGATTTTTTAAAGTTGCATCTTACTATTAAACTAAACTTGATTTTACAGTCCACTCATCCTTTAAGGAAATGGAAAGGATTCCATGAGCTAAATGAAAACCATAGAGTTAAAGTTGCAGACCCGTTTCAGCTTTATTGAGCCATCTTTAGTGCAATGCTAAGCTCCTATTGAGAGACATCCCATTTCTACATCCACCACAATTTCCTCACATTTCTACACTGCCAGGATAACAATAGGACATTTCAATCCTTTATTATTAGGTTACTGTTACATCTACTTATATTAAAATGAGCGTCCGTGGCTACTTATGGTCTTATTCCATCTGTAGTCTAGGATTTTATCACTAGGTGGTGATAGGAGTTTTCATGTTGTAAGATCTAAAATAAATTAAACCATTATTTATTTATTTCTGTGCATATATAAATATGTGCAGTTGTCAACATTATAACCCTATTCGTAAAGATTTGTTCTCTGGCACAATATAATTACATGGCAAAAAGGTTTCAGGGTTAATAAAAAATTTAAATAAGTTAGGCATTATTCAGCAGGTGTATAGACATAAATGTAACCGAAACCACAACAATAAGTGTAAATTATGTTATCAGGACCGACCCATCTTTCTGGTCTGATTTGGTTAGCAGGTGGAGTTACTAATCAGACCATGAGATAAACTGCAGAGTGCACTGCTCTATATTCTATATCTTCATTAAAGAGATATTATTGCATTTACATGTAAAAATGGGATAAAATTTGCTGCTGTGGGGGGTTATTGGTGAACTTATGTGAATGTTTGTCAGGGTAACTTATTAAACCCGTAATGCTCTGCCTAACCCTTCACTGAAAAAGTGAACACACCCTTTTTTGCATTGGTTGAAGAACAGGGGGTCAATTAATACTACAGAAACAGGGAGCCAAATACTTAAACTTAACCACAATTGCCCTTCTCTGCTGCTTTTTCTGACCAGTCCTGACTACATCCACGCTTCCTTATACTGTACGCGCATGCACGTATAGTACAAGGGAGCGTGGATGAACATTTTGATTGAAGCATTACTGAGAATGTTGCTTTCTGTTTCATTTGATTGTCAGTAGTTATTTTGCCTTTATGTTAAAAATAACAAAGTTTACTTGAGTCTCTATATAAAAGGGGTTGTCTGATAAGTTTAAAATATAGATCAGTGATGGCGAACTTTTTAGAGGCCAAGTGCCCAAACTGCAACCCAAAACCCCACTTTTTATGGCATAGTGCCAACATGATAATTTTAACCTGAATATGGAGTTTTTAATTTGGAAAAACCAACGCAAATAAACACAGACCAATACAGTAGATAGAATTGATTAAAGATTATCTAATAGCCTCTACATTACCACACTTCAGTTTGGTAAACAGTGGCCATTCAAACAGGGACTCAAGCAGAGCTGAATTTTATAGCATGTCACCTCTCTCAGCTACAGACTGCCACTACACTTTCTCTCTGGCTTTCTGGTAACAAATTCTCGTGAATTCTGCTGTGCATGAGTGCCCACAGAGAGGGCTCAGAGTGCCACTTCTGGCATGCGTGCCATAGGTTCACCACCACAGATATAGACTCTGTTTGGCTCCTTAATAATTATTTTATTGCCTTCAAATTATACATTATGCTACAAAAATAGTTACATTTATTACTGATTGTTCTGCTTTCTTGAAAAGAACTTCGCCTAATTTAGCGACAGCCAAGAATAAGCCACATCCAATATAAAATTAAACAGTTTTATTAAGGATTGATCAAAACAATTTTGTTGATTGATTGATTATATAAATCTATTTAAACACAATCTGATCTATCTATCTAATCTTATATAATAAAACCCTAACTGCTGCATCTGTGCCTCCGTGTGTGTGTCCTGGTTTCTGTGCATGCGCAGACCTCTGTGCGTGCGCAAACGGGACCCGATACTGCCGATAGAAGCAAGTTTTTCAGCTCCATGACAGACGCAAACAGGGTTATGCAATAAAAGTTCTTATTGTTAAAAGTGGTGCTAATTTTGCTCCAACCAGTCAGATGTTAGCTTTTAAATGTTAAATAAGGTCTGATTGGTTGGGGCACAATTAGCACCATTTTTAACGATAAGAACTTTTATTGAATCTCACTGAAAGTTTCCTTCCCCCAGTGGCCTGAACTGACTGTTACCTCAGAGGTGCCGACTTGGAACCTTTTGTCACTTGCGATGTGCTGAAGTCTATGCCTCCGTGTGTGTGTCCTCTTCGGCTTCTGGGCATGCGCAAACGGGACACGAAACTGACAATAGAAGAAAGTTTTCCATGACACACTGTTTTCCTCCCCCCAGTGGCCAGAGCACAGCTGTTACCTCAGAGGGGCTGACCTGTGCTGAAGTGCTGTGCAAAGAAGTGTCTGGTGGGGGGTAATAAAGGAATGTGTATATCTGTCTGCATTCATGTGTGTATGTGTCTGCATGCATGTGTGTGTCTTGATGCCTCTGTGTTTGTCTGTCTGATTTGGCCTTGGGACACTGAGGGGGACTCACAGCTTGGGACACTGGATACTGAGAGCAGCTGTGGGACACTGAGGGGGGCTCTGGGGCACTGAGAGGGGAATCTGGGCTTGGGACTCTGATAGGAGGGATCTGGGCTTGGGACACTGGACACTTAGGGGGACTCTGGGCTTGGGACACTGACGGGGGATCTGGGCTTGGGACGTTGGACTTTCAGGGGGACTCTCGAATTGGGACACTGGGGGGGGGATCTGGGCTTGAGACATTAAGGGGGGCTCTGTGCTTGGGATGCTAGACACTGAGTAGGACTATGGGGTTGGGGCACTGGCGGGGACTCTGGGCTTGGGACACTGAGGGGGGGCTCTGGGCTTGGGAACACTGATGGAGTCACTCTGGGCTTCTAGCACCCATTAATATAACAGGCTTAATGACTACTTGATATTAATAGTCAGAAAACCATACATCATCAATTGGAAAAGCAAAAAACATCTTGACCGAAACATCAACTAAGGGTATCCAGTACAGTTAAGCCAAACGTAACTCCAATTATGAACAAATGCAATTTCAACAAATAACCTCCAAGTTCAGCAAATGGTATCTCTTTAATTACTCCTCGATGAAAGTTTTGGTGGCACTATGCAGCACATCTGCTTTTGGGAGTTCCAATATATATTACATGAGCAGTTGTTTTGTAGTTTGCTAGATTCTCGAGAAAGTTATGTTCAGTATGCTGATACGACAGAGTATCCCACAGAATAGCTGTAGCTCACATTATAGGAGTACTACAGCTCACAAAGACAAGTCATATACAGTATATAAGGTATTACAGTTCGTAAAAATATATTATATAGGTAAGGGTATCTAACAAGGTGGCTTCATTACTACAAAATGACTAAAACAGAGTCATTATCTACAGAGTCACACATCATTTTTATCACATTGATATGTATGTGGGAATTAATTAAGCTAAATTATTTTAAGATTTTGAAGTTGAAATGATAAAGGTAATCATGGATAATGGTATTTAAATCCTAATGTTGGCCATAAGTTGGTAAGATATTAGTATTGTGTATATACATATATATGTATATCTATCTACCTTAAGATTCATACAGGGAGATTCAATAAAAGTTCTTATTATTTAAAATGGTGCTTCTTTTGCCCCAACCAATCAGAATGCTGAAAGCTAACATCTGATTGGTTGGGGCAAAATTTACACCGTTTTAAATAAGAACTTTTATTAAATAACCCCCATAGCTGTTTAAAAACGCATTAGAGATTATAATTATAATAGCCAGCATGTGCCAAAGCATCTTTCTTAAGACTTTATTCTATTTATTCTTGTAAATTCAGTTCTGAAGAAGAAGAGGAGAGAGAATGGGAGGAAAGAATGAATCAAAAACAAATTTTGCAGGTAATAAATTTGTTCTGAGAGTTGTAGTTTTTGAACCATCTGGATAACTACTACATTTGGATGCCTGCAAGTTGAAGACCCCTGCTATATATTTTAGGGGTATGGTAGGTGTGTTTCTATGAACATTTTTGATTATGAATAAAACATTTATTTTAAGTTTTAGACTCTTTTTTTTTCTTTTTTTTTTTTTTTTTTTAACTTCCCTGTACAAATTTTAGGAAGAAAGACTAAAAGCAGGTCGGGTTAGGTTTCATGTCCAAACTTGCAGGTCGGGTCAGGTCACAGGTATGAAGCGGATTGCGGGTCGAGTGGGGATGGATTTTTTGGGTCGGATTGCGTTACCGCCAGAATTGGTAACAATCAGATTCTTTCAGAAATAATTTCAGTGGTATACTAACCATTCAAATTGTTTCTGAAAGATTATTGATTGTTACCAATTCTAACTGAAAAAGAATATGATTGGTTAGTATACCAATCAGATTATTTCTGAAAAAATCTGATAGTAACTAATCAGAATTGGTTACAATCAGATTCTTTCAGAAAGAATCTGATTGTCTGTTCCCCAGACCATTTCCCAGGTCCCAGAGCCATTTACAGTAAGTTACTGTATTATTTTTGTATCCAAATTTTGTTAAACGTGGTTCGGAAAAAAATTGGGAAGCAGAGTTCCGGAAAACCCACGTGATCCGCCGCGGAACTGGGTTTGCATAAACTAACATTTATGTTTATCAAGTGCCATTATAATGGAGTGTATCTATTTTGGTAATAATAATCTGAATTTCTAAAACAAATCCAAATGACAGAACATACTTTGCTCATTTAAATCAAATGTCAACAAGTGTATACGCTTCCTGCATTATACCTTCTAGATGTTTACACATGGCTGTTACACACTACCAAATAATTGGTAACTTCTCATTTTTCTTTTTGATATAAACAAGTTGTATAATTCTATTAACAAACAGGAAGAATTCTTTGCAAACCCCAGCTCTGTGGATATTGAGTCAGAAGAGTTTAACAGCCTTCCTCCTGAAGTAAGGCATGAAATCCTTACTGACATGAAGGAGATAACAAAACGACGTAGGACATTATTTGAAGCAATGCCAGAGGTACATAGACATAAAAATCACATTGCATAATGGTGATTACAATGAGATTTCAGGATTCCTTTTTTTGGGTTTTTTAGTTGTTATCAATTATCTCCTAATCACATACACAAAATTAAATTTAAAAGAAAAACAAAAGCAAAATATAATGCATATGAGCCCTAATGAATTATATAATTGTCAGCTTAAGGTACACACATGGAATATGTGACAACTTTAGCTTCCCATACACAGGCAGATGTCTTTCTGGTTCTTTTGATCGGATTTTCGATTGGAAGAACCAGTCGAAGTTCCCCACATTGTTCTGCTAATCTTTTTTCAGATGTTACCTTAAAATCTGCGGGAGATGGGGACTTGAAGGTGGGCAGAAACTTTCTCCGCCTGGCCCAAACTTCAATATAGTTGAGCGGTAGATCAGAAAAATGGCATACACGTCATCAATATTTTAAGAAATTTAATCAAATTTGCAGAATACTCAATATATTGATCCCATTTATAGGGGGCTTAAAGGGCAGCTATACTGAAAAAGAATATTATTTTATATTGCCCATTACTGGAAATTATAATTCTCTCCAACCATCACTGTACCATTTTTTTTATTGATCTGTCCCTTATCCCCTAATCTAATCTGAAACATCTTACATTTCAGCCGTCAATCAAGTGCCATATAATTATCAAACTATTCTGTTGCATGCACCCTACCCATTATGCCTACAGTTAATAATGTTTGTAATAAATTTTGTCTTCATCTTAGAGAAGTGTGTTCTGTTTTTAACTTGTGAGTTTCCCTCATTAAACCTAAGATTATACTGTCCTATTGAAGGATTCTGGTGACTTTTCGCAATATCAGTTGAAAGGACTGCTGAAGAAGAACAGTCTAAACAAGTGTATTGATAATGTGAGGAAAGAGATCAACCAGCAGTACACTGGGGAAGTCCAAGCACAGTTTGAAGCAGAGGGAGGATTTCTGAAAGAGGTCGAAACCCGTCGCCTGGTCTCTGAGGACACTTCTCATTATATTCTCATTAAAGGTATTATTTAGAATTGCTGCATCTGATTTTATATCCTTATTTGAGAATAACAGAATAATGACTTTTTATTTCTAAACGGCATCTATAGTCAAATTAATACATTGCTCCAATCCAGACATAAAAAGGTTAGTGTATGCTGCCTTATTCCCACCCTACTCTGTGGCTCCCTGTTTACGCACATGAGCTCCCCACTCCCCCCTGCCCTCTCCGTTCATACAATCCGCTATGAACCAAGCAGCTCATGTGCATTAATCCTCCTACACGGCACTCTAACCTGCTCTTTCTGCTTCATTCTCATTCCCAGTATTTGTCAAGCATTTAAGTGAGCAGGAAGGAGTCACTTACACCGGCATGCCGTTAGGGGATTTTATTAACAGCACAAGCAGGAGTGGTATATTAAAATCTTGACTTATTTTAACTGAAGAAAATAGTTACTCTAGGGGTTGGGGGGAATTATAGAACACATGGAAAATAAATATACACGTTCCCACTATAGATGCCCTTTATTACTTACAGGTCCCTAGTTCATAGATACGGCTAAAATTAATGATGTGAAATGTTCCAGTTGAAGGTCTGCACGTTGAAATATTTAGTATCAATATTTTCTTGGTTAATGTATTGAAATATCACATCATCATCAGGATAAGAAAGGGAAAGTGCACCACAGTTTAACTAACGGTATTATTCATTCTATTCTCGTTTTCCATATCTCAGGCAATTAAAGATTG
The DNA here is from genome assembly GCA_019447015.1 of Hymenochirus boettgeri. Taxonomy (NCBI): domain Eukaryota; kingdom Metazoa; phylum Chordata; class Amphibia; order Anura; family Pipidae; genus Hymenochirus; species Hymenochirus boettgeri. The sequence continues at coordinate 218,192,788 of CM033470.1, read as the reverse complement.
CAAACAACAATGTGCAATTAACTGTGATGAAAAGACAAAAAAAGTTAAATATACGCAGGTGTTCTGTATCAGAAATAATCTAAAACATACATTTTTCATATGTTGTTTAAAACTATTGAGACAGTAGAAGGAAATGTCATTATTTCAACCTGATAGCATTACAGTCCCCCCCTTGTTGCTCTGGTACTACTAATAGTAATTGTGAATAACAATTTTTATTTGTGTTGGCAAAATCATTTAGCACGGTTTCAATTTGCTTTTCATTTGTAACGATTTCTAAACATAGCGACTCCTATGCGTCCCATGCCAAAAACTCTGTAACCATTTATACATTACAATCCAGAATTCTGGACTCATATTTTCTTGCGGTATTTACCTTTTGATGTATGTATATGGCAGTGTGTTGGTAAAAGCCATAAGAGTCAAAAGACAAACATTTAGAACAGATTGCAAGAGTACAAAATATTTAGAGGTAATCGTGCGACGTCCAATTGAAAAGAAGTGTTTCTGATTATATTAATATTGCTTTATGCCCTTTAGTATTAATCATTGGACTTTTTTGTGTTCTACATGTTCAGGAATTAATTCGAAAGAGGATAAAAAGAATGATGATTTGCCTACACAGACAGTGGACTTTAACTCTACTCAGGGTCCTAAAACCTATCTGGATTTAAAGCTTGCTTCTGCTCGCAAGCCTAAAGCCTCTCAAACCAGCTCTGGAGAGGCTGCACCCCCTTCACCTAGAACACTTTTTGCAATCCAAGAAGCAATGATGGAGATCAGTTCAGATGAAGAATTAGAGGAGAAAAAGCAACCTTTATCTGAACATGTGGGCAATGTGTCCCCTAGGACTATGCAGGCAATTAGCCAAGTTCTTGCAGAAGATGAAGCAGAGCAAAGTAAACCAAAAGAAATGCTTCAGCTACACGCCAAAGAACGGAAAAACAGAAAGGCAATGTTACTGGTAATCAGCAGCTCAGATGAAGAAGATGACAGATTGAGCACCCAAGAAGGACCAAAAACTAATCTTGATGAACCTTTTAAAGACAATAATCGTGTACCCAGCTCTGTGACGTTGCAAAAAAGTACTGGAAACTGTACATTTGAATTCACAGATTCACAGATACATCATTTATCCAATAAACAAAATGAAGTGAAACTGAGTGATACGAATTCGCTGGATATTAATAGCTTGGGTATCCAAAATGAAGTGTCTCTTCTACCCTTGACCGATGCAGTAGGTAAATTTGCTGATGTGTGTGCCAGTCTTCCATCTATAAATAACCTGCTTTCCGTTACCAGTGTGGTAGACTCTTCTGTTACTCCTGTCAATGCAAATAGCAACAGAACTATACAATTTTCTTCAGTTCTCAAACTTCAGACAAATATTGGTAAACAAGATCATTCACCCAATACAGCTATGGATTCATTACAAAGTTTTGATGAAACTACCGGTATACAGAAAATGTTGCCATCCCCGTTTGGTAGTAGTGCTACATCTGTTTCAGATTTACAATTGGCTAAGGGCACTACATGCACAGAGCCAGAAATGCTCCAGAGTTGTAGTAACATTGTTTCAATTACACAGACTATAAAACCTTTAGAGGTCAATCACCCTAAAGAAGATATGGAGAATTTTCTTACCAAAAATGACTTGGGTGCCATGTATGTTCCAATGACTCCTGAAAGTATTGTTGATAGAGATGGTGAATACCAAACAAATAAAGAGGAGGAGTCTGATTCAGATGGTAAGATACTATTTATTTTCTTTATGTTTTATGTTATTTATCTTTTGTTTAGTTTAAAAAAATTTAGCTGTCTGGGGATATACATTTTGTTAAAAAACACATTTGGAAAAATAAAGTGTATATCTTACAGGAGCTTAGAGTCCCCTGAAATATATAAAGGCAAATTCTCCTTGCCTGGCCCAGAAGATACAGAGTTATCAAACTACAGTTATTATGGATTATTCAGGAAATTACATATTAAAATGCATGCATTCTATAATTAACAGATTGCTATATTTCCTAACTCTGGAATTAGCACCACTCTTTAAAGGAATAGTTCACTCTCAAAGTGAACTATTCCTTTTCTTATATTTATTGAAGCCCTGGAGGTGAATGAGCTGATGACTGCCAAGTGGTAATAAAAATACCTTTTCATAGACTGCTTTATCTCTCCCTATAATGTAATAATGCTACATATCCTTAAAAGACATGGACTTCCCTTTTTTACTCACCTTATCTCTTTGTGAATAGTAGATTTATTCACTTTTTCCAGTCTAGCTTGCTCATGTAGTAGGAAGGAGCCTCACACACTGGATTTCAGTCAAATCTAACAAAAAGGTAGAGCTGGACTGATTTGTTTCAGAGACTGAAGGTTTCTTTAACATTAGATAGGTACACAAATGAGAAATACATTGCATAGAGGTGTGCTCAGATCAGGTTCACTTCATTATCTTCCTCCTGCAGCTCTGTACTGAGTAACTAAATATATGAGATCTACATATTGCAAGCAGGGCCGCCATCAAGGGAGCACAGAAGGTACTCCTGTACCGGGCCGAGCACAGCCTGTTAAGGGGCCAATATTATAGGTGACCAGTAATCAGTGTATAAAATATAGACAAAAAAGGTTCATTTAATAAATGTTTTTACAGAATATAGATACAAAGTATTAATTTAAGATGATGATCAATGTAATAAAAGACCATTTTTTTGTTAATGCACTGATATCCGCTTTTGCTCACACTAAAAACATGTAGAACATTTCTTTGCCTCTTAATAGGTAGTTTCATTGAAGTAGAGAGTTGTTTAAGCAGTAACAATAAACAGCACATGGATATTAGAGAAGCAGATGATACCCAAGAAACTTCATCTAACCTTATGGTGACAGATGCAATCCCCTCGAAAAGCCAAGATAGTTCTGTCAATAACCTTGCAGAGTGTTTTGGAGATGACGGCTTACCTAGAGAACCTGGGAAACCGCTTAGCAATGAAGATTCAAGAGATGCTGAGTCTGCAGAGAATGAATGGCAAGATATTAATTTGGTGATAAAGCAATTTATTGTTATATTAAAAAAATAAAAACTATAAATGCTTTGCATTAAGTTTGAGAAATAAACCCCCTTCCCCTTTTGGATCTTTTTGACATTTTCAGCATTACAGACAAAGATTAGAAATCATTCCTCCACAGACTGGCCGTACAAGCATGTTCTACAACACATCTGGGTTATTTGCAGAAAAGCTCTATATGCCAATATATGTGATCTTTGGGTGCTTTTTGTTTACTTCTATGTTGATTTATAAACAAGGAAATGTAAACCCCATGCTCTTATCAACAAATAATTTTAGGTGATAATGACGTCAATTTATGGTTACTACTGTTTGTAGATATAAACAGTTTCATGTAAATCTTTAGATATAGAACTTTTATATAACAGGAAATCTAGACGCAGTCCAGGAGCCCTAGAGTTTCCTAAGAGGAATTCCTTTAAAAATAGTGACAGGAACTGTACAGCAACTGTACTCTTGTGATGAATCTAAAGGAGAACGAAACATAAAATACTATTCATCCTAAAAATAAAACTTAGTACAACTATATTTCTCTCACATCTGAAATCAATCTCTTAATCTAAAAAATCATGATATAAGTTTATAATTTGTTTCCCCTATTAATTGCAAACTAAAGGTTGTTGAAGGGAACCTCTGGGTATTCCTCCTACCCCAGATCAAAAAACGGTACTCTATTTCTAGAAACTAAAAGAAAACTTAGGCAAGTGGTAAACCTTAAAATCACCAATAGAATGTAGGGAAAAAATGTAGAAATAATTTATTTCAGGTTACTGGAAATCTGCATATTAGCAGATATGGCTGCAATGAAACCTTTCCAGTCTGTGTCATGTTTCTTGTTTTGTCTTAATGGGGAAGGTGGCTACCCTAATACCTATTTTATTTAAATGATGCAGCAAGAGGGCTGCATAAACAAAAACACCATTCCCCTTTAAAAGGTACACTCATTTGAGATGCATTGTACAGAGCTGTGCTAAGATCAGGTGCGCTGTCATTACCTGTTTCTATAAGTGCCTACCCTCCAACATTTACCTTTTAATTTATTGAGAAATACATTATTGTACTGAGCTGTGCACACTGCAACACGAAAATTATAGCAGGGCTATTGCACAAACCAGTGAATTCTCACTGAAGCACTGCATTCCTCGGAATCTAAAATATCCCGGGATCAATTCTACTTTATGTATCAATACTGGTAACCTGCAACATTCCTTGTTTTTAGGAACACATTCAGCTTTTTTTTTGGAAACTATCCAATGAATTTGCCATCACAATATCCATCGAAGATAGTTCCATAGTTTTACCATTCTTACAGTGAAAAACCCTTTCCGAACTTGAAAACTAAACTTCAAGTCTTAAGGGATGTCCTTGTGTCCTCTGACATGTTCTATTGATAAACAATGCCCAAGATAGTTTATTATATGGGCCATTAATGTATTTATACAGTCATCATATCCCCATGCAAGTGCCTTTTTTCTAGTTTACATAATTGTAACTTACCCAATCTGTCTTCATATTCAACCTCCCCTTACATAATTGTAACTTACCCAATCTGTCTTCATATTCAACCTCCCCTATATTTTCCCCAAATAAATCATATTTGTATGAATTGTGTATTTTGATGAATTGATGACCAAGAAAGAAACACTGGTCTAGATATTCTTTTGAAAGGAAAATATTTAAAGGGTTACTTAACTCTCTCAAACAACTTTGACACAAATGATCATAAACAGATGGTGTAAGCTATTAAAATCCTATTTCATTCATTTTAGTCTCAATTTTAGCTCAAGGAAATGTCCAAACTATTTTTATCTAAAAGTTAAATGATCACTTTGATTCTTACACACGTATGTGTTTAAAATTTTGTTTTTTACTCTTTACAAAGACCAATGTTAACTTTTACTTTGGATATTTAAGGTGCTCTGGTTATATCCAATCATACTATATTATATATATATTTTTCATTTATTTTTATTTAGTGATTTTTTTATATATTTTGTTTATATACCAGTATATGTTAAAGGATAAGTACACTGTAAAATTAAGTTAGGGTCACTTGACAGCTGCAGCTTTAAAAATACTTTTGGCAAATTTGTTTTCCTAAGCCCCTCCAGAGCCTACCTTTTTCCATTCAAAGTTGCTGACATCTTGTATGTACTTAGGTGCATGGTTAGCTCCACCCCTGCGAGATTTTCATCTTCCTTCTAATTGGTAAGCCTCAACAGGTGAGTATCGTCTGCTCTGTGCGCTCCGTGCGTGTGCACGCACATGGCGTCACGGTGCACACGACGTGACAGTTTGTGCACGGACCTGTGCTCCGTGACGTCATGCATGGGCAGCAGACGTGCGCACAGAGCGGACGAGACTTACCTGTTGAGGCTTACCAATCAGGAGGAAGATGAAAATCTCGCAGGGATGGAGCTAAGCATGCACCTAAGGACATACAAGATGTCAGCAAGTTTGAATGGAAAAAGGTAGGCTCTGCAGGGGCTTAGGGAAACAAAAAATATGACAAAAGTATTTTTAAAGTTGCAGCTCCGTTTTACAGTGTACTTATCCTTTATCTTAGCGCTGTAGTTTGTCAACACATGCTTGAAACTTTGACAGCAATCAGCATATACAATGCTTTTTTGGGATGAGATGTTTTTCTAATGCTTGTTTTTTTTATATATATCCATATAGAATGAACTTGAGTCCCTAGAGAACAATTTGTTTGTTCAGCAGACATCCCTCCAGGCTCAGCGTCAGCAGCAAGAACGCATAGCTGCCTCTGTTACAGGGCAGATGTACATAGAAAGTCAGGTTTGTGGATTCCACAAGTCATAGACTGATTTGTCACTTCATTTTTTTAATCAAAAGTAATATGAATGTATACAAAGAGGAGAGAATACCTGCGTCACACCACTATATGTGATTATAAATTACACACAGCGGGGTTATGGGGGGGCTGAGATATGCAAAAGGAGTGGGTGGTTGACAGTTCTTTTCTAAAGGAGCTGAAAAGGAGGGTCAAAGAAGAGGGGGGGGGGAAGCAGAAAGCAGTTGGTTACAATTAATCTTATTGCTGTGTAAGTAATTGAGGTTTTTTTAGCACAGTTTACTCTTTAAGACTTAAGATGCTGGGGACTTTATAATATAAACATCCTTTATGTAACATTAACAATACTTGTATTATTTATACAGTATGGTTCCCCAAAAAGGATTTCTAGAAAGGCCTTGTGTAATTATTCATGCCCTGGAATTTATTTTAAAATCCGCTTTTAAAAATTCAGTTTAATTGATAGCGTACAGCACTAAGCTGCTGTTTAAATGAAGCTCATGTTTCAAAACATAACGGACATAGATATAAATGTTTTGTTGCTCTGGAAAAAGCAGTGGAAACAAAACTTTCAAACGTAAAAATGTTATGCATTCAAATTCATCAAAGTATTGTTGCAGGGTTAGTGCGTGGTTTCTGTGTGTTTTTGCAAAGAACTTGCAAAACTGTGCACATATTTGTTACATTTTTTATTTTTAAGGCTACAATGTTTTAGGCATTTTTCATTTTTGATCCACATTGTTATTGTTGCTAATTCTGTCTTTAATGAGTACAGACAGATCAGCCATGAAGTGTACCTGGCAATGAGTGGGATATATTAGGCAGCAAATGCACATCTTGGCCATAAAATTGATCTTTTGGAAGCTACTGTACTGACTGTTTTGTACCACATAGTACAGCATATCTTCAGAGGTCTAGTAAAATCCAGGTCTTTGATAGACCAGTTTAGGTGGGAAAATGGGGATCAACTCTGTATTAAGCAGGTGGTCATGTTATGGCTGATCAGTGTAAGTGTCCTTTATTAATAGGTCTTTTTTACTATTAAAGGAGAACTAAACCCAATTTTGTATACTCCAGAATCTGAAAACAACCCCCTAAAAACACCAATAAACTATAAAATGCCACTTTAGTAAACTCTGTTAAAGTAAATCAAAGCCTGTTAAGAACTGGATGAAGTAACTGTGTGTATGTGCAGTGTTAGACCACACCCCCTGACCTCAGTCACATGCTTCCTTGCTTTATCTGTCCTGTAATAGGATTGGCTAGAGATTATTAATGGGTGTGACCAACTGTAACAAGTTTGTGCCATAGCTAAGGACTGAGCATGAGCAGAACATAATGGTCGTTGACCAAACTGTGTGATATTAGAATGCTGAGAAGTAAAGCACAAATCATATGTTATTTAGGTAAATTTCCCAGCGCCCGTATCAAAATGAGAGGTAAGACAGAGATTACTGGTTTTATATCAAGGTGTTCTGCCTTCTGGTTAAGTGTTGTTCTGTGGCTTTAGTTGCCCTTTAATTGTTTAGATGCTCCTAGTCAATAACTATATACAGTATTTAAATGTATATTTTCTTTTTATATAAACTTTAGGAGTTGCTACGGCTGTTTGGCATCCCTTTTATTGTAGCCCCCATGGAGGCAGAAGCTCAGTGCGCTGTCTTGGATCTTACGGACCAAACATCAGGAACAATTACAGATGACAGTGATGTTTGGCTTTTTGGTGCTAGACATGTATATAAGAATTTCTTCACTCAAAATAAATATGTTGAGTATTACCAATATTCAGACATTCACAATCAGCTTGGTAAGACCACATGTTTTTTTTTTGGATGAAAAGAGTTAAAACCTTGTAGCCTGCTTTTTACTGCAGGCTTTATTTCAAGTTTGTGGTTTTGGAAAGGGTGGTGTGTTCTACGGTTTATTGAGGCACCCTGAAACGAAACATAGTGTCATACATGGGTTTATTGTATTGTAAAGAGCCTTCACTTTATGTTAAAGGATAAGTGCACTGTAAAATCAAGTTATGTTCATTTGGAAGCTGCAGGTTTAAAAATACCTGCTTGGGCCTCAAACAGTAATGCCTGTGAGTTCCGTGCACGTGGGTGTGCACGGAACTCACAGGCATTTCTATTTGAGGCTTAAGCAGGAGAGTGCACGGATCTCAGGCATTACTGTTTGAGGCTCAAGCAGGAGAAAGCAGAGGAAATCTCAGAGGGGCGGAGCATAACATTCAGCAAACCAGTAATAAGATGTCAGCAACTTTCAAGGCACAAAGCTAGGCTCTGGAAGGACATAGGTAAAAAAAAAAATATGGCAACGGTATTTTTAAACCTGCAGCTTCTAAATGAACATAACTTGATTTTACAGTGCACTTATCCTTTAACATAAAGTGAAGGCTCTTTACAATACAATAAACCCATGTATGACACTATGTTTCAGGGTGCCTCAATATATTGTTAGGGAAGCTGCAAGTTGGGGTGATTTTTTAAATAGTATTTTGCTCATTTCAAAGATCTTATTTATGTATTTTAGGATGTTTTGATCTCCACACATTTTGTGGAATTAACACTTGCTTTCAGGATGATCCCTTTGCCATTGAACTGTGCAGTGCTAATAAAAAGCAGAATGCCTATTGACTAATAATTTTGTAGATACCATATAAACTGTTATATTGTTTCTAGCTGAAGAACAAAGGTTGTATATCGACAACCGAGGATGGAAGGCAGGTTGAGTAGAGAACTGTTTGTTTAATTAAAGATTAAAAGGGCTATGTACCGAGAGTTGCTATCGCTCTCTATTGCCTCCTTGAGGGCTAGGCCACACTAGCGCGTTTTTTCGCGTTCGTGCCCGCGATTTTTGCTAAAATGGAAATCGCGGGTACGGGAAAATTCCCGCGATTTCCTATGCGCATGAGTTTGCGCGTCCGTTCGCATTTTGGTAACGCATGCATTTCTATAACACAAAAAGACGAAAACGCATGCGCAAAACGCGATTGCGAAATGCACAAGAATTGCGCACACAATCACGGGCAATAACGCTCGCGATTTGGTGCGTGATTCCTGTACTTTGCAGTGTGGCCTCACCCTTAGGCAATGCACTGAGCTGATACTGGCTCCCAGTGCATTGTCACTGGAGTTTGCCTTTTGCGAATCTTTAACACCAGCTATCTGCTGGCGTTAGAGATTGTCTTAAAGTGCCGTTAATGGCTCAGTACATTGGTTGCGTCCGTTACAACGTCGCAAGTGCAGTTAGTTGTGACTTTAAGACACAAATAGCCGATAACGGCTCTCGGTACTTAGCCCTATTAGTATTTATTATATTAAACATTACCCTGAGCCTTATCTATTTTTAGAATTCAGAGTGGTCTTTGGAATATTGGATTTTTTATGTGGATTGTGCCTGCCTGTTTAAATATAAAGATGGGCTTATCAGAGGAGAAATAGTTTAAAGAGTCTTCAGACCATTAGAATGTTTTTGAAAATCATTATTATTATTATACTATACATGTTTTATTATTATAATAATAATAAAACATGTAGCTTTAAGAAACAACACTTCTACATCTAATTTATCCATACTAAAACGAATGCTGTTTGTTTGGATGTTCCATTTAAATAAACCTCCCTTATATTTTTTATTGTGTTATCCATGTAAATTCTAAAAGAAACAATTTTTTATAGGTCTAATGTTTCCTCTAAGGTGAAATATTTGTAGTTTTAGAGCTTTTATCTAAAATGGGGGGTTGTTAAGTGTAATAAATAGAATAGAACTGTTTAAAATATTTATTGAATTTTGTCTTCTAAAGGATGCTGCTAATCACCTTTCTTCCTGAAAAATATCCTCAGGTTTAGACCGATCAAAGTTTATAAACTTAGCATATTTGTTGGGAAGTGATTACACAGAAGGAATCCCGGCCGTTGGTTATGTGTCTGCTATGGAAATCCTAAATGAGTTTCCTGGTCAAGGACTGGAATCACTTTTAAAGTTTAAGTATGTTTTAATTTAATTTATTACTTTATTTTGGCTAAGAAGAAAAACTAAACTATTATTGCCTTTGCTTTTTCATTCCACTGCATTAGGGCTAGGCCCCAGAAGCACGTTGTATCGCGATTTGCGTTCTCCCTGCGCTAAAGTGGGCCTAGGCCCTAATGAAGTTTTTGTTTCCATTGCACGCGGTTGGTTTTTTAATTTTATAAACTTCTGTTTTTCCTCCTGGTGGTAACACAGTTTTGCTATGTGCTCTAACCTGAAAGCTTTTTTCCCCAGAACACCTTTTCTCTGTAAGATTCTTCTCTAGCAAGTTGCATTTAGTACATGTGGAAATAGACACAATGGTAAGTTACAATTATGCACACTAGCAAAATGTGCTTGTGTGGAGATCTGATCACTGTATAAATACACTAATGGCCCAAACAATAAACTATCTGTGAATTGTTCACCAATAGAACATGGTCCGAGGACATGCAGACATCCCTTAAGACTGGAAAAAAAGAAGTTTAGTCTTCAAGTTCGGAAAGGGTTTTTCACTGAGAACGATTAAACTATGGAACTGTCTTCCAGTGGAGTTGTTATAGCAGGTTCATTGGTCAGTTTAAAAAAAAAAAAAGCTGGATGAGTTTCTGCAAAGAAGGAATGTTGCAAGTTACTGGTATTGATACATAAATTGGAATTGATCCAAGGATATTTCAGATTGATTCAGGAAGGATTTTTTCCCCTTCATACTGTTTTTTTTTTGGGGGGGGTTCACATATATCTTTATTCAACCTCAAATACTATATGAGTGTTAAGGATCTTCGGGAGAGTCCCTGCCAACCTCTCACTGGACCCAGAGTCTAAGTGTCTGTCGTCTTCTCCAGAGCCTCTGATGGTGAGGATGTTGTGCGGCAAGACAGACACCAGGTTGCGGCTCCAGATCAAAGTTCCAGAAACCAACCTGCAGTGTAAAGAGGCAGCTGGTAAGAGAAACGGTAAGAGCAACGATAGGAGCACTGGAGGTAACAATAACTGAGTGGTAAGAAGACCACTCCAAAAATACTGGAAACTGGAAATAGGTACAGGTTGGATTGTATTAATAGCGGAAACTGAACTGGAAACCGGTACTGGCTAAATGAAATGGAGACTAAAGGCTGAACTGGAAACAGGTGCTGGCTGGATGAAATGGAGACCAAAGGCTGAACTGGAAACAGTGTGCTGGCGGTGAAATGAACCATAGGCTGAACTGGACACAGGTACTGGCTGAGTGAAATGGAGACCAAAGGCTGAACTGGAAACAGGTACTGGCTGAGTGAAATGGAGACCAAAGGCTGAACTGGAAACAGGTGCTGGCTGGATGAAATGGAGACCAAAGGCTGAACTGGAAACAGGTGCTGGCTGGGTGAAATGGAGACCAAAGGCTGAACTGGACACAGGTACTGGCTGAGTGAAATGGAGACCAAAGGCTGAACTGGAAACAGGTGCTGGCTGGGTGAAATGGAGACCAAAGGCTGAACTGGAAACGGGCATCAGGAACAAACTGAGCAGACAAAACCACAAAGAAGGGCTGAAGACCAGAAATAAAACTGAATCTGAACTGGCAGCAAGAAACCACCATGTGAAGAGGCTTATAAAGGACCCTCCGACGTCATCATCATGCGTCGGAGGTGCACACGCACGCCTAGGAAGAGGGACAGCCTTGCCTGATCCGGACTACACGCCCTCTGCGCGTCACCACGGACGTCGCGTGCATGGAGTGCCTGCGCTCCTGCGGCGCGCTGGAAGCGCGCAGCAACGCAGGAACGCGGCCACAGGTAAGAACCGAGCCTTACAATATTATAGTTCTCTTTCATCTCAACAAAGGTATTCGCTCACCTCCCTCTGCTCAGGGAGCTTGAGGGAGGGGCCGATTCTATAGCTATTTGTCCTATAATGCATATCTACTTATACAACATGATACACTCTGACTTCCCGTCTACCATATTCACATAGCAAAACTCTACTCAGTTGCCATCAGCACGATACAAATAAATCCATTTTACATTTTCTTGGTTTAAGCTTCAGACTGTCTTGTTTAGGTATACAGAGAAGGCAGTATGGGTTCCTATGCCTAGCAGATGTAGTATACAACATTTATAGAACTCCTCGCATGCTTATCACATAGTGAATGAATCTATAGGCGAATGCTGCCTTATTTATATTTTGTTTCTTAAGAATGGTGGACAGACGCTTATCAAATAAGAAGATGAGGCCAAATCCTAATGATACTAAAGTGAAAAAGAAACTCCGGGAATTGGAATTACATCCTAGCTTTCCAATCCTGCTGTTGCAAATGCGTATTAAAAGCCTGTGGTAGATGAATCAAAAGGTGCTTTCTTCTGGGGAAGGCCAGATCTAGAACAGATCAGAGAATATCCTTGACATATACTATAAAATAGTGTTTTCCTGTTGTTGGCTATGTCCTTGGATTGTATTTGTATGCGGTAGTGTTTTTTGAAGTAAACAATTAAGAAAAACACATGTATTTCTTATGCAATATAAAGACATCTGTTTTGCTTATAAACCACAAAACCTATGAGTGTTTGATAACCTGTGCAGGCATATAATGGAAAACATAATTGTAATGCGTGTTTGTATCATTATAGATATGTAACCTAATGTCCAAATTACATTATATATTCTTAGGTTAATTATTATGCAATTTTTGTGCTACTTTGTGGAGCTGATCTGTAGACATCTCCCGGAAGGGATTTCACAGAGACTGCGTACCTCCGGGTAGATTCTCCTTGCGTAAGTATTTAAGGCCAGTTGTCACCTGGGGTTAAATACTTGTGCAAAAGATCTGTGCAGCCTATTGTGAATAGGCTGACACAACCTAGGGGTTAAAGTCATGCTAGCTGATTGTAAACCATTAAGAGAGCACTGCGGCTCCGTAAATCACTCTGCTATGTTTCTTGGTAATATACAATACTGAAAAAAAAGTATTTCCTTTAGTTCTATACAGTATCTCTTTAACTGGCTGGATTACTGGGAGTTGTTCTTAGGTGCATATTAAAAGGCATGTACATATAAATTGCATGTACAATTGGTGTGATTTATGCAGGAACGCGAAACGGCAATATCTTCCTCCCAACGTACCTGGTTTATTCTTGCAGCAGCCATCAATCAAGCTGTGACAAGACATAACAGCCAAGACTTACAGCTGTGTTCCATGCCATTTTCTCTGCTGTGCATGAACTCTTAATGAGCTTTTCATATTTATTATAATAAGTATATTTTGGTACTGAAGGGTGGGGGTGGTTACAACCATTACCTTATTTTTATAAACACCTTGAATGGGGTATTAAATAAAGTGGCATACTAGTGTAATGAAGCGCTAAGAAACGCTAAAGAAAATAAGTACTAAACTCCCATCATAAATTATGAATCAGCCAAATTTTATCAGACTCTTACATGTTTTCAAAGATCTATTTTTATTTTATAAATTAAGTACCATTTTGAGGCCATTTTTGGGGAATAAAATCAGAATCATTATGTCAACATATTTGTTAAAGGACAACTACAACATGTAAAAAATAACTTTATAAATAATAAAATTAAAAATTACCTGGGGAACGGAGAAGAGATTGATTTATTCCTACTCCCGATATCATTTTGTTGAGGAGGGCCAGTATGTACAGATTTCATCTGTCCTGGTCTTTCCTGTATTAAAGATAGTTTATACTGAAAGAATACTCTGGCCTAATTTAATAGAAAATCAAATATTTTACAGACTGTTATTTTTCTGTGTGCATTGTACATTTTATGTAATTATAGGTTCATTTAATTATTTCAGTCAATGTTCTAAACTTTCCATGGAAAGTCGCATAAGCCCCATAGCTACACGTTACTTGCACTTTAAACACAAGGTTAACAAGTACTTTTCATTTATCTCTCCACAATCGATACAAATGAGCACAGTTAATAGAGCGCACTACTGCACTATACTATATAGTATATACTTGAAATTCCTTAACCTTGTGCACATTCTGTGAAAGCCGGTTTGGTTGGTATCAATCAAAGACTGATGAAGTGCTGTTACCAGTCCTGAAACAGTTAAATACTCAACAGGTAATATTACTAAATTGTGCCCAAATATTTTTGTGTGTAGTGTGTCCATAATAGTAATCGAAATTTCCTTCATCCCTGTTCACAAATGCAAACAATAATTTTGTTTAACAAACTTACTTAATCTGGTTTTCTTATCTTCCCCCAGACTCACTTCGAATAGATTCTTTTTTCGACTAGAGCAACATGAAACGATTGGATTAAGAGCCAGAGATTGCCAGGGCTGTCACTTGCATGAAGAGAAAGGAAAGAGAAAAAGATAGCAGAAGAAGCTGCATCCACATTGATGAAGAGTGAATTTTGTGGACTGCTAAAAGGTCGGAAGAAAAACACAGATTTTGAAAGTGTTAAAAGAAAAAGCTGGCAAAATCACTCAGGATGATAAAGATTCTGAAGAAGAAGAGGTGGTTTTATTGGTGGAAAGGTCAAAACTTTATCTCCCAAAGGATGTTCCACTAAGGGGACTGGAAGTGATGCAGGAAACCTTCAGTCCATAATTATACACAACCAACGGTGTTGATGTAGAGAAACCTAATCCAGTAATGTACAAAAGTAGCAGTTCAAGTGAGGATATGAAGAACTGTTTTGGTAAAAGCAAAACCTGTGTTTCAGGGCAGTAAAAGAAACCAAGAGTAAAGGCTAAAAGAAATAAATGTAAATACTGACCTTTGATATCACTGATGTTTTTGACTTTATAATGTATATATCTGTTATGACCAGATTACGTTAAATTAAATTCAGTCACTTTTCTTTACTCTGTTTTAGAAGCTTACAAGTACTAAATATTGTTAAAGAGGGATAGATATTGGCCCTTTTAATCTGTGAATAATGCAGTGAATACAGTGATAATGCAGTGAATACAGTGAATAATGCAGTCACCATGTACTAGTTTTAATGTGTTTTTTAAATTTAGTTACATGAATTTAAATAAGGTAAAAGTAGTTATCTTGCCCTAAACTGACAGGACCAGCTTAGACATCAAAGGCTCTGCAAATATTTGTAAACCCACAATAACATTTTTGACATACATTCCTAAAACCTTCATACCTCTGTGCACGTATTTTCACCATATTTATAGTAACACAGTTTTGCAACGCCTGGGAAAATGTTGTGCTAAAAATCTTCTTAATTTACTAAAAATCATCATAAAAGAAAAGGCAGGCTCAAAAAAAGCGTTGTCTACAGAATGTTATTTTATAAGCAAGTGTAATTCCTGGGCTTCCATCTTTATATACTTTCGCCTTCCACAGTTTTCAAGCTAGAGACACTGGTATCCTAAATGCAGAATCACATTCACAGGTACACACACCTATCACCCACTACACACCCTTCTATTTCTATGGCAACTATACTTAAAGCATCAAAAAAGTCATAAATGCAAGAAGCATAACCCTAGCCCCAGCCCACACAAACACAGGTACATACACCTAATGAGTAACACTTACACACACCCAACCCTTAAAGGGCATGTCCACCCCGAAATTAACTTTAGGATAAGGTAGTACCCCCACCCCTGCAAACAGCAGGACCAGCAGCCAAGCCTGTGATAGGCCTTCCTCTGCGCATGCCTCAATCTTGCTGGGTTGAGAAAGATACAGGCACTGGATGACTCTCTCTAACAGCTTTGCTTCGCTCTCACTTTCCTGGACTTAATGAAAGGCACTACAGGAGAGCCATTTGAAGCAGAGATATAAGGTAAGGATTTTTTTAAACTACACACAGTGGGCCAGAAGAGGGTTACATTTTAGTTTTGGGGTGGACATGCCCTTTTAGTTTTACATTGTAATTTTATGGTCATAAATGCAAAGCCATCTGCCCAATCCCCACACAGACACAGGTACACACACCTGATGCACCCATACACCTACTTCAGTTTATGGTTTCCATGGCATCAAAATAATAAAAATATGTGTTTACTCAGACAAAAGTTTTCCAGTTACTATTTTTATTGCAGTCATTTGTAATAAAAAAATCATCCTATCCTTATCTTTATAGAACACATTCCAGTGTAAAAGGTAACATGAATTACTCTTGGATTGACTTATTAATTTGCTCTTTTTTTCCCATAGTGAAATACCACTTTTCCACCATTGAAACAATAAAGGAATTTTCAATTCAGATTTTAGCGAAAGTGCAACTTCATAAATTGCAATGTAAATTATTGCTGTTGCAAGATTAAATGAAAATTATACATTTTGATAAAATATAAATTGAAGAAAACCACACATACCTCACATTAACACTGCTTAATATAAAATGGGCACATTGAAACAACTTTAGACTATAATGAACTTGGCACCTCCTTCATGCAAGGTCAGGAGACAACCTTCACAGAAAACACAACCAAGCAGAGAGTGTCCTCCGATATGACTCAAGATGATTGGTTAGGACATTCCATACTAGGGTAACCTTGATGTGGCTTTTCTCTTTTATGCATAAATTTTGTACTATGTTTTCTACTGTTTGCCCAAGCACAAATATTATATTATATGGGGCCCTGGAATGTGCATTAATCATCTTTTTTTTCGTTTGTAGCTAATTGTTAACATGGAATATTTTTTGCGATGGCAATGCATGTCATTGTGGGAGGCATGTTGTGTAATGCAAAATTGCACAATTGCAACGTATAAGATTGGTAATGTCTTACCATCTGGTCCAGGGTACCGCAGCCTGGATAGATGTTTATTCTATTCCTTCATTTCTTCAAGAATATTTGATATATTGGCTTTATGATAAAATAAAACTTTGAAATTACTACCCGAATTGACATTCCATCCATCCTATAATGCAGTTTGATAGACTTCACTTCCTATGTGATTAGGAAGGAGGAGAGTTGTCACACTATTTACATAACACGAAACAGCCATTTCCAGTGTGGAATCCACGCATGTTCTTACAGACCAGACATAATGTTTGCGTATTGAATAATTAAAGACCACTCTTTCATACATTGTTCCTATTTATGAGTTACAAATGTAGCTCAAAATATAGAAGCCTAGCCAGCCACATCCAATTAATTTGCTTATATTTTACTTTACATTGTATTGCGACTTAAAAAGCCTGCCCTTATCTTGATAAATTAAAGCAATTAGTTCAATAACTTGGCCAAATTATTTTAACCACAACACACTTCACGGCGTTTGCTTTATTCTGCTGGTCCTAACGTTTAAACCTTTTATTTTACTTAAAGGGCCATGTCCACCCCCAAACAAAATTTAAAAAACTACCCTACTCATGGCCATCAAGTTAGTTTAAAAAAACAATCCTTACCTTCGTTTCCGCCTGCTCAAAATAGTTTTCCCCTTCGCTGTGGCCCCTACGTTTGTATCGCGATTTGCGTT
This sequence comes from Hymenochirus boettgeri, assembly GCA_019447015.1. NCBI lineage: Eukaryota > Metazoa > Chordata > Amphibia > Anura > Pipidae > Hymenochirus > Hymenochirus boettgeri. Next base: position 218,175,479 of record CM033470.1, on the reverse strand, counting down.
CTCCCCTGCGCTAAAGTGGGCCTAGGCCCTAATGAAGTTTTTGTTTCCAGTGCACGCGGTTGGTTTTTTTAATTTTATAAACTTCTGTTTTTCCTCCTGGTGGTAACACAGTTTTGCTATGTGCTCTAACCTGAAAGCTTTTTTCCCCAGAACACCTTTTCTCTGTAAGATTCTTCTCTAGCAAGTTGCATTTAGTACATGTGAGAAATAGACACAATGGATAAGTTACAATTATGCACACTAGCGAAAATGTGCTTGTGTGGAGATCTGATCACTGTATAAATACACTAATGGCCCAAACAATAAACTATCTGTGAATTGTTCACCAATAGAACATGTCCGAGGACATGCAGACATCCCTTAAGACTGGAAGAAAAGAAGTTTAGTCTTCAAGTTCGGAAAGGGTTTTTCACTGAGAACGATTAAACTATGGAACTGTCTTCCAGTGGACGTTGTTATAGCAGGGCATTGGTCCAGTTCAAAAAAAAAAAAAAAGCTGGATGAGTTTCTGCCAAAGAAGGAATGTTGCAAGTTACTGGTATTGATACATAAATTGGAATTGATCCAAGGAATTTCAGATGATTCAGGAGGATTTTTTCCCCTTCATACTGTTTTTTTTTTTGGGGGGGGTTCACATATATCTTTATTCAACCTCAAATACTATATGATAGTGTTAAGGATCTTGGGGAGAGTCCCTGCCAACCTCACTGGACCCAGAGTCTAAGTGTCTGTCGGTCTTCTCCAGAGCCTCTGATGGTGAGGATGTTGGCGGCAAGACAGACACCAGGTTGCGGCTCCAGCACAAAGTTACAGAAACCAACCTGCAGTGTAGAGAGGCAGCTGGTAAGAGAAACAGGTAAGAGCAACGATAGGAGCACTGGAGGTAACAATAACTGAGTGGTAAGAAGACCACTCCAAAAATACTGGAAACTGGAAATAGGTACATGGATTGGATGTATTAATAGCGGAAACTGAACTGGAAACCGGTACTGGCTAAATGAAATGGAGACTAAAGGCTGAACTGGAAACAGTGCTGGCTGGCTGGATGAAATGGAGACCAAAGGCGAACTGGAAACAGGTGCTGGCTGGGTGAAATGGAGACCAAAGGCTTGAACTGGACACAGGTACTGGCTGAGTGAAATGGAGACCAAAGGCTGAACTGGAAACAGGTACTGGCTGGTGAAATGGAGACCAAGGCTGAACTGAAACAGGTGCTGGCTGGATGAAATGGAGACCAAGGCTGAACTGGAAACAGGTGCTGGCTGGGTGAAATGGAGACCAAAGGCTGAACTGGAAACAGGTACTGGCTGAGTGAAATGGAGACCAAGGGCTGAACTGGAAACAGGTGCTGGCTGGGTGAAATGGAGACCAAAGGCTGAACTGGAAACGGGCATCAGGAACAAACTGAGCAGACAAAACCACAAAGAAGGGAGCTGAAGACAGAAATAAACTGAATCTGAACTGGCAGCAAGAAACCACCATGTGAAGAGGCTTATAAAGGACCCTCCGACGTCATCATCATGCGTCGGAGCGTGCACACGCACGCCTAGGAAGAGGGACAGCCATTGCCTGATCCGGACTACACGCCCTCTGCGCGTCACCACGGACGTGCGCGTGCATGGAGTGCCTGCGCTCCTGCGGCGCGCTGGAACGCGCAGCAACGCAGGAACGCGGCCACAGGTAAGAACCGGAGCCTTACAGATGGTATAGTTCTCTTTCAATCTAACAAAGGTATTCGCTCACCTCCCTCTGCTCAGGGAGCTTGAGGGAGGGGCCGATTCTATAGCTATTTGTCCTATAATGCATATTCTACTTATACAACATGAATACACTCTGACTGTCCCGTCTACCATATTCACATAGCAAAACTCTACTCAGTTGCCATCAGCACGAAATACAAATAAATCCATTTTACATTTTCTTGGTTTAAGCTTCAGACTGTCTTGTTTAGGTATACAGAGAAGGCAGTATGGTGACTCCTATGCCAGAATGTAGTATAACACATTTATAGAACTCCTGCATGCCTTATCACATAGTGAATGAATCTTATAGGCGAATGCATGCCTTTTATATTTATATTTTGTTTCTTAGAGAATGGTGGACAGACGCTTATCAGAATAAGAAGATGAGGCCAAATCCTAATGATACTAAAGTGAAAAAGAAACTCCGGGAATTGGAATTACATCCTAGCTTTCCAAATCCTGCTGTTGCAAATGCGTATTTAAAGCCTGTGGTAGATGAATCAAAAGGTGCTTTCTTCTGGGGAAGGCCAGATCTAGAACAGATCAGAGAATATCCTTGACATATACTATAAAATAGTGTTTTCCTGTTGTTGGCTATGTTCGCTGGATTGTATTTGTATGCGGTAGTGTTTTTTGAAGTAAACAATTAAAGAAAACACATGTATTTCTTATGCAATATAAAGACATCTGTTTTGCTTATAAACCACAAAACCTATGAGTGTTTGATAACCTGTGCAGGCATATAAATGGAAAACATAATTGTAATGCGTGTTTGTATCATTATAGATATGTATACCTAATGTCCAAATTACATTATATATTCTTAGGTTAATTATTATGCTAATTTTGTGCTACTTTGTGGAGCTGATCTGTAGACATCTCCCGGAAGGGATTTCACAGAGACTGCGTACCTCCGGGTAGATTTCCTATTGCGTAAGTATTTAAGGCCAGTTGTCACCTGGGGTTAAATACTTGTGCAAAAAAGATCTGTGCAGCCTATTGTGAATAGGCTGACACAACCTAGGGGTTAAAGTCATGCTAGCTGATTGTAAACCATTAAGAGAGCACTGCGGCTCCGTAAATCACTCTGCTAGTTTCTTGGTAATATACAATACTGAAAAAAAAGTATTTCCTTTAGTTCTATACAGTATCTCTTTAACTGGCTGGATTACTGGGAGTTGTTCTTAGGTGCATATTAAAAGGCATGTACATATAAATTGCATGTACAATTGGTGTGATTTATGTGCAGGAACGCGAAACGGCAATACTTACCTTTTTCCCCCAACGTACCTGGTTCATTCGTGCAGCAGCCATCAATCAAGGCAGTGACAAAGACATAACAGCCAATGACTTACAGCTGTGTTCCATGCCATTTTCTCTGCTGCTGCATGAACTCTTAATGAGCTGTTCATATTTATTATAATAAAGTATATTTTGGTACTGAAGGGTGGGGGTGGTTACAACCATTACCTTATTTTATAAACACCTTGAATGGGGTATTAAATAAAGTGGCATACGTACGTGTAATGAAGCGCTAAGAAACGCTAAAGAAAATAAGTACTAAACTCCATCATAAATTATGAATCAGCCAAAATTTATCAGACTCTTACATAGTTTTCAAGATCTATTTTTATTTTATAAATTAAGTACCATTTTGAGGCCATTTTTGGGGAATAAAATCAGAATCATTATGTCAACATATTTGTTAAAGGACAACTACACTGTAAAAAAATAACTTTATAAAAATTAAAAGTACCTGGGGAACGGAGAAGAGATTGATTTATTCCTACTCCATGATATCATTTTGTTGAGGAGGGCCAGTATGTACAGATTTCATCTGTCCTGGTCTTTCCTGTATTAAAGATAGTTTACTAGAAAGAATACTCTTGGCCTAATTTAATAGAAAATCAAATATTTTACAGACTGTTATTTTTCTGTGTGCATTGTACATTATTATGTAATTTAGGGTTCATTTAATTATTTCAGTCAATGTTCTAAACTTTCCAATGGAATAGATTCCCATCAGCCCCCTACACGATTACATTGCACTTTAAACACAAAGGTTTTACAAGTACTTTTCATTTATCTCCACAATCGATACAAATGAGCACAGTTAATAGAGCGCACTACTGCACTATACTATATAGTATATACTTGAAATTCCTTAACCTTGGTCACATTCTGTGAAAGCCGGTTTGGTTGGTATCAATCAAAGACTGATGAAGTGCTGTTACCAGTCCTGAAACAGTTAAATACTCAACAGGTAAATATTACTAAATTGTGCCCAAATATTTTGTGTGTAGTGTGTCCATAATAGTAATCGAAATTTCCTTCATCCCTGTTCACAAATGCAGAAACAATAATTTGTTTAACAAACTTACTTTAATCTGGTTCTTATCTTCCCCAGACTCAGCTTCGAATAGATTCTTTTTTTCGACTAGAGCAACATGAAACGATTGGATTAAAGAGCCAGAGATTGCGCAGGGCTGTCACTTGCATGAAGAGAAAGGAAAGAGAAAAAGATGAAGCAGAAGTAGAAGCTGCATCCACATTGAGAAGATGAATAGTTGTGGACCTCAAAAGTCGGAAGAAAAACACAGATTTTGAAAGTGTTAAAAAGAAAAAGCTGGCAAAATCAGCTCAGGATGATAAAGATTCTGAAGAAGAAGAAGGTGGTTTTATTGGTGGAAAGGTCAAAACTTTATCTCCCAAAGGATGTTCCACTAAGGGGACTGGAAGTGATGCAGGAAACCTTCAGTCCATAATTATACACAACCAAGGTGTTGATGTAGAGGAACCTAAATCCAGTAATGTAGACAAAAGTAGCAGTTCAAGTGAGGATGATGAGAGAACTGTTTTGGTAAAAGCAAAACCTGTGTTTCAGGGCAGTAAAAGAAAACCAAGAGTAAAGGCTAAAAGAAAATAAATTGTAAATACTGACCTTTGATATCACTGATTGTTTTTGACTTTATAAATGTATATATCTGTTATGACCAGATTACGTTAAATTAAATTCAGCCTTTTCTTTACACTCTGTTTTAGAAGCTTACAAGTACTAAATATTGTTAAAGATAGGGATAGATATTTGGCCCTTTTAATCTGTGAATAATGCAGTGAATACAGTGAATAATGCAGTGAATACAGTGAATAATGCAGTCACCATGTACTAGTTTTAATGTGTTTTTTAAATTTAGTTACATGAATTTAAAATAAGGTAAAAGTAGTTATCTGCCCTAAACTGACAGGGACCAGCTTAGACATCAAAGGCTCTGCAAATATTTGTAAACCCACAATAACATTTTTGACATACATTCCTAAAACCTTTCATACCTCTGTGCACGTATTTTCACCATATTTATAAAGTAACACAGTTTTGCAACTGCCTGGGAAAATGTTGTGCTAAAAATCTTCTTAATTTACTAAAAATCATCATAAAAGAAAAGGCAGGCTCAAAAAAAGCGTTGTCTACAGAATGTTATTTATGATAAGCAAGTGTAATTCCTTGGCTTCCATCTTTATATACTTTCGCCTTCCACAGTTTTCAAGCTAGAGACACATTGTAGTCCTAAATGCAGAATCACATTCACAGGTACACACACCTATTCACCCACTACACACTTCTATTTCTATGGCAACTATACTTAAAGCATCAAAAAAGTCATAAATGCAAGAAGCATAACCCTCAGCCCCACACAAACACAGGTACATACACCTAATGAGTAACACTTACACACACCCAACCCTTAAAGGGCATGTCCACCCCGAAAATTAACTTTTAGGATAAGGTAGGTACCCCCTGCAAACAGGCAGGACCAGCAGCCAAGCCTGTGATAGGCCTTCCTCTGCGCATGCCTCAGATCTTGCTGAGGTTGAGAAAGATACAGGCACTGGATGACTCTCTCTAACAGCTTCTGCTCTTCACTTTCCTGGACTTTGAAAAGGCACTACAGGAGAGCCATTTGAAGCAGAGATATAAGGTAAGGATTTTTTTAAACTACACAGTGGGGCCAGAAGAGGGTTACATTTTAGTTTTGGGGTGGACATGCCCTTTTAGTTTACATTGTAATTTTATGGTCATAAATGCAAAGCCATCTGCCCAATCCCACACAGACACAGGTACACACACCTGATGCACCCATACACCTACTTCAGTTTATGGTTTCCATGGCAATCAAAATAATAAAAATATGTGTTTACTCAGACAAAAGTTTTCCAGTTACTATTTTATTGCAGTCATTTGTAATAAAAAAAATCCATCCTTATCTTTATAGAACTACATTCCAGTGTAAAAAGGTAACATGAATTTACTCTTGGAATTGACATTATTAATTTGCTCTTTTTTTCCCATAGTGAAATACCACTTTTCCACCATTAAGACAATAAAGAGAATTTTCAATTCAGATTTTAGCGAAAGTGCAACTTCATAAATTGCAATGTAAATTATTGCTGTTGCAGAATTAAATGAAAATTATACATTTTGATAAAATATAAATTGAAGAAAACCAGTCAATCCATTAACACTGCTTTATAAATATGGCACATTGAAACAACTTTAGACTATAATGAACTTGGCAACCTCCCTTCAATGCAAGGTCAGGGAGACAACCTTCACAAGAAAACACAACCAAGCAGAGAGTGTCCTCCCAGATAAATGACTCAAGATGATTGGTTAGGACATTCCATACTAGGGTAACCTTGATGTGGCTTTTCTCTTTTATGCATAAATTTGTATCTATGTTTTTACTGTTTGCACAAGCACAAATATTATATTATATGGGGCCCTGGAATGTGCATTAATCATCTTTTTTTTCTGTTTGTAGCTAATTTGTTAACATGGAATATTTTTTTGCGATGGCAATGCATGTCATTGTGGGAGGCCATGTTGTGTAATGCAAAATTGCACAAATTGCAACGTATGGCAACCTCCCTTCAATGCAAGGTCAGGGAGACAACCTTCACAAGAAAACACAACCAAGCAGAGAGTGTCCTCCCAGATAAATGACTCAAGATGATTGGTTAGGACATTCCATACTAGGGTAACCTTGATGTGGCTTTTCTCTTTTATGCATAAATTTGTATCTATGTTTTTACTGTTTGCACAAGCACAAATATTATATTATATGGGGCCCTGGAATGTGCATTAATCATCTTTTTTTTCTGTTTGTAGCTAATTTGTTAACATGGAATATTTTTTTGCGATGGCATATTTTACTTTACCATTGTATTGCGACTTAAAAAGCCTGCCCTTATCTTTAGATAAATTAAAGCAATTGGTTCAATAACTTGGCCAAATTATTTTAAGCCCAGCAACCACTTCACGGTTTGCTTCATTCTGCTGGGTCCTAACTAATCACAACGTTTCGGGGCAACTTGCCCCTTCCTCAGTTGCCACCTGAGGAAGGGGCAAGATGCCCCGAAACGTTGTGATTTGATGTGTGTGGTTCATTAATAAATTGATTTGTTTGGAGTGCGACCCTCATTTTATCTTCTGTTGGATTATCCCTTTGGCCCTTGAAGGGTGAGGCCTAAGAGGACATCAGCACCCACGGGGGGATTGAGTGCATTTGGGACTATATGCTGGATTGGAATACCCTGCTTTTAACCTTTAAATCCCTTCGCTCTACTGCACCTCCCTATTATCTTTCTATTTAAACTATTGGGAACTGTTTCCCAGTGGGACGTGTGTTATAGAGGTTCATTGGTCAGTTTAAAAAAAAAAAAAGCTGGATGAGTTCTGCAAACAAGGAATGTTGCAAGTTACTGGTATTGATACATAAATGAATTGATCCAAGGATATTTCAGATTGATTCAGGAAGGATTTTTTCCCCTTCATACTGTTTTTTTTTTGGGGGGGGGGTTCACATATATCTTTATCAACCTCAAATACTATATGATAGTGTTAAGGATCTCGGGGAGAGTCCCTGCCAACCTCTCACTGGACCCAGAGTCTAAGTGTCTGTCGGTCTTCTCCAGAGCCTCTGATGGTGAGGATGTTGTGCGGCAAGACAGACACCAGGTTGCGGCTCCAGATCAAAGTTCACAGAAACCAACCTGCAGTGTAGAGAGGCAGCTGGTAAGAGAAACAAGTAAGAGCAACGATAGGAGCACTGGAGGTAACAATAACTAGTGGTAAGAGACCACTCCAAAATACGGAACTGGAAATAGGTACAGGTTGGATTGTATTAATAGCGGAAACTGAACTGGAAACCGTTATCGGCTAAATGAAATGGAGACTAAAGGCTAACTGGAAACAGGTGCTGGCTGGATGAAATGGAGACCAAGGCTGACTGGAACAGGTGCTGGCTGGGTGAAATGGAGACCAAGGCGGAACGTGAACAGATGGCTGAGTGAAATGGAGACAAGGCTGAACTGGACAACAGGTACTGGCTGAGTGAAATGGGAGACCAAAGGCTGAACTGGAAACAGGTGCTGGCTGGATGAATGGAGACCAAAGGCTGAACTGGAAACAGGTGCTGGCTGGGTGAAATGGAGACAAAGGCTGAACTGGAAACAGGTACTGGCTGAGTGAAATGGAGACCAAGGCTGAACTGGAAACAGGTGCTGGCTGGGTGAAATGGAGACCAAAGGCTGAACTGGAAACGGGCATCAGGAACAACTGAGCAGACAAAACCACAAAGAAGGGAGCTGAAGCAGAAATAAACTGATCTGAAAATGGCAGCAAGAAACACCATGTGAAGAGGCTATATAAGGACCCTCCGACGTCATCATCATGCGTCGGAGCGTCACACGCACGCCTAGGAAGAGGGACAGCCATTGCTGATCCGGACTACACGCCCTCTGCGCGTCACCACGGACGGTGCGCGTGCATGGAGTGCCTGCGCTCCTGCGGCGCCTGGAACGCGCAGCAACGCAGGAACGCGGCCACAGGTAAGAACCGGAGCTTACAGATGTATAGTTCTCTTTCAATCTAACAAAGGTATTCGCTCACCTCCTCTGCTAGGGAGCTTGAGGAGGGGGCCGATTCTATAGCTATTTGTCCTATAATGCATATTCTACTTATACAACATGAATACACTTGACTGTCCGTCTACCATATTCACATAGCAAAACTCTACTCAGTTGCCATCAGCACGAAATACAAATAAATCCATTTTACATTTCTTGGTTTAAGCTTCAGACTGTCTTGTTTAGGTATACAGAGAAGGCAGTATGGTGACTCCTATGCCAGAATGTAGTATACAACTTTATAGAACTCCTGCATGCCTTATCACATAGTGAATGATCTATAGGCGAATGCATGCCTTTTATATTTATATTTTGTTTCTTAGAGAATGGTGGACAGACGCTTATCAGAATAAGAAGATGAGGCCAAATCCTAATGATACTAAAGTGAAAAAGAAACTCCGGAATTGGAAATTACATCCTAGCTTTCCAAATCCTGCTGTTGCAAATGCGTATTTAAAGCCTGTGGTAGATGAATCAAAAGGTGCTTTTCTGGTGGGAGGCCAGATCTAGAACATGACAGAGAATATCCTTGACAATATACTATAAAATAGTGTTTTCCTGTTGTTGGCTATGTTCGCTGGATTGTTATTGTATGCGGTATTGTTTTTTGAAGTAAACAATTAAAGAAAACACATGTATTTCTTATGCAATATAAAGACATCTGTTTTGCTTATAAACCACAAAACCTATGAGGTTTGATAACGTGCAGGCATATAAATGGAAACATAATTGTAATGCGTGTTGTATCATTATAGATATGTATACCTAATGTCCAAATACATTATATATTCTTAGGTTAATTATTATGTAATTTTGTGCTACTTTGTGGAGCTGATCTGTAGACATCTCCCGGAAGGGATTTCACAGAGACTGCGTACCTCCGGGTAGATTTCCTATTGCGTAAGTATTTAAGGCGTTGTCACCTGGGGTTAAATACTTGTGCAAAAAAGATGTGCAGCCTATTGGAATAGGTGCACAACCTAGGGGTTAAAGTCATGCTAGCTGATTGTAACACATTAAGAGAGCACTGCGGCTCCGTAAATCACTCTGCTAGTTTCTTGGTAATATACATACTGAAAAAAAAGTATTTCTTTAGTTCTATCACAGTATCTCTTTAACTGGCTGGATTACTGGGAGTTGTTCTAGGTGCATATTAAAAGCATGTACATATAAATTGCATGTACAATTGTGTGATTTATGTGCAGGAACGCGAAACGGCAATACTTCCTTTTCCCCAACGTACCTGGTTATTCGTGCAGCAGCCATCAATCAAGGCTGTACAAGAACATAACAGCCAATGACTTACAGCTGTGTTCCATGCATTTTCTCGCTGTGCATAACTCTTAATGAGCTGTTCATATTTATTATAATAAGTATATTTGGTTGAGGGTGGGGGTGGTTACAACCATTACCTTATTTTATAAACACCTTGAATGGGGTATTAAATAAAGTGGCATACGTAGTGTAATGAAGCGCTAAGAAAACGCTAAAGAAAATAAGTACTAAACCCATCATAAATTATGAATCAGCCAAAATTTATCAGACTCTACATAGTTTTCAAGATCTATTTTTATTTATAATTAGTACCATTTTGAGGCCATTTTTGGGGAATAAATACAGAATCATATGTCAAACTATTGTTTTAAAGGACAACTACACTGTAAAAAATAACTTTATAAAAATTAAATACTGGGGAACGGAGAAGAGATTGATTTATCCTACTCCCCGATATTTTGTTGAGGAGGGCCAGTATGTACAGATTCATCTGTCCTGGTCTTTCCTGTATTAAAGATAGTTTAATAGAAGAATACTCTTGGCCTATTTAATAGAAAATCAAATATTTACAGACTGTTATTTTTCTGTGTGATTGTATTTTATGTAATTTAGGGTCATTTAATATTTCAGTCAATGTTCTAAACTTTCCAATGGAATAGATTCCCATCAGCCCCCTACACGATTACATTGCACTTTAAACACAAAGGTTTTACAAGTACTTTTCATTTATCTCCACTCGATACAAATGAGCACAGTTAATAGAGCGCACTACTGCACTATACTATATAGTATATACTTGAAATTCCTTAACCTTGGTCACATTCTGTGAAAGCCGGTGTGGTTGGTATCAATCAAAGACTGATAGAAGTGCTGTTACCAGTCGAAACAGTTAAATACTCAACAGGTAAATATTACTAAATTGTGCCCAATATTTTGTGTGTAGTGTGTCCATAATAGTAATCGAAATTCCTCATCCCTGTTCACAAATGCAGAAACAATAATTTGTTTAACAAACTTACTTTAATCTGGTTCTTATCTTCCCCAGACTCAGCTTGAATAGATTCTTTTTTTCGACTAGAGCAACATGAAACGATTGGATTAAAGAGCCAGAGATTGCGCAGGGCTGTCACTTGCATGAAGAGAAGGAAAGAGAAAAGATGAAGCAGAAGTAGAAGCGCATCCACATTGATGAAGAGTGAATTTTGTGGACTAAAAGGTCGGAAGAAAAACACAGATTTTGAAAGTGTTTAAAAGAAAAAGCTGGCAAAATCAGCTCAGGATGATAAAGATTCTGAAGAAGAAGAAGGTGGTTTTATTGGTGGAAAGGTCAAAACTTTATCTCCCAAAGGATGTTCCACTAAGGGGACTGGAAGTGATGCAGGAACCTTCAGTCCATAATTATACACAACCAAGGTGTTGATGTAGAGGAACCTAAATCCAGTAATGTAGACAAAGTAGCAGTTCAAGTGAGGATGATGATGAGAGAACTGTTTTGGTAAAAGCAAAACCTGTGTTTCAGGGCAGTAAAAGAAAACCAAGAGTAAAGGCTAAAAGAAAATAAATTGTAAATACTAGCCTTTGATATCACTGATTGTTTTTGACTTTATAAATGTATCTATTGTTATGACCAGATTACGTAATTAAATTCAGCTTTTCTTTACACTCTGTTTTAGAAGCTTACAAGTACTAATATTGTTAAAGATAGGGATAGATATTGGCCCTTTTAATCTGTGAATAATGCAGTGAATACAGTGAATAAGCAGTGATACAGTGAATAATGCAGTCACCATGTACTAGTTTTAATGTGTTTTAAATTTAGTTACATGAATTAAAATAAGGTAAAAGTAGTTATACTGCCCTAAACTGACAGGGACCAGCTTAGACATCAAGAGCCTGCAATATTTGTAAACCCACCAAACATTTTTGACATACATTCCTAAAACCTTTCATACCTCTGTGCACGTATTTTCACCATATTTATAAAGTAACACAGTTTTGCAACTGCCGGGAAAATGTTGTGCTAAAAATCTTCTTAATTACTAAAAATCATCATAAAAGAAAAGGCAGGCTCAAAAAAAGCGTTGTCTACAGAATGTTATTTATGATAAGCAAGTGTAATTCCTTGGCTTCCATCTTTATATACTTTCGCCTTACAGTTTTCAAGCTAGAGACACATTGTAGTCCTAAATGCAGAATCACATTCACAGGTACAACACACCTATTCACCCACTACACACTTCTATTTCTATGGCAACTATATTAAGACATCAAAAAGTCATAAATGCAAGAAGAGCATAACCCTCAGCCCCACACAAACAAGCAGTACAACACCTAATGAGTAACACTTACACACACCCAACCCTTAAAGGGCATGTCCACCCGAAATTAACTTTTAGGATAAGGTAGGTACCCCCTGCAAACAGGCAGGACCAGCAGCCAAGCCTGTGATAGGCCTTCCTCTGCGCATGCCTCAGATTTGCTGAGGTTGAGAAAGATACAGGCACTGGATGACCTCTCTAACAGCTTCTGCTCTTCCTTTCCTGGACTTTGAAAAGGCACTACAGGAGAGCCATTTGAAGCAGAGATATAAGGTAAGGATTTTTTTAAACACACAGTGGGGCCACAAGAGGGTTACATTTTAGTTTTGGGTGGACATGCCCTTTTAGTTTACATTGTAATTTTATGGTCATAAATGCAAAGCCATCTGCCCAATCCCACACAGACACAGGTACACACACCTGATGCACCATACACCTACTTCAGTTAGGTTTCATGGCAATCAAAATAATAAAAATATGTGTTACTCAGACAAAGTTTTCCAGTTACTATTTTATTGCCAGTCATTTGTAATAAAAAAAATCCATCCTTATCTTTATAGAACTACATTCCAGTGTAAAAGGTAACATGAATTTACTCTTGGAATTGACATTATTAATTTGCTCTTTTTTCCCATAGTGAAATACCACTTTTCCACCATTAAGACAATAAAGAATTTTCATTCAGATTTTAGCGAAAGTGCAACTTCATAAATTGCAATGTAAATTATTGCTGTTGCAGAATTAAATGAAATTATACATTTTGATAAATATAAATTGAAGAAAACCAGTCAATCCATTAACACTGCTTTATAAATATGGCACATTGAAACAACTTAGACTATAATGAACTTGGCAACCTCCCTTCAATGCAAGGTCAGGGAGACAACCTTCAAAAGAAAACACAACCAAGCAGAGAGTGTCCTCCAGATAAATGACTCAAGGATTGTTAGGCGACATTCCATACTAGGGTAACCTTGATGTGGCTTTTCTCTTTTATGCATAAATTTGTATCTATGTTTTTACTGTTTGCACAGCACAAATATTATATATTATGGGGCCTGGAATGTGCATTAATCATCTTTTTTTTCTGTTTGTAGCTAATTTGTAACATGGAATATTTTTTTGCGATGGCATGCATGTCATTGTGGGAGGCCATGTTGTGTAATGCAAAATTGCACAAATTGCAACGTATAAGATGGTAATGTCTTACCATCTGGTCAGGGTACCTGCAGCCTGGATAGTAGTTTATTCCATTCATTTTCTTCAAGAATATTTGATTATATGGCTTTATGATAAAAAAACTTTGAAATTACTCCGAATTGACTCCATCCTATAATGCAGTTAGACTTCACTTCCTATGTGATTAGGAAGGAGGAGAGTTGTCACACTATTTACATACACAGAAACAGCCATTTCCAGTGTGGAATCCACGCATGTTCTTACAGACCAGAATATGTTTGCGTATTGAATAAATAAAGACCACTCTTTACATACATTGTTCCTATTTATGAGTTACAAATGTAGCTCAAAATATAGAAGCCTAGCGCACATCCAATATTTTGCTTATATTTTACTTTACCATTGTATGCGATTAAAAGCCTGCCCTTATCTCTTGATAAATTAAAGCAATTAGTTCAATAACTTGGCCAAATTTATTTAAGCCCAGCAACCACTTCCGGTTTGCTTTTTCTGCGGGTCCAACGTTTAACCTTTTTTACTTAAGGGCATGTCCACCCAAAAACTAAATTAACCCCTTACTGGCCACACGTAGTTTAAAACAATCCTTACCTTACGTTCCTGCTCAAAATAGTTCCCCTGCTGTGCCCTCCAAAGTCCAGGAAAGCTGTGTAGGAGCAGGTGTGTGACTCATGCTGTGCCTGAGACTTCCTCAACCATCAAGGTTGAGGCATGCTCAGTGCAGCCCTCCCTGCCTCTCAGCCAATCACGGACGCGGCTGCGGTCCCGCCCCCTGCTTTCAATTCCATGCAAGCAGAGGGCCTGAACACTGCAGCGCGGAGCAGAGGGCAGGTAAGTAAGAATCGGGGACTTTCTAACAATTATATTAATGCGGTTGGGGCTGGGGGAGCATGCCCTACCACATATCAAAAGTTAAATTTCGGGGTGGACATGCCCTTTAAGTAACTTTTTACCTTCCTAGGAGACGTAATTTTCAAACTTTGTCTTTATATCAGTACCTGCCTTTTATGAAATGAAAGTCCCTGCTGCTCCTTCGCTTGCCTTCCTGGGACTAACTCTCCAGATTTCAGTACTTTCAGTACTTTTTAAGTCGCAATACAATGGTAAAGTAAAATATAAGCAAATTAATTGGATGTGCACCAGGCTTCTATATTTTGTGTACGTATTGAATTAATTTGGTCTCTAGTTGCACTCTGTGTGGATGTATACTATCCCATCTCTGTTTACAAATGTAGCACTCTGATGAGCCATACTAGCATATGTCAATGTGGGTGGCCACATTGCATGTGCTGCGTTCTGTTTTTGGAGCACATGTGATCACCATTTTTTTGTAAATCTTGTGCTCACTGATTTCATACTATTGTGTGGCCTCAGCTTTAATCTAAATGATGGCTGTAGCATCTGTAAATTTCATTATTAGCTATTGGTTAAAGGGCAACTGTGGTCTCAAAACAAGTTAGGGTTTAATGAAAGCCTGCAGTTCTTCATTTAAAATGAGCTGACAATCGCATATCTGGCTGGAGCCTGTGAGAAATTACATTGGAGTGAATGTTCAAACTTCCTGCTTCCAGTAGGTTCAGTGACATCAACTGACCTCTGCCCCGCCTGTCCGCCCCAAGGGAGAAGCATGCTCAGTTAAGACTTAATGCTGGGGAAATCAGGAAGTACCTGGGGAAAAAATTGACAGTTAAGAAGGGGAGCCTATTAATGCAGGCTGAGGCTGGTCACATGGCTGAAAACAGGAAGTGTTCAAGCAGGAAGTAATATTGCTGAACATTTCCAGCAATAACTAATCACAACTTTAAAGCTCTTGCTACTAGCTTTCCTGTTAAAAATGGTCCAGGGGAGGAAAAGAGCCCCTAAAAAAACAGACCCCCATATAAATGGCACAACCACATAAGCTAGTTAAAAACGTTTATTGGTAACCAACCACCTGCCCTCACACAGAGCATCCTAAAAAAAAAAAAAAACTCCCTAAAGTGCAATAATAAATATAACAATTTCTAGGACATATCACCCGGGCATCCCCGGAAAAAAAAACCAGTACAAGTGTGTCCACCGCTGTTTAACACAAATTCCGGACACTGAACGGCTCCAGGTGGAAACAGTTCCTATCTTCGGGACTTGATTACAAATTTCTGAAGGCTCAGAATGAATTCATACTGCACCAGTTCAGTACCAGGAATTAGGATAACGTACGAACTGAATGGAACAGAGGTAAACTTTCTAGATTTAAAAATTGTTAAGGTAGGTAATACCCTACAAACTGACAGCTTTAGAAAGGAGACATCAGTTAATGCACTGTTAGAAGCAAACAGCCATCATCCCCTGAGTGTCACCAGGGGCATCCTTGTGGGCCAATTTCTCACATTGAGGAGAAATTGTTCAACCAATGAGTTTTTCAGGGCCCAAGTGTGTGAACTGGGAGCTTGATCCTGACAAAGAGGCTATAGTGAGCATGTCATCCGCAGAGGCCTAAGTAAATCTGAAAGAGTCAGTTAACTATTTTGCAAACCCATTTTCCCTTATTGTCCTTGTATAAGGACTTACAGGAAGTTATAGGTGAAAGTCAGGCAATGAGAGCTAGACGTGCCCCCAGCCTGCAAGACAAATTATCCCCGAGCCACTTTGTAGACCCTACCAAAAAAGGCTGTGAATGGTTAACGTCTAGAAGGTGGATGGGTAATAAAAAAATGGTGTGTGAACCAATATATTTCGTGCCAAACAAAAAATGTGGTGTATCTTATTGAATGTGATTGTGGGGTGAGGTATGTGGGTAAAACCAAGCACACATTATCCACCTGCATAAAAGAACATAGGAGGGCCACTATTAAATAACAACTGGACAGGTCAGCCCTAGCTAAACATATAATAAATGATCATGGTGGGGACGATACAAAAATGGGATTGGAGGAATATAAGGGGGTAATTTAACAAAACTTATTCTACAGAGAGAAATTCACTGGGTTTACCAGTTATGCACTTTTGCTCCGTTCGGTTTGAACAAGGAGATGCAATTTGTTTTGTAAAACCATTCGCATGAGATTTGTTAATAAGGCTCAGCCAGGTATTGGGACACCACTTAAGATTACTCACTAATATTGATAGGATACTTGTAAGTTAGATGGTGTTTCCGTGGATTGTATATGCATAGAAATACAGACACTCATAGGGAAATTCAATTATCGTTAAAAATGGTGCTAATTTTGCCCCAACCAATTAGATCTTATTTAACATTTGAAAGCTAACATCTGTTTGGTTGAGGCAAACTTAGCACCATTTTTAACTTTTATTGAATCTCCCTGACAGTATATGTAAAAGAATGCCACGAAAACTTTAATATTAAAAGACGTTGCCTGTATATTATATTATTTTGGTGCCTTTCACTTTGTTTTTCCCGAGTGTTATTGATTTACTAGACTTATTTTGTCTATATTTATGAGATCATACATTGAGAACAACATTGAGAATATGAGGGTTTAATTGAAAACAGTTTGATAGAGACTGGTTGAATATATCTTTAATTAGCAGAGGTGTGGATTGGCCTTAAAAAGGGCCCGTCTCACATGACCCTGATAAAGCCCCCAACGTTGATGACGTAGGGTGAAATGCGTATCCATTGGAGGAGGTGTGGTCACCAGGTTTGGACCATGCAAGTTTGTTGAGACGCTGGGTAACTTTGTTTTGGAACTGAATATAGATTAATACAGGCTTGCTGGGACCTGTATTCAATACCATATTGGACCGTGGATTGGAAGCAAATGGGAGCTATTCCATTGGAGCGGGTGAAGACATTGGTGGACAACTGGAACTGGTGCAGTGAACTAAGTGAGTCAGCCTTATATGCAGTTGGCAAGGGCTGCAAGTTTGGTGAGTGTGCTCATTATGGGGGAACTTTAATTACCCTGACATTGATTGGTGGAGTGGAACTGCCAACACAGAAAAAGGCGATGAGTTCCTGAATTTGCTGCAGGATAATTTTCTCTCACAGGTGGTTGAAGTTCCTACTAGAAAAGGAGCTCTGTTGGATCTGGTAATATCTAATATTGTGGAGCGCATTATACATATAAAGGTAACTGGAGGCTTAGGGAATAGTGACCATGAAATAGTGTTGTTTGGAGTATGTTATCGAAAGGAAAAGTGCCATTGTTTCTTATTTTTGCAGATTCCCTCATGTCCGGAGGTGTGCCTCTGGATTGGAAAAAGGCTGCTGTTATTTCAATATTAAAAAAGGGTAGTCATTCACAGCCGGGTAATTACAGGCCTGTAAGTTTAACTTCAGTGGGGGGGAAGATACTGGAAAGTTTAATAAGGGAACATATTCTAGATTGTTTCAAGGACTGACATTATAAGTAGTAACCAGCATGGATTTAGGAGGAACAGATCTATACTAATTCATTCTGAGCTTTCAGAACTTTGTAATTAAGTCTCGCAGATAGTAACTGTTTCCACCTGGAGCCGTTCAGTGTCCGGCATTTGTGTTAACAGCGCTGGCCACACTTGAACTCCTGGGGATGCCCGGAGGTGCTATTTTGTGCTGTTTTTGTATGTAGGGGGTGAGATGTACTAGCGATTGTTATACTTATTATTGCACTTTAGGGAGGTTTTTTAGTATGCTCTGTGTGAGGGCAGGTGGTTGGTTACCAATAAATGCTTTTGACTATTATCTACCATATGGGGTCTGTTTTTTTTAGGGGCTCTTTTCCTCCCCTGGTCCATTTTAAACATGATTGTTGAACTGAAGTGTTGAACTGAGATGTGCACCTGTCCGCCGATATATTAGCATAGTACTAGCTTTTCTGTCCAATTTAACCCAACATCTAACAACAACAAATAACATTTGTAAAGTGCTTTTCTCCATAGGACTCAAAGCGCTGTAAGCATGGCTCAGACCAATAATTGGTTGATTGGTAAATTGTGGTATAGAGGAAGAACTCTATAAATCCGGAATGCCAGCTAAACAGGTGGCTTTTCAGTCTGGATTTGAATAACTCCAGGGAAGAGGCTATCCTTACTGGGTGGGGCAGGGAGTTCCAAAGGGTAGGGGCAGCATGACAGAAAGCTCTGTCTCCAAAGGTTTTGAGGCGTACTCTAAGTGACCAAGTTTATGGAACCTGCTGATCTGAGGTTGTGAGAGGTGTGGTTCAGCTTCAGCAAGTCCTTCATATATCCAGGGCCCAGATTGTGCAGTGATTTGAAAGTCAAAAGTCCAATCTTGAAGAGTATTCTCCATTGTACTGGTAGCCAGTGCAGTGAGCAAAGGATCGGTGTAATGTGACGAGGCTGGTTTGTTAGCAGTCTGTCAGCAGTATTCTGCACTAATTGTAGGCGGTGCTGGTCTTTTTGTGGGAAACCTACATCAAATGGTTTAATTGGGCTGGCCTGTTGGCGGCCTTTGCAGTCTCCTGTCATAGGTAAGAGGATTTTTTCTTGGTGATCGCATTTTGGTAGCTTCCCAGGTAGGAGACAAGGATGTGTTTGTTTTCTGAATTCTGAGATTTGCGCCATTTTCTATCTAGTCTGCGCACTTCTTTTTTTTGAAGGACAACTCCACCCTGGCAACAGGAATACTTTGACGGACAAAACTACTGACCCTATCAACCTATTTTAAATCGGCCATTCTTTGACACAGCCCCTTCCAAAGCTGTTCTTTGAGGTGGAGTGTCTTTGTCCCCCCCCGACGTGCACAGCCTCTCTAGACACCTGGCCGCCCATCCTCCTCCTTCCGACAACCAACAATCCCCCAACATCCACCTTGCTTAACCGCCCGTGAAGAGAACCTGTCGCAACAACCCGCGCTCCCCCTGCGCTCCCCCCCCTCCCCCCTCCTATTCCCCACCCCGCCAGGCCCAAAAGACTGCACCGGACACGCCACACAGGACCAACAGGCACCCGCCCACAATCTAACACCTTTGCGGGTTCCCCACAAAAAGACCAGCCCGCATCACTAGTGCAGAATACTGCTGACAGACTGCTAACAAACCAGCCTCGTCACATTAAACCGATCCTTTGCTCACTGCACTGGCTACCCGTACAATGGAGAATACTCTCTAGATTGACTTTTGACTTTCAAATCACTGCACAATCTGGGCCTGGATATATGAAGGACTTGCTGAAGCTGAACCACACCTTCACAACCTCAGATCAGCAGGTTCCATAAACTTGGTCACTTAGAGTACGCCTCAAAACCTTTGGAGACAGAGCTTTCTGTCATGCTGCCCCTACCCTTTGGAACTCCCTGCCCACCAGTAAGGATAGCCTCTTCCCTGGAGTTATTCAAATCCAGACTGAAAAGCCACCTGTTTAGCCTGGCATTTCCGGATTTATAGAGTTTCCTCTATACCACAATTTACCAATCAACCAATATGTCTGAGCCATGCTTACAGCGCTTTGAGTCCTATGGGGAAAAGCACTTCAAATGTTATTGTTGTTGTTAGATGTTGGGTTAAATTGGACAGAAAAGCTAGTACTATGCCATATATTCGCGGACCGGTGCACATCTCAGTTCAACACTTGTGACGCAGTCAGAAATCATGGTTAAAATGGACCAGGGGAGGAAAAGAGCCCCTAAAAAAAACAGACCCCATATGGTAGATATAGTCAAGCATTTATTGGTAACCAACCACCTGCCCTCACACAGAGCATACTAAAAAACCTCCCTAAAGGGCAATAATAAGATAACAATCGCTAGTACATCTCACCCCCTACATACAAAAACAGCAAAAAATGCACCTCCGGGCATCCCCAGGAGTTCAAGTGTGGCCAGCGTGTTAACACAAATGCCGGACAACACGGCTCCAGTGGAAACAGTTACTATCTGCGAGACTTAATTACAAAGTTCTGAAAGCTCAGAATGAATTAGTATAGATTGTTCCTCCTAACTCATGCTGGTTACTACTTATAATGTCAGTCTCGAAACATCTAGAATATTGTTCCTTATTAAACTTTCCAGTATCTTCCCCCCCACTGAAGTTAAACTTACAGGCCTGTAATTACCCCGGTGTGAATGACTACCCTTTTTTAATATTGAAATAACAGCAGCCTTTTTTCCAATCCAGAGGCACACCCTCGGACATGAGGGAATCTGCAAAAATAAGAAACAATGGCACTTTCCTTTCGATAACATCTCCAAACAACACTATTTCATGGTCACTATTCCCTAAGCCTCCAGTTACCTTTATATGTATAATGCGCTCCACAATATTGATATTACAGATCCAACAGAGCTCCTTTTCTAGTAGGAACTTCAACCACCTGTGAGAGAAAATTACCTGCAGCAAATTCAGGAACTCATCGCCTTTTTCTGTGTTGGCAGTTCCACTCCACCAATCAATAGTGGTAATTAAAGTTCCCCCATAATGAGCACACTCACCAAACTTGCAGCCCTTGCCAACTGCCATAATGCTGACTCACTTAGTTCACGCACCAGTTCCAGTTGTTCACCAATGTCTTCACCCGCTCCAATGGAATAGCTCCCATTTGCTTCCATCCACGGTCCAATAGGTATTGAATACAGGTCCCAGCAAGCTGTATTAATCTATATTCAGTTCCAAAAAAAAGTTACCCAGCGTCTCAACAAACTTGCATGGTCCAACCTGGTGACCACACCTTCCAATGGATACGCATTTCACTACGTCATCAACGTTGGGGGCTTATCAGGGTCATGTGAGACGGGCCCTTTTAAGGCCATCCACACCTCTGCTAATATTAAGGTATATTCAACCAGTCTCTATCAAACTGTCAATTAAACCCTATTCTCAATGTTGTTCTCAATGTATGATCTCATAAATATAGACAAAATAAGCTAGAATCAAAAACGAACGGAAAAACAAGTGAAAGGCACCAAAAATAATAATATACAGGCAACGTCTTTTAATATTAAAGTTTTCGTGGCATTCTTTACTATACTGTCAGGGAGATTCAATAAAAGTTAAAAATGGTGCTAAGTTTGCCTCAACCAAACAGATGTTAGCTTTCAAATGTTTAATAAGATCTAATTGGTGGGGGCAAAATTAGCACCTTTTAAGATAATTGAATTTCCCTTATAGTGTCTGTATTCTATGCATATACAACCACGAAAACACCATCTAACTACAAGTATCCATCAATATTAGTGAGTTAATCTTAAGTGGTGTCCCAATACCTGGCTGAGCCTTATTAACAAATCTCATGCGAATGGTTTTACAAAACAAATTGCATCTCCTTGTTCAAACCGAACGGGCAAAAGTGCATAAATGGTAAAACCAGTGAATTCTCTCTGTAGATAAGTGTTAAATTACCCCCTACTATATCCTCCAATCCCATTTGTATCGTCCCCACCATGACATTTTATATGTTTAGCTAGGGCTGACCTGTCCAGTTGTTATTTAATAGTGGCCCTCCTATGTTCTTATTGCAGGGGATAATGTGTGCTTGGTTTTACCCACATACCTCACCCCACAATCACATTCAATAAGATACACCACATTTGTTTGTGCACAAAATATTGGTTCACACACCATTTTTTATTACCCATCCACCTTCTAGACGTTACCATTCACAGCCTTTTTGGTAGGGTCTACAAAGTGGCTCGGGGATAATTTGTCTTGCAGGCTGGGGGCACGTCTAGCTCTCATTGCCGGACTTTCACCATAACTTCCTGTAAGTCCTTATACAAGGACAATAAGGGAAAATGGGTTTGCAAAATAGTTAACTGACTTTCAGATTTACTTAGGCCTCTGCGGATGACATGCTCACTATAGCCTCTGTCAGGATCAAGCTCCCAGTTCACACACTTGGGCCCTGAAAAATCTCTGGTTGAACAATTTCTCCTCAATGTGAGAAATTGGCCCACAAGGATGCCCCTGGTGACACTCAGGGATGATGGCTGTTTGCTTCTAACAGTGCATTAACTGATGTCTCCTTTAAAGCTGTAGTTTGTAGGGTATACCTACCTTAACAATTTTAAATCTAGAAAGTTTACCTCGTTCCATTCAGTTCGTACGTTATCCTAATTCTGGTACTGAACTGGTTGCAGTATGAATCATTCTGAGCCTTCAGAAATTGTAATCAAGTCCCGAAGATAGGAAACTGTTTCCACTGGAGCCGTTCAGTGTCCGGAATTTGTGTTAACAGCGGTGGACACACTTGTACTGGTTTTTTTTTCCGGGGATGCCCGGGTGATAGTCCTAGAATTGTTATATATTATTATTGCACTTTAGGAGTTTTTTTTTTTTTTAGGTGCTTGTGTGAGGGCAGGTGGTGGTTACCAATAAACGTTTTTAACTAGTTAGGGTGGGGTGCCATTTATATGGGGGTCTGTTTTTTTGAGGGCTCTTTTCCTCCCCTGGACCATTTTTAACAGGAAAGCTAGTAGCAAGGCTTTAAAGTTGTGATTAGTTATTGCTGGAAATGTTCAGCAATATTACTTCCTGCTTGAACACTTCCTGTTTTCAGCCATGGACCAGCCTCAGCCTGCATTAATAGGCTCCTTCTTAACTGCAATTTTTTCCCAGGATTCTGATTTCCCAGCATTAAGTCTTAACTGAGCATGCTTCTCCCTTGGGGCGGACAGGCGGGGCAGAGGTCAGTTGATGTCACTGAACCTACTGGAAGCAGGAAGTTTGAACATTCACTCCAATGTAATTTTCACAGGTCCAGCCAGATAGCGATGTCAGCTCATTTTAAATGAAGAACTGCAGGCTTTCATTAAACCCTAACTTTGTTTGAAACACAGTTGCCCTTTAACCAATAGCTAATAATGAAATTTACAGATGCTACAGCCATCATTTAGATTAAAGCTGAGGCCCAACAATAGTATGAAATCAGTGGCACAAGATACAAAAAAATGGTGATCACATGTGCTCCAAAAACAGAACGCAGCAATGCAATGTGGCCACCCACATTGACATATGCTAGTATGGCTCATCAGAGTGCTACATTTGTAAACAGAGATGGGATAGTATACATCCACACAGAGTGCAACTAGAGACCAAATTAATTCAATACGTACACAAAATATAGAGCCTGGTGCACATCCAATTAATTGCTTATATTTACTTACCATTGTATGCGACTTAAAAAGTACTGAAAGTACTGAATCTGGAGGTTAGTCCCAGGAAGGCAAGCGAAGGAGCAGCAGGGACTTTCATTTCATAAAAGGCAGGTACTGATATAAAGACAAAGTTTGAAAATTACGTCTCTAGGAAGGTAAAAAGTTTACTTAAGGGCATGTCCACCCGAAATTAACTTTGATATGTGGTAGGGCATGCTCCCCCAGCCCCAACCGCATTAATATAATTGTTAGAAAGTCCCCCGATTCTTACTTACCTGCCCTCTTCCTCCGCTGCAGTGTCAGGCCTCTGCTTGCATGGAATTGAAAGCAGGGGGCGGGACCGGCAGCCGCGTCCGTGATGGCTGGGGGAGGGAGGGCTGCATGAGCATGCCTCAACCTTGAGAGTTGAGGAAGTCTCAGGCACAGCATGAGTCACACAATGCTCCTACACAGCAGTTCCTGGACTTTGGAGGGGCACAGCAGGGGGGAACTATTTTGAGCAGGAACGTAAGGTAAGGATTGTTTTAAACTACTTGAGTGGCCAGTAAGGGGTTTAATTTAGTTTGGGGGGGACATGCCCTAAGTAAAAAAGGTTTAAAATTAGGACCCAGCAGAATAAAGCAAACCGCGAAGGAGTGGTGCTGGGCTTAAATAATTTGGCCAAGTTATTGAATAATGCTTTAATTTATCTAAAGAAGGGCAGGCTTTTTAAGTCGCAATACAATGGTAAAGTAAAATATAAGCAAATTAATTGGAGTGGCTAGGCTTCTATATTTGAGCTACATTTGTAACTCATAAATAGGAACAATGTATGTAAGAGTGGTCTTTAATTTATTCAATACGCAAACATTATTCTGGTCTGTAAGAACATGCGTGGATCCACACTGGAAAGGGTGTTTCTGTGATGTAAATAGTGTGACAACTCTCCTCCTTCCTATCACATAGGAAGTGAAGCTAAAACTGCATTATAGGATGGAATGCAATGCGGAAGTAATTTCAAAGTTTTATTTTTTATATAAAGCCAAAATATAAAATATTCTTGAAGAAAATGAATGGAATAAACATCTATCCAGGCGAGGTACCCTGGACCAGATGGTAAGACATACCACTTACGTTAGTTGCAATTTGTGCAATTTTGATATACACAACATGGCCTCCCACAATGACATGCACGCCATCGCAAAAAAATATTCCATGTTAACAAATTAGTACAAAACAGAAAAAAAAGATGATAATGCACATTCCGGGCCCCATATAATATAATATTTGTGCTTGTGCAAACAGTAAAACATAGATACAATTATGCATAAAGAGAAAAGCCACATCAAGGTACCCTAGGTATGGAATGTCCAAACCATCATCTTGAGTCATTATCGGAGGACACTCTCGCTGGGTGTTTTCTTGGAAGGTTGTCTCCCTGACCTTGCATTGAAGGGGGGTTGCCAAGTCATTATAGTCAAGTGTTTTCAATGTGCCATATTATATAAAGCAGTGTTAATGGATTGACTGGTTTTCTTCAATTTATTTATCAAAATGTATAATTTCATTAATTCTGCAACAGCTAAATTACATTGCATTTATGAAGTTGCACTTTCGCTAAAACTGAATGAATCTTTTATTCTTAATGGTGGAAAGTGGTATTCACTATGGAAAAAAGAAGCAAATATATGTCAATTCCAAGAGTAAATTCATGTTACCTTTTACACTGGAATGTAGTTCTATAAAGATAAGGAGGATTTTTTTTATACAAATGACTGCAATTAAATAGTAACTGGAAACGTGTGAGTAAAACATATTTAATTTTGATGCTTGGAAAACATAAACTGAAGTAAGTAGGTGTTGGGGCATCAGGTGTGTGTACCTGTGTCTGTGTGGGATTGGGCAGAGAGCTTTGGCATTTTTGACCATAAAATTACAATGAAACTAAAAGGGCATGTCACCCCCAAACTAAAATGTACCCTCTTCTGGCCCCCTGTGTAGTTTAAAAAATCCTTACCTTATATCTCTGCTTAACATGGTCTCCTTGTAGGGCTTTTCAAAAGTCAGGAAAGTAAGAGCAGCAGCTGGTTAGAGAGGAGTCATCCGTGCCTGTATCTTTCTCAACTAGCAGATCGAGGCATGGCAGAGGAACCTATCACAGAGGCTTGGCTGTGCCGACTGTTCATGGGACCTACTTATCACTACAGTAATTTCGGGGGTACACCCTTGTTTGTGTGTGTAACGGAACTATTTTTCATTACTGTATGCCTGCTATGCTTCTGGATGCTTCTGGAAACTGAGCAATTTAGAAACCTGTACTGAGCATCTACTGAGCCTGGGCATGCTCAGAAGAGGCAGACAGGGGATTAACATTTAGTCATTGGATGTGATGTCAACTGTCAAATCCATAACTGATGGTTACTAACTGGAAGAACCAGGAAGCAGAAACAGGGGAAACAGGATTTCAGGTTAGACTTATATATTTCAGATTTCAAACTATTACCGTTTAGGGTTTTGGGGGGTGATTTACCTGTATGTAAGTTTTCATTTTGGGGCTGAACTTGCCCTTTAAGTTGTTTAGTGAGCTATCAAACCACCGTGCATGGTGAAGTGTTGTAGACCGTTTGATGTGTACTGGAGCAAGGACATCGAAAGCAGATGACACCAGTACGGTTGTAGGGATAGACCATGGAGTCCAGGTCTGAGTAATTGAGGATATTCTGAATGTGCTGGGGTGAGAAATCTTTCAAAGAGTGGTATTTTGTGAGTTCTTTCCCTCTGTGTCTTATCGCTGGTGCTGTCAGAGTGAAGTGGATGGTGTGGTCTGACCATACCACTGGGTTTATTTCCATGTGTAATATTAAAAGTTCAGAATGGAATATAACATCTAGAGTGTGCCCTTTCTTGTGGGTGGGGAGGTTGACAGCCTGAGAGAAACCCAGTTCATTCATTGTGAGAAGTAGTTCTCTTCCTAGGTGTGAGTCGTTATCATCCACCCATATTTTAAAATTTCCCAGGATGATCCATCTAGGGTGTTCCACTGTTAGGCTGGGTACACACAGTACAGATTTCTGAAAGATGACCGACAGGATCTGCAAGAGCCTGTCTGCCATCTTTCAAAGATCTGCATACATACAGTCCCGAGCGTTCTCCCTATGAACATCATAGGGAGAACGCTCAGGACTGTGTGTTTCCATCGGCCGCGCTAGACTTCTCCATAGGGAGTCTAGTGTGGGCGATGGAAATTTTCGTTCTTTCCCGAATGTTCAGCGGCCACACGCTCGTTCGGGAAACAAAGGTACACACATAACGATAAAGCCCCGATACCATTTGTGTACCCAGCTTTAGGCAGGATATGAGTTCAGAGATTTCGTCAAGAAAGGCTAAGCCATTATCTGGGGGGCGGTATATAAGCAATATGTTGATGCTCGTAGCGAGCACTTGGTCGGGACAAAAAGTCCCTCCGTGTGTACCCAGCCTTAAGGTGGCCATACATCTATGAGATTATTAACCCGACCGAGCGCTCACGCGATGTTCCTTCGATCCTGCCGGAACCGCTTCCCCCGATCTTACATTCGACCGACATGCGATTGCAAAATGAATGGGATTTTGCGATCGCAGTCGGTCAAATATACGATCAGGAGAAGCGGTTCTGGCAGCATCGATGAACATTGCGTGAACGCTCGGTCGGGTAAGTAATATCTCATAGATGTATGGCCTTTAGGCTTCATTCAAAGCTGTTACCGTTTCCCGGTGTGTTCTCTGGTGTTTTTGGACCCACTGCCTCTCCCCCTTTTGGTTTTCTTGAGAATCCCAAAGGATTTTAACTGGAGAGCTAATAAAGTGTTATTTGTAGTTGTACTTGGGAGGACAGGCAGCGAAAAGATGAGAATTTGTATGGTGACATTTGAGACAATAGACTTGTTTAGATATTTTTTACATTGGAATCATGCAGGGATCAAAGGGGATCTGTGCAAAATGTTATCTTCCTACACAGAGATACAGTTCCTTGTTTTAAGCTAGGTACACACTAGCGTTTTTCCTCCTGACCGACCGTTATATATTTTTGACCGGTCGGCCAGGAGAAGGACTGTCAGTCCGGCAAAAAGCAGCCGCCGTAGCACAGTTACTGCAACCGATCATGCAGTCCATAGAGGACCGCACGATCGGACGAGGTTTTCCACCATGTCCGATCATCCGAGACGGACGAACGTCGGTCGGACATGGGCGCATTCGGATGCGATAATTTCGGTCCGATCGACTGATACACTGAATATCGGTCGATAGGACCGAAATATCATCATGTGTACCCAGCTTTAGAGTTAAGCTAGGTAGGAGGTAACCACAGTACAGATCAGTGAAAGATGTGCAGATCCTGTCTGTCATATTTCAAAGATCTGCATACACAAGTCCCGAGCGTTCTCCCTATGAACATCATGTGTTTCCATCATGCGCGCTAGACTCCTCTATAGGGAGTCTAGCGTAGCCGATGGAAATTTTCTGTCTTTCCCGAACAAGAGTTCGGCCGACCCGATCGTTCGGTG
The DNA here is from genome assembly GCA_019447015.1 of Hymenochirus boettgeri. Lineage (NCBI taxonomy): Eukaryota > Metazoa > Chordata > Amphibia > Anura > Pipidae > Hymenochirus > Hymenochirus boettgeri. The sequence goes on along the minus strand of CM033470.1, from coordinate 218,147,425 downwards.
GCCGCGCGCCCATCGGAAACAAAGGTACACATATAACGATAAAGCCCCGATACCGTTGGATCCGATAGTATTGGGGCTTTATCATTCATTGTGTACCCAGCTTAGATGATACTTTAAAATATATATGGAAAATTGTCACTTGGTATATATGCCTTGGATAATGGATAAAGATTACTCACGGGTGGAGAGAGGGAATCGCAGAGAGGCTTAAGGTCTTGTTTCAGGTCAGCTATTAGAAGGCTTGGTCTGTCAGCAATGGTGGGCTTCATGGAAGATTTCAATCCAGTTAATAATATTTTATTATCATCTAATGTTAATATAATATAGATGTTGTTAACATAAGTGCATTCTGGGCATGCATGCACTGTCAGTAATGTCTAGTGATGATGTGTTTGCATAACTTTTCAGTTATTAGTGACCCCATAGCTTGACCTCAGTCTACCATTTTTTCACCTCTCCCTACTGGTTTGGTAACACTTGCTGTTTTACTGCTGAGGATGTGATAGAGAGCACACTTAATAGGGTCATTAGTAATGTGCATGTCATCGTACATTAAATGTCATCAGACATTGCTTCAAACTGCATATGCTGTATGATAGGCCCCTTTTATGTGTTGTTTGTGTGGTTTCTCCATTCCTTGATGGAATTTTCTAATTTTTCCATTTTTATTCTGCTCTTTTAATCTTGAAAGTTTCAAGAAGGCATTTTCTTACATTTATATTTTAAACATTTAAAATCTTTTTTATGGTCTTTTTTTTTAGTTTTCTTGGATAAAACGGTCTTTCTAGATTACAATTAAAATGCCCTTTATGTGGTCCAGTAACTCTTTTTATGCTGAATGGCTGTGCCAGGTAAGCTATAAGATAACTCTCCTATATCACCCCTATTCATCAAAGAAAATCACACAAGTCACGCTAACTGACGATATATAGGTTAGGCTATGTTCACACTAGAAACTGGTGATTTAACCCTTTAATTGCGTGTATTTCAAAGACACTTGCGCAGCTATGACCAGTGGCTGTGTGGCTCACATAAGGGTAAATCTCAGAAGTGATTCACCCAGTAGTTTTAAAGGGCCTACCTACGTCACTAGATTTCACCCCAAGGTTTTCTCTAGATCCCCTTCTGTCAATGTCTGATGCCTAATGTCAGTTTTCCCTGCCCCTCTCAGAGTAGAACTGTTCCTAAACTGACCAGTGGGAAGACATCTTCCCATTGGATAACCCCATCCCCGAACTGTAGAGTAGGTGGTACCAGACTGGCCAAACATGACAAAAAGGAACAGAGAATCAAGAGCAAACTAGGGATGTGAAACTAGCAATTAAGGTCCTTATCCTGTGTACTATTAAAGCAGTGGACTTAAAGGGTTTTGTTGTCCTTTAAAGGGTATTTCCACCCGGAAAAAAATCTCTATATACTGCTGTCCACCCCAACCGCCAACTTTGTTTTGTTAAAAAACAGCAGAAATGTACCACTGCTTTATTTCCATGGTGCTCTGCTCCCTGCCTCTGTTTGCCGGAAGTTCAAAAGGGCCGGACTGGTAGCCAATCACAGAGGAGCTCGCCGGCTATCCAAACAGCGCGAGAATGAATGAAGCAGTGTAAGTCATTTGTTGCTTTTTTAACAAAACGAAGTTGGGGGTTGGCTGGGGTGGACTACAGTATGTAAAGAGTTTTTAATGGTAGGGCACCAGGCAGCATCAACCTCATATATAGGGATGGAGGGGGGATCCCCTGCGCATGTCAGAGTCTATAACAAGGAAGGAACAGAGGGCACAGGATGACTCTAGAAGCTCTTCTCTTTATTTTTGAACTTTAAACAAGCACTTCAGGAGAACCATAAGGAGCTGAGTTGTAAGGTAAATAATTATTTTGCACCTCATAGTGGGGCCAACACTGGGGCAAACTGTAGTTTTGGTGTTTTTAGTTTTATAATCCATTATAGAATTTATTCAACTGGGGCAAAGTGTAGTTTTTAACACTCCTGTTAATCTACAGCCAATCGAACTAGAATGAAAAAGATTAAAGGGAAACTGTGGTCCCAAATGACTTGAGGTAATTTGAAAGGAATTCTCCGAGAATTTTTGCAATTTATTTCCATTGTTTATTTTGCATAGTTTTGAAATATTTACATTTTTGTGTGTGATATGGCAGCATCACCAGGTCCCTGCACTTCTGCTCTGAAACTGTCAGTCAATCTGTCCTATGTCTCTCCTCCCCTTTGAAGCCCCCCTGGTCCCTCCCACTCATGGACCCCATGGTCCCTCAGTTGCAGGCCCCCATGGCCCATTATCTACAGTCCCATGTGGCCCGCCCACAGTGTGGGTGAATGGCCCCCCACTCCTGGGTGCCGTGGTCCCCCCACTAACGGTGTTCAAGCCCCACCCACTCCGGGTGCCGTGGGTTACTCAGACCCCCCCAACAACACACACACAACACACACAAAAACTGTGGAATCAGCCTTTCAGGCAGAGTGAGAACTCTGCCTGAAATGGCTGTTTTTTTACACAGTGAAAGAGAAGGGCTGTAGATTCCCTTACCTTCTCTGTCAGGACTTCACACAGCAGAGACGAGGAGAGACTTCCTGTCTCTCACACACTGAGGCAGTCTGAGGCTGTGCTCGCTGGCGACACTGTGACGGAGAAGCCTTAGGAATATCATGCCGCTCCCACCCATAACTTTTGGTCATTTTTTCTGTATATCTTGGGCTGTGGAGCATGTAGAGAGGTGGTTGATGGCTGTTTTAAAGGTAGGAAACTGGCCTTTCATTTAAATACTTGTTTGGAGACACAGTTCCCCTTTAAGTAAACTTTAATGACTTTGGCTTATATTGGGTCAACTCTAAAGGGAACACAGCATGGTTACACAGAGACATAGTAATGTGTGTGTGGTGACATGCTGTCAGTTTTATTTAAAAGAGTGTTGCTATTGCAGAAGAGGAAAATAAAATAATATGATATTGTTAGAAACCAAACTCCTTGGCAGTAGATTGCATTTACACATATGTAGCAGATTCTGCACTAGCAAGGTGGGCGATTCTGTTGCTACTGGTCCATTTACATAAATCAAAACTCTGTTTAATCTTATGACATGGAAAAATCTGAAGCTTCATAATCTTGCCATAGCATTACTGCATATCTAAAAGTAGGAACAGGTTTTAGCATATCTTTCCATGTATTTTTTTTATATTTAAAAGGAAAGTTGAACACACATACATATGTCTGTTGTATTCAATTAGATCAACTGGACTTGAAGTTTAGTTCTTGAAGACGTTTCGCTAGTCGTCCGACTGGCTTTCTCCAATTCAGAATTACTTGTACAAGAATCTGTGGCAATTATGTACTCTGGAAAATCCCAATTAGCATATCACAAACAGGTGTTAAGGGCGTGATTGCATAGTGGCTAAGAGGTGTATAGGAACGCCCAGAGTAAGGTGTCAAAACAGCATTGTACATGGCAGACAGTTTGTGTCGAACCTCCCCACCTCTATTTAGGCTTGGTTCTTAATTTTCACAATGGCCTCCTTGACACCTCTCTTGAACCAGTCATGTTCTTTGCCAATATGTTAACATTACAATCTTCAAAGGTATGTCCTTTATCTTTAAGATGCAGGTACACGGCTGAGTCCTGACCCGAGGAATTGGCTCTTCTGTGCTGGGCATACGTTGATGCAGTGCTGTTTGGTCTCCCCACATACAATCAGAGCATTCCTGCACTGAACTATAGATTTCACTTTTCTTTTCAAGTAGTTAGTCTTGGCTTCTTATTTTATTCTAATACAGCTGTAAAATGCAGTCCCAGAAAATCCTTTACAGGAGAACTCTCATTTCTTATTGCTATCTACAGAGAGCTATGGAAAAAAAAACTTTTTTTTTCTCTAACTGCTATTACTATGCTATTTTCTATTTTGGTCTGTTGTCCTCATCCTCCCTGACATGTGCTATGCTTCCACAGTTACATTTTCCAGATTAGGAGTGTTAAACTAATAAACAATACCAAAAACACCACTCTACTAGAAATTTTGGATTTATAACACATATATCTGCAGATGTAAATTATATGTAACATCCTCGGGTAGATTTAATACTTGCATCCATGCTCCTCTTGCCTCCCAGGTTCCCACAAGCAGTGCCTGCTGACGGAGGGCGAGGGTTCAGCAGCCACTGTTAGGCCAACACTCCAGTGCACCAGCCAATGTCATGTCCGCGTCCAGTATCACAACCAGAGTTAGTAAGCCACCACACCCACCTCCATAAGCCACAACCATTCTTGTGCTATTTTTTGAAGATATAGAGGTGGGCTTTAAAAAGTTTGGCTCTGGTGCCAAAAAGTTCAGAAGCCACCCTGCAATAATTACCTCGGAATTTGTATATAACCAGCTAGTACAAACAGCTTTGCAATCTGTGCTATTATACCTGAATATATAAATTAAAACTACAATATGCATACCAAAGGAATTCTGTTGATTTAAACTCTTTATATTAGGAGGCTAAAAAAGAGAAGTGACATTATAATCATTGCTCTGATTACAGTGCCTGCGGGATTTATAAGTGTTTTGCTTCTGAACAGATGGAGGAAATTCCCAACAGAGTTTCTACTGTTTGCACCAACTGCAGCAACCTTCAAGGTGGACTAAATTGTATCATGAAAGTAAGTGGTATTGAGGACCACAAACCTTTCCAGTTTTAATATTTTGAATTTTAAATCACAACTATTTTCCACATGTAATACTGTGTGATATACAATTGAGCGCTCTGTACTTGTACAGTGCAGTTATATATTGGTGTATATTGCTTTCTCAATGCACAATGCAAGTACTTCAAAGTACAGAAGTCAGAGAGTGTGAATCAGAGATTCGAAACTGACAGTTGCTTGTGGTGCTACAATTATAAATCTAAATGCAAGGTAGAAGATACCAACCTTTAATATAGGAGAAATAGGTAAAGTTATCTTTAAAACAATACCATCAACCTAAAAATGCATGCAATGCTGTGTCATCTCTCATTCCGGGCTCCTGCTTTTGAACACATTCCAGACAGCAAAATCTTCATATGACACCAGCTCCATAGATGTGAATGGGATTGAAGTCCCCAGCTGCAGAAAAACCAATTGAAACAGTAATTAAAGCATCTTTAAAGATAGCATTCAGCATTTTTAATGTTCAAATATAGAGGTACTGGTTCTTATTTTATTAAAAGCATTGTTTCTCCTTATTTGTTTAATATTCTGCTCAGTATTGTACAGATAAAAGGGGCTACAGTACTTAAATGTTTCTGCAACTTTCAGAAAGCTACCCGCCTGGTGATTTTGGGGCCGACATTACAGGCGTGGATTGTAAACTGTTATCTACCTGGGAAACACCACAGGATGTTGGAAGATGCCACTGACCCCGACATGTTGCAATTTGCATAATGTGGGTCAGTGTGGGACTATATGGATGGGAACAGGCAGGCACATCCACTCCTCTGGCATACATGCTTTATTTCATTAAATTCCAGGAGTAAACTATTCATGTGTTACCGATTGCAAAATACATTTCTCCATCAATTATTAAATGAAAATATAGATCCAAGATATTACAGTAACATTGTTTAAGGAATATTAAAAGAGGGAGACAATCAAATTATCTGAATCACTCCTACATTCTTTTGAAATTTGTGGAAGAGCTGGGCAAGCCCATTGCAATTTCTCTTTTTCCTCCTGCAGCCGCGGGGGTGTAGCATTGCCAAGGAGGCTGGTAATGTTAACGGACAAATACACACTATTTTTCACTCACATTATATCTTTCTACTGATTCAAGGTTTCATTTGAGTCTTCCCACTGGATTTTATATATATTGAGTCTCCTCCCACTGGATTTCATCATATATAAAGAGTTCTCCTCCACTGGATTTCAAATATAGTAAAGAGTCTCCTCCCACTGGATTTTATCATATATTAAAGAGTCTCCTCCCACTGGATTTCATCATATAGTAAAGAGTCTCCTCCCACTGGATTTCAGTGAGAGCTCACGCTAGCTCTCATTCTAGGTGGGTCAGTGCATTAATGGCCCCTGCAATTACGCCCTTGAGAGCTTTCATATCACACTGACCATTTACTCTATGACTGGGAAAAGTGATAAAAGTGTACTATTTACTAATGACCAAAAAAAAAAAAAACGAACAAGGGAAAAGAAAACTTTAAAGGTAGTAGGAAGAAATTAATTATTTAGAAATAAGAGGCTAGAAAATGCTGTTTGTGTGTGCTGTATGTCGACATTTCTCTGTACCTATATGTTATTTAATAAAAACAACCATAGTTGTGAGAATAGTTTCAAGTTATTTGATTCCATTATAGAATTTTTCAACCTTTCAAAGTTATTTCGATTCCATTATAGAATTTATTTTTCATTTAGGAGATGAACTGCCTCACTCTAGTAGATTCATGAATAGCCCTCAGTGAAATGTGGGGAATTAAAGGTGCCTTTCAGTCCTAAATTGATTATACCTTACAGTCTCTAAAAAGAAGCAGAATCTTCTGTTATAGGATTAAACAATCCAGACATCACTTTGTAATTGGTCATGTGAGCTTCTGCATGGAGACTGATCATTCCATCATTTATATAACTTCCCATTCTATGTTTGATGGAAATAACAGACCCATTTATAAACACATTGTATTCCTAGTCCTGTTGGTGTGTAGCTAAGGTAAAATGAAAACACTTACAACACATAAAAAACAATGAACACACAATATATAGAAAATTGGACTGAACTAATTGCTTTTATTTATCCAGGGTTTAGCGACTGTTTGTGTAGTAGCAACCTTATGGAGGTAGCCAATATGCAATTAGAATGTTTGTGCACTAGAATTCTGTTTTTTGTATGTATTATATTTGGTCTCAAGTTGACATTTAATATGGATGTACAACAGCCCAATTTCTATATATTGTGTGTTACATTGAAGGTTTGACCAAGCCTTCTGGGTAATGTTACTCCACCTAGAGTTAGGTCATGGTGCCGTTTGCGTAAAGAACTTTAAACTAGAGGTCAGCTTCAAGCATCCAGGCCACACAGGAGAAGCTGTCAACTCATTCAGCCAAAAAGGCAAGTACCAGTAGGTTAGGACCCAGTTAAAGAAAGCAACCTTGAGGTGGTGACCAGGTGCACATCAAGGTAGACTCTTTCAGCAGGGACCTAACTAACCTAAACTAACTAGCCTAACCTACCCTAACCTAACACAATGCTAGCTAAAGCTATCCTAACCTATGAAGGAAATGCCCTTTACAACATCTAACTCAAAAAAGAGAATATGAAAAAAAATTAAATCTGAAGCAAAGTATGTTTGGTTAGAAATCCAGGCAAATTCATAAGAGTCATTTAGTTAAATCTTTTAGTCAAAAGTTTCAATATTATGAAATAAAAGTAAAGTGCAAACAATTAAAAACCCTAAACTCTAATAAAACAGTATAAAACTATTCTAACTATATCACTTATGCGTATGGGGGGGACTTACTGCCAAGGGCCCTATGTAGAGGGGGAGGCATGCTGCCCACACTTACGGTTCATGCGTATGGGGGGGACTACTGCCCATGGGCCCTATGTAGAGGGAGGGCATGTGCCCACACTTACTGCCACAGGTCCAAGCGTATGGGGGTGACTTACTGCCACGGGCCCTATGTAGAGGAGGGGCATGCTGCCCACACTTACTGCCCACGGTCCATGCGTATGGGGGGACCTACTGCCCATGGGCCCTTATAAAGGGGGGGCATGCTGCCCACACTTACTGCCCATGGTCCATGCGTTTTTGGGGTGGACTTTACTGCCCATGGGCCCTATGTAGAGGGGGGCATGCTGCCCACACTTACTGCCCACGGTCCATGCGTATGGGGGGGACTTACTGCCCACAGGCCCTGCATATGGGGGTGGCTACTGCCAAGGCCTGCATATGGGGGGGTTACTGCCAAGGGCCCTGCATAGGGGGGAGTTACAGGGGTGTCTCTAGGGTTTTTGCATCTGAGCAAAACTGTATCTGCAGCCTCTATGCGGCCACGCTGCGCCTCGGTAGGGTGGGCAGGCTTAAAGATTGGGTGTGGCTCACCGGTGGGTTTTTGAACTTGGCATTACTGAGGTATTTATTTATACAATTCTCAATAGACATTTATCCTCAACATAATTAATGAAGAATAAAATATTTGGCCAAAAGATTTTTAAGCCTTGCACACATCAGGTAGACTCTTTTAGCTGGGACCTAACTAACCTAAGTAGTCTAACCTAGCCTAACCTAACAAATGCTAGCTAAAGCTAACCAACCATAGGAAATGCCTTTTACAACATCTAGCTCAATAAAGAGAAATATAAAAAAATAAAATCTGAAGCAAAGTATGTTTGGTTAAGAAATCCGGCAAATTCAATAAACATTTAGTTAAATCTTTTAGTAAAAGCTTTCAATATGAAATAAAAGTAAAGTGCAAACAATTAAAACCCATAAACTCTAATAAACAGTATAAAAACTATTCTAACTATATCACATTATGGTATGGGAGGACTTATGTCCACGGGCCCTATGTAGAGGGGGGGCATGTGCCACACTTACTGCCCACGGTCCATGCGTTTGGGGGGTACTTACAGCCCACGGGCCCTATGTAGTGGGGGGGCATGCTGCCCACACCTACGCCCACGGTCCATGCGTATGGGGGGGACTTAATGCTCACGGGCCTATGAAGAGGGGGGCATGCTGCCCACACTTACTGCGCCCACGGTCCATGGGTCCATGGGCTCTATGTAGAGGGGGGGCATGCTGCCCACACTTAGTGCCCCACTGTCCATGTGTATGGGGGGGATTACTGCCCATGAGCCCTATGTAGAGGAGGGGCATGCTGCCTACACTTACTGCCCATGGTCCATGAGTATGAGGGGGGACTTACTGCCCATGGGCACTATGTAGAGGGGGGATGCTGCCCACTGCCCACAGGCAGGTGCACTAGGGTTTTTGCTGCCTGAGAAACTTTAGAATGCGCCTTCGATCCAGCCATCACATTAAGTCGGTGTGGCTTTGTTGGTGGGTGTGGTTTGTCAATGGGCAGGGCTAACATTTTAGGATTTTGAGGCTTCCTATCATGTATTTAAACAGTCGATTAGATTCAGTGTTTGTGGATCCAACTAATTTGTTTTAGAGCCTGTGCTATACATGTTACAACTATACTTTTTGTAATCAAAAGGTTTAGCCAAAAGATTTGTAAGCCTGCCACAATGTCAAGGTAGACTCTATCAGCAGGGCACTAACTAACCTAAATAGTCCAGTTTATGGGTTCATCATCATCTTTATGTGACAAACATCTACGCATTTCGGTACCACATAGCTATCCCCAAGACGTGCAAGCCGAAAAGCATAGATGTTTGTACAACCTCAATATTGAATTACCCAGAGCCAGGTGGGTAAAATGGCCAAAAAAATGTTTGTAGACTCTCCCAGTCAAGGTTTAGCTTCAGGTGCTGCACACACCCCATTTATAGTTAGGCACCATAAATCTCAGTCTATGTTTAAGCTCCAAATCCCCAGGGCCCAGTCATATTAGTAGGCTCCATACTCCCAGTCAAGTTATAGGTAAAATGTGGCCCTATTTTCAGGTAATAAATATTATTCTGCATATAGTTATACACCAGCAACAATAAAACCCCAGCTAGTTTCAGATACTGATCCATCCGACTCAGCCTTTTGCATGGTATGTGTAATCAAAGCAAGAAAATACGGAGCATTCTGGTTCTTATCCTGCAGCTGTAGATTCACTTCACAGCTCCAGTCAGTTCAGGTGACAGATGAAGAATACAGCATTTAGCACCCTAGAAGGACAAAAAAAAAAACTAATCGTGGAACGAACCTTGGATAACAAGACAAATAATCGTGTACCCCAGCTTTGACGTTTGCAAAGAAAAAAGTACTGAAGGGAGGGAACACTTTACATTTGCATTCACAGATTCACAGATACATCAATATCCAATAAACAAAATGAGATTGATTGAACAGGATGTATATCGAATTCGCTGGATTGAGTGATATAAGCTTTGGGTATCCAAAATGAGTAAGGTCTCTTCTTACCCTTGACCGATCCTCAGTAGTACAATTGTGTCGTGGTTGATTTGTTTGTTTGTGTTCAGTTTGCCAGTTCAGTCCATCTATAAAATAACCTTGCTCGTTCCGTTACAGTTGTGGTAGACCTCTTTTTACTCCTGTCATGCAAATTACAACAGAACTATACACGTTTCTTAGTTCTTCAACTTCAGACCGAAAATATTGGTAACAAATCATCCCCAAAACAGCTATGGTTATTACAAAGTTTGATGATGATGGAAACGGTGGTTATCAACAGAAATGTTGCTTTGCCATCCCGTTTTGGTAGTAGTTGCTACAATCTTGTTTTTCAGATTTACACAAAATTGGCTAAGGGACTACTCACAGCAGTCCAAAAGCTCCAGAGGGTTATAGAAGTGTTAGGGTTTCAAATTAACATTGTTTCTCAATTTACACAGACACTAAACTATTGATGTCAAATCACCCTAAAGAAGATAGGGTAGAATTTTCTTTTCTTACCAAAAATGATGGTGCTGGGCTTGGGTGCACTATGTTGTGTTCCAATGGTACTCCTTGAAAGTACTTTTGATAGAGATGGGTATAGAATACCAAAACAAATCAAGAGAGTGAGCGTCTGTCATCTTCGACTGAATACGTGTAAGATACTATTTTTTCTTTATGTGTTTATGTTATTTATCTTTGTTTTTTAGTTTAAAAAAATTTAGCTGTCTGGGATATACATTTGTTAAAAAACACTTTGAAGCAAAAAAATACAATGTTGTATATCTTGACAATGAGCAGAGTCCCCTGAAATATATAAAGGGCAAATTATCCTTGCCTGCACGACAGAAGATACAGAGTTGTTATCAAACTGGCGTTATTAGTGGATTATCAGGAAAGACATATTATCATATTAAAATTCATGCATTCTATAATTAAAGGCAGATTGCTTATCTTTCTAACTCTGGGAATTAGCCCACCACTCTTTAAAGGAATAGTTCACTCTCCAAAGGGAACTATTCCTTTTCTTTATATTTATTGTGAAGCCCTGGAGGTGAATGAGCTGAATACTGACTGCCAGTTTTGTGTAGGTAAAATGTAATAAAAGACCTTTTCATTAGACTGCTTTTATTCTACTCCCTTCTAATTAATGCTAATATTCCTTAACGATACAGGAGCTTCCCTTTTTTACTCAACCTTACTCTTTGTGGAATAGTAGTATTTCACTTTTTTCAGTCTAGCTTGCTCATGTAGTAAAGGAGGAAGGACCTAACACACCACTGGAATTTCAGTCAAATCTACAAAGGTAGAGCTGGACTGATTTGTTATAACGAGAGACTGAGGCTTTCGTTTAACATTAGATAGGTACACACAAATGAGAAATACATTCATAGAAGGGTGCTCAGATCAGGTTCCAGCTTCATATGCTCCTCCTGCAGCTCCTGTATGAGTAACTAAGACTATAAGATCTAATATTGAAAGCAGGGCCGCCATTCAAGGGGCACAGAAGGACTCCGATGTTTACCGGCGCGAGCACAGCCTGTGTAGGGGCACCAATATGTATAGGTGACCAGTAAGCAAGTTGTATATAAAATTAGAACAAAAAGGTTCATTTTAATAAATGTTTTTCAGAATATAGATACAAAGTAGTTAATTTTAAATGAGTATCAATGTAATTAATGAAAAGATCATTTTTTTGTTAATCATATATCCGCGTTTGCTTCACCTAAAAAAAACTTGTAGAACATTCTTTTGCCTCTTAATAGGTAGTTTCATTGAAAGTAGAGAGTTGTTTAGCAGTAAACAATAAACAGCACATGGATATTAGTAGGAGAGGATGATACCCAAGAAACCTTTCCATCAACCTTAGTGTGACAGATGCAATCCCCTGAAAAGACCAAGTAGTTTCGGTCAATAAACCTTGCAGAGTGTTTTGGAGATGACGGCTTATATTCCCTAGAGAACCGGAGGAAACGTAGCAATGAAGTTCAACGAGAGCTGAGTCTTGTCAGAAATGAAATGCAAGAATATTAATTTGGTGAAAGATGCAATTTTTTTATATTAAAAAAAATAAAATATAACTGCTTGCATTTACAGTTTGAGAATAAACCCCCTTCCCCTTTTGGATCTTTTTGACATTTTCAGCATTACAAGACAAAGATTAGATCATTCGTCCACAGACGTGGCCGTCCAAGGCATGTTCTACAACCATCTGGGTTATTTGCAGAAAGCTCTATATGCCCATATATGTGATCTTTGGGGGTCTGCTGGTTTTTGTTACTTCTATAGTTGACTTATAGACAAGGAAATGTAAACCCAGCTCTTTATCAACAAATAATTTTTAGGTGATAATGACTCAATTTATGGTTTACTACTGGTTTGTAGATTAAACAGTTTCATTAACATTCTTAGAGATATAACTTTTATATAACAGGAATCTAGACGCAGTTCCAGGAGCCCTCAGAAGTTTCCTAAGAGAATTCCTTTAAAATATGAAAGGAACAGAACGTACAGCAACTGTTACGTCTTGTGATGATGACTCGTAAAGGAGAACGAAACATTACAATAACATTCATCTAAAATAAACTTCGTACAAACTATATTTCTCTCACATCTGAAATCAATCTCTTAATCTACTAAAAAATCGATGATATAAGTTATATAATGTTGTTCCCTCCATTGAATTGCAAACTAAAGGTTGTTAAGGGAACCTCTGGGTCTTCCCTCCTACCCCAGATCAACAAAAACGGTAACTCTATTTCTAGAAACTAAAAGAAAACTTAGGGCAAGTGGTTAAACCTTAACAATCACCAATAGAATGTCGGCGAAAAAATGTAGAAATAATTTAATTTCAGGTTACTGGAAATCGCATATTAGCATATGGCTGCAAATTAACTTTCCAGTCTGTCGTCATGTTTCTTGTTTTGTCTTAACATGGGAAGCTGGCTACCCTAAACCATTTAATGGATTTTAAATGATGCAGACAGAGGGCTGTCATAAACAAAAGCACCATTCCACCTTTAAAAGGCTACCTAACTCTTTGGATCCATTGTACAGAGCTGGGCTAAGATCGGTGCGCTGTCATTACCTGTTTCTATAAGGCCTACCCCTCCAACATTACTTTTTAATTTATTGAGGAAATACATTACTTGTACTGAGCTGTGCACACTGCAACACGTACAATTAGTCAGCTGGCTATTGCACAAACCCAGTGAATTCTCACTGAAGCCTGCATCATCGTAATTAAATATCCCGGGAATCAATTCTACTTATGTACAATACTGCGTAACCTCAACATTCCTTGTGTTTAGGAACACATTTCACCTTTTTTTTGGAAACATCCAATGAATTGCCATCCACATATCCATTCGAAGATAGTTCCATAAGTTTTACCATTCTACATGAAAAAAACCCTTTCCGAACTTGAAAACTAAACTCAAGTATTTGCGGGATGTCTGTGTCCTCTTGACATGTTCTATGATACAACAATGCCCAAGATAGTTTTTATAGGGCCCATTAATGTATTTACGTCATCATATCCCCATGCAATGCCTGTTTTCTAGTTTACTATGTAACTTACCAACTGTCTTCATATTCAACCTCCCTATATTTCCCTCAAAACTAAATCATATTTGTATGAAATTGTGTCTTTTGATGAATGGATACAAGAAAGAAAACACTGGTCTAGATATTCTTTTGAAAGGAAAATATTGAAACGGGTTACTTAACTCTCCTCAACACACTTTACATTATCTGAAACTACCATTGAGAGAAAGTTAAATGGTGGTGGCTCCAATATCTATCTGTTGTCTGCGTGGTCATTAAATAATTAATGTGTTAGTTAGTGCTTCTAATTCCCCCCACCTTCCTTACTCACTGCCTGCCTTGTAGTGTCTTGCGACACTTAATAAGTATCCACAGGCTCTCACATGACCCTGGCCGCTTACACATCTCCCCCTCCATCCCCCCCTGCCGTTCTTTTCTCTGCGTTTTTATCAATTGGGTTGCGGTAAGTGTGCTGGCAGGCAGAAAAAAAGTGTCTGACCAAAAGGTCAAACGGCACATATTATAATTTCTTTCTGCTTCTGGAGGACAGTCTTTCCCTGTAAATGCTGTGTTTTCAACTCAATGATTTCCTCAGAATCTACAACCCGATTAAAATCCGGAAACACTCTGACGTAGTTTGTCTTGCTGCATGTAAATGTCTAATTTTGAAAATCGTATACGAATATTATATATATTATCATATATATACTATATATATATATATAATATTATAATTATATATATAGAGTATAGATGCCCTTAATATTTTTTCTCCCACAAATCCATTAACAAACTATAGACAGTGCAGCATTATGAGTGCATTATCATATTAGATAAAATACATATTTGACACAAATGATCATAAACCAGATGGTGTAATATTAAAACTCCTATTTCATTCAATTTTAGTCTCAAATTTTAGCCAAGGAAATGTCCAACACTTTTGTTTTATCTAAAAGTAAATGATCACTTTTGATTCTTCACAACGATGTGTTTAAATTTTGGTTTTTTACTCTTACAAAGACATGTTAACTTTTACTTGTGAGATGTAAGGGTTGCTCGGTGTATATTCCAATCAACTATTTATATATATATCTTGTCATTTATTTTTTATTTAGTGATTTTTTTATATATTTTGTTTATTTATTACATATATGTTAAATGATAAGTACCTACGAAATTAAGTTAGGGTCACTTGACAGCTTGCCAGCTTTAAAATACTTTTGGCAAATGTTGTTTTCCGAAGCCCTCCAGAGTCCTACCTTTTTCCATTCAAAGTGCTGACATCTTGTATGTACTTAGGTGCATGGTTAGCCTCCACCCCTGCGAGATTTTTCATCTTCCTTCTAATTGGTAAGCCTCAATAGGGAGTATCGTCTGCTCTGTGCCGCTCCGGCGGTGTGCACGCACCATGGCGTCACGGTGCACACGACTGACAGTTTGTGCACGACCTGTGCTCCGTGACGTCATGCATGGGCAGCAGACGTGCGCACAGAGCTGACGAGATCTACACCTGTTGAGGTTACCAATCAGGAGGAAGATGAAAATCTCGCGGGATGGAGCTAAGCATGCACTAAGGACATACAAGATTGTCAGCAAGTTTGAATGGAAAAAGGTAGGCTCTGCAGGGCTAGGGAAACAAAAAATTGACAAAAGATTTTTAAAGTTGCAGCTCCGTTTTACAGTGTACTTATCTTTATCTTAGCGCTGTAGTTTGTCAACACATGCTTGAAACTTTGACAGCAATCCGATATACAATGCTTTGTTGGGATGAGATGTTTTTCTAATGACTTGTTTTTTTTAATATATCCATATAGAATGAACTTGAAGTCCCTAAGAACAATTTGTTTGTTCAGCAGACATCCCTCCATGCTCAGCGTCAGCAGCAAGAACGCATAGCTGCCTTGTTACAGGGCAGTGTACATAGAAAGTCAGGTTTGTGGATTCCACAAGTCATAGACTGATTTGTCCTTCATTTTTTTATCAAAAGTAATATGAATGTTAAAAGAGGAGAGAATACCTGCGTCACAACCACTATAGTGATTATAAATTATACACAGCGGGGTTATGGGGGGGCGGGATATGCAAAAAGGAGGGGGTGGTTGACAGTTTCTTTTCTAAAGGAGACTGAAAAGGAGGGTCAAGAAGAGGGGGGGGGAAGCAAAAGCAGTTGGTTACAATTAATCTATTGCTGTGTAAGTAATTGAGGTTTTTTTAGCACTAGTTTACTCTTAAGACTTAAGATTGCTGGGGAGTTATAATATAACATCCTTTATGTAACATTAAACAATACTGTATTATTTATACAGTATGGTTCCCCAAAAAGGATTTCTAGAAAGCCTTGTGTAATTATTCATGCCCTGGAATTTATTTTAAAATCCGCTTTAAAAATTCAGTTAAATTGATAGCTACAGCACTAAGCTGCTGTTTAAATGAAGCTCATGTTTCAAAACATAACGCATAGTATAAATGTTTTGTTGCTCTGGAAAAGCAGTGGAAACAAAACTTTCAAACGTAAAAATGTTAGCATTCAAATTCATCAAAGTATTGTTGCAGGGTTATGGCGTGGTTTCTGTGTGTTTTTTGCAAGAACTTGCAAAACTGTGCACATATTTGTTACATTTTTTAGTTTTAAGGCTACAATGTTTTAGGCATTTTTCATTTTTGATCCACATTGTTATTGTTGCTATGTCTGTCTTTAATGAGTACGAAGATCAGCCATGAAGTGTACCTGGCAATTGAGTGGGATATATTAGCTAGCAAATGCAACATCTTGGCCATAAAATTGATCTTGGAAGGAAGTACGTGCTGACGTTTTGTACCACATAGTACGCATATCGTCAGAGGTCTAGTAAATACAGGTCTTTGATAGACCAGTTTAGTGGGAAAATGGGGATCAACTCTGTATTAAGCAGGTGGTGATGTTAATGGCTGATCAGTGTAATGTCCTTTATTAATAGGTCTTTTTTACTATTAAAGGGAACTAAACCCAATATTGTATTACTCGAATCTGAAAAAAACCCCCTAAAAACACCAATAAACTATAAATGCCACTTTAGAAACTCTGTTAAGTAAATCAAAGCCTGTTAAGAACTGGATGAAGTAACGCTGTGTATGTGCAGGTTGACCACACCCCCTGACATCAGTCAATGCTTCCTTGCTTTTATCGTCCTGTAAAAGGATTGGCTAGAGATTATTAATGGGTGTGACCAACTGTAACAGTTTTTGCCATAGCTAAGGACTGAGCATGAGCAGAACATAATGGTCGTTGACCAAACTGTGTGATATTAGAATGCTGAGAAGTAAAGCACAAATCATATGTTATTTAGGTAAATTTCTCCAGCGCCCGTATCAAAATAGAGGTAAGACAGAGATTACTGGTTTTATATCAAGGTGTTCGCCTTCTGGTTTAAGTGTTGTTCTGTGGCTTTAGTTGCCCTTTAATATGTTTAGATGCTCCTAGTCAATAACTATATACAGTATTTAAATGTTATATTTTCTTTTTATTAAAACTTTAGGAGTTGCTACGGCTGTTTGGCATCCCTTTATTGTAGCCCATGGAGCAGAAGCTCATTGCGCTGTCTTGATCTTACGGACCAAAATCAGGACAAATTACAGATGACAGTGATGTTTGGCGTTTTTGGTGCTAGACATGTATATAAGATTTCTTCACCTCAAAATAAATATGTTGAGTATTACCAATATTCAGACATTCACAATCAGCTTGGTAAGACCACATGTTTTTTTTTGGATGAAAAGAGTAAAACCTTGTAGCCTGCTTTTTACTTGCAGGCTTTATTTCAAGTTTGTGGTTTTGGAAAGGGTGGTGTGTTCTACGGTTTTGAGGCACCCTGAAACGAAACTAGTGTCATACATGGGTTTATTGTATTTTAAAGAGCCTTCACTTTATGTTTAAAGGATAAGTGCACTGTAAAATCAAGTTATGTTCATTTGGAACTGCAGGTTAAAAAATACCCTGCTTGGGCCTCAAACAGAATTGCCTGTGAGTTCCGTGCACGTGGGTGTGCACGACTACAGGCATTTCTATTTGTAGGCTTAAGCGGAGGTGCCGGATCTCAGGCATTACTGTTTGAGTGCTCAAGCAGGAGAAAGCAAGGAAATCTCAGAGGGCGGAGCATAACATTCAGCAAAACCAGTATAAGAGTGTCGGCAACTTTCAAGGCACAACAGCTAGGCTCTGGAAGGACATAGGTAAAAAAAAAATATGGCAACGGTATTTTAGAATCATGCAGCTTCTAAATGAACATAACCCTTGATTTTACAGTGCACTTATCCTTTAACATAAAGTGAAGGCTCTTTACAATACAATAAACCCATGTATGACACTATGTTTCAGGGTGCCTCAATATATTGTTAGGGAAGCTGCAAGTTGGGTGGATTTTTTAAATATGTATTTTGCTCATTTCAAGACTTATTTATGATTTTAGGGTTTTGATCTCCACACATTTGTGATATTAACACTTGCTTTCAGGATGATCCCTTTGCCATTGAACTGGCAGTGCGAATAAAAAGCAGAATGCCTATGACTAATAATTTGTAGATTACCATATAAACTGTTATATTGTTTCTAGCTGAAGAACAAGGTTGTATATCGACAACCGAGGATGGAAGGCAGGTTTGAGTAGAGAACTGTTTGTTAATTAAAGATTAAAAGGGTATGTACCGAGAGTTGCTATCGCTCCTATTGCTCCTGAGGGCTAGGCCACACTAGAGCGTTTTTGTCGCGTTCATCAGGCCCGGCGATTTTTGCTAAAATGGAAACGCGGGTACGGGAAAATTCCCGCGATTTTCCGATGCGCATGAGTTGCGCGTCCGTCGCACTTTTGGTAACGCATGCATTTCATAACACAAAAAGACAAACGCATGCGCAAAACGCGTGCGAATGCACAAGAATTGGCACACAATCACGGGCAATAACGCTGCGATTTGGTGGTGATTCCTGTACTTTGCGTGTGGCCTCACCCCTTAGGCAATGCACTGAGCTGATACTGGCTCAAGTGCATTGTCACTGGAGGTTTGCCTTTTGGAATCTTAACACCAGCTATCTGCTGGCGTTAGAGATTGTCTTAAAGTGCCGTTAATGGCTCAGTACATGGTGGTCCGTTACAAAGTCGCGGAAGGTGAGTGTGTGACTTTTAAGACACAATAGCCGATACGGCTCTCGGTACTTAGCCCTGGATTATATATTAAACATACCTGAGCCTTATTATTTGTAGATAGTCAGAGGTGTCTTTGGAATATTGGTTTTTTTGTGATTTGCCTGCCTGTTAAATAAAGATGGCTTATCAGAGAGAATATGTTTAAAGAGTCTTCAGACCATGTAGAATGTTTTTGAAAATCATTATATATTTATACTATACATGTTTTATATTATAATAATAATAAAAACTGTAGCTTTAAGAAACAACACTTCTACATCTAAATCCATACTAAAACGAATGCTGGTTTTGTTTGGTGTTCCATTTTAATAAACCTCCCTTATATTTTTTATTGTGTTATCCATGTAAATTCTAAAGAACACATTTTTTATAGGTCTAATGTTTCCTCTAAGGTGAAATATTTGTAGTTTTTAGAGCTTTTATCTAAAAGGGGGTTTGTAAGTGTATAAATAGAATAGAACTGTTTAAAATATTTATTGAATTTTGTCTCTAAAGGATGTGCACTCACCTTTCTTCCTGAAAAATATCCTCCGGTTTAGACCGATCAAAGTTTATAACTTAGCATATTGTTGGAAGTGATTACACAGAAGGAACCGGCCGTGGTATGTGTCTGCTATGGAAATCCTAAATGAGTTTTCCTGGTCAAGGACTGGAATCATTTTAAAGTTTAAGTATGTTTTAATTTATTTATTACTTATGTTCTAGAAGCAAAAACTAAACTATTATTGCCTTTGCTGTTTTTCATTCCACTGCATTAGGGCTAGCCCCAGAAGCAGTTGGTATGCGATTGCAGTTTCTCCTCTGCGTAAAGTGGGCCTAGGCCCTAATGAAGTTTTTTGTTTCCAGTGCAAGCGGTTGGTTTTTTTAATTTTTATAAACTTCTGTTTTTCCTCTGATGGTAACACAGTTTGCTATGTGCTCTAACCTGAAAGCTTTTTTCCCAGAACACCTTTTCTCTGTAAGATTCTTCTCTAGCAAGTTGCATTTAGTACATGTGAGAAATAGACACAATGGATAAGTTACAATATTAGCACACTAGCGAAAATGTGCTTGTGTGGCGAATGATCACTGTATAAATACACTAATGGCCCAAACAATAAACTATCTGTGAATTGTTCACCATAGAACATGTCGAGGACATGCAGACATCCCTTAAGACTGGAAGAAAAGAAGTTTAGTCTTCAAGTTCGGAAAGGGTTTTTCACTGAGAACGATTAACTATGGAACTGTCTTCCAGGGATGTTGTTATAGCGCAGTTCATTGGTCAGTTTCAAAAAAAAAAAAAAGCTGGATGAGTTTCTTCTGAAAAGAAGGAATGTTGCAAGTTACTGGTATTGATACATAAATGGAATTGATCCAAGGATATTTCAGATTGATTCAGGAAGGATTTTCCCCTCATACTGTTTTTTTTTTGGGGGGGGGGGTTCACATATATCTTTATTCAACCTCAAATATATATGATAGTGTTAAGGATTCGGGGAGAGTCCCTGCCAACCTCTCACTGGACCCAGAGTCTAGTGTCTGTCGGTCTTCTCCAGAGCCTCTGATGGTGAGGATGTTGTGCGGCAAGACAGACACCAGGTTGCGGCTCCAGATCAAAGTTCACAGAAACCAACCTGCAGTGTAGAGAGGCAGCTGGTAAGAGAAACAGGTAAGAGCAACGATAGGAGCACTGGAGGTAACATAACTGAGTGGTAGAAAGACCACTCCAAAAATACTGGAAACTGGAAATAGTACAGGTTGGATTGTATTAATAGCGAAACTGAACTGGAAACCGTACGGCTAAATGAAATGGAGACTAAAGGCTGAACTGGAAACAGGCTGGCTGGATGAAATGGAGACCAAAGGCTGAACTGGAAAACAGGTGCTGGCTGGGGAAATGGAGACCAAAGCTGAACTGGACACAGGTACTGGCTGAGTGAAATGGGAACAAAGGCTGAACTGGAAACAGTACTGGCTGAGTGAAATGGAGACAAAGGCTGAACTGGAAACAGGTGCTGGCTGGATGAAATGGAGACCAAGTGGAACTGGAAACAGTTGGCTGGCTGTGTGAAATGGAGACCAAAGGCTGAACTGGAAACAGGTACTGGTGAGTGAATGGAGACCAAGGCTGACTGACTGGAAACAGGTGTGGTGGGTGAAATGGAGACCAAAGGCTGAACTGGAAACGGGCATCAGGAACAAACTGAGCAGACAAAACCACCAAAGAAGGGAGCTGAAGACAGAAATAAACTGAATCTGAACTGGCAGCAAGAAACCACCATGGAAGAGGCTTATAAAGGAACCTCCGACGTCATCATCATGCGTCGGAGAGTGCACACGCACGCCTAGGAAGAGGGACAGCACATTGCTGATCGGACTACAACGCCCTCTGCGCGTCACCACGGACGTGGCGCGTGCATGGAGTGCCTGCGCTCCTGCGGCGCGCTGGAACGCGCAGCAACGCAGGAACGCGGCACAGGTAAGAACCGGAGCCTTACAGAGGTATAGTTCTTCTTCTCAATCTAACAAAGGTATTCGTCACCTCCCTCTGCTCAGGGAGCTTGAGGGAGGGCGATTCTATAAGCTATTTGTCTATAATGCATATTCTACTTATACAACATGAATACACTGACTGTCCGTCTACCATATTCACATAGCAAAACTCTACTCATTGCCATCAGCACGAAATACAAATAAATCCATTTTACATTTTCTTGGTTTAAGCTTCAGACTGTCTCTGTTTAGGTATACAGAGAAGGCAGTATGTGGACTCCTATGCCAGAATGTAGTATACAACATTTATAGAACTCCTGCATGCCTTATCACATAGTGAATGAATCTATAGGCGAATGCATGCCTTTATATTTATATTTTGTTTCTTAGAGAATGGTGGACAGACGTTACAGAATAAGAAGATGAGGCCAAATCCTAATGATACTAAAGTGAAAAAGAAACTCCCGGAATTGGAATTACATCCTAGCTTTTCCATCCTGCTGTTGCAAATGCGTATTTAAAGCCTGTGGTAGATGAATCAAAGGTGCTTTTCTGGGGAAGGCGCAGATCTAGAACAGATCAGAGAATATCCTGACATATACTATAAAATAGTGTTTTCCTGTTGTGGCTATGTTCGCTGGTGTTGTATTTGTATGCGGTTGTGTTTTTTGAAGTAAACAATTAAAGAAAACACATGTATTTCTTATGCAATATAAGACATCTGTTTCTTATAAACCACAAAACTATGAGTGTTTGATAACCTGTGCAGGCATATAAATGGAAACATAATTGTAATGCGTGTTTGTATCATTATAGATATGTATACCTAATGTCCAAATACATTATATATTCTTAGGTTAATTATTATGCTAATTTTGTGCTGTACTTTGTGGAGCTGATCTGTAGACATCTCCCGGAAGGGATTCACAAGACTGCGTACCTCCGGTAGATTCCTATTGCGTAAGATTTAAGGCCAGTTGTCACCTGGGGTTAAATACTTGTGCAAAAAAGATCTGTGCAGCCTATTGTGAATAGGCTGACAAACAACTAGGGTTAAAGTCAGCTAGCTGATTGTAAACCATTAAGAGAGCACTGCGGCCCGTAAATCACTGCTAGTTTTTGGTAATATACAATACTGAAAAAAAAGTATTTCCTTAGTTCTATACAGTATCTCTTTAACTGCTGGAGTTACTGGGGTTGTTCTTAGGTGCATATTAAAAGGCATGTACATATAAATTGCATGTACAATTGTGTGATTTATGTGCAGGAAACGCGAAACGGCAATACTTACCTTTTTCCCCAAGTACTGGTTTTATTCGTGCAGCAGCCATCAATCAAGGCAGTGACAAAGACATAAAGCCAATGACTTACAGCTGTGTTCCATGCCATTTTCTCTGCTGCTGCATGAACTCTTAATGAGCTGTTCATATTATATTAATAAGTATATTTTGGTACTGAAGGGTGGGGGTGGTTACAACCATTACCTTATTTTATAAAACACCTTGATATGGGGTATAAATAAAGTGGCATACGTAGTGTAATGAAGCGCTAAGAAACGCTAAAGAAAATAAGTACTAAAACCCATCATAATTATGAATCAGCCAAAATTTATCGACTCTTACATAGTTTTCAAGATCTATTTTTATTTATAAATTAAGTACCATTTTGAGGCCATTTTGGGGAATAAAATCAGACATTATGTCAACATATTTGTTAAGGAAAACTACACTGTAAAAAAATAACTTTATAAAAATTAAGTACTGGGGAACGGAGAAGAGATTGATTATTCCTACTCCAGATATCATTTTGTTGAGGAGGGCCAGTATGTACAGATTTCATCTGTCCGGTCTTTCCTGTATTAAAGATAGTTTACTAGAAAGAATACTCTGGCCTAAATTAATAGAAAACAAATATTTTACAGACTGTTATTTTTCTGTGTGCATTGTACTATTATGTAATTTAGGGTTCATTTAATTATTTCAGTCAATGTTCTAAACTTTCCAATGGAATAGATTCCCATCAGCCCCCTACACGATTACATTGCACTTTAAACACAAAGGTTTTACAAGTATTTTCATTATCTCCACAATCGATACAAATGAGACAGTTAATAGAGCGCACACTGCACTATACTATATAGTATATAATTGAAATTCCTTAACCTGGTCACATTCTGTGAAAGCCGGTTGGTGGTATCAATCAAAGACTGATGAAGTGCTTGTTACCAGTCTGAAACAGTTAAATACTCAACAGGTAAATATTACTAAATTGTGCCCAAATATTTTGTGGTGTTGTGTCATAATAGTAATCGAAATTTCCTTCATCCCTGTTCACAAAGCAAGAAACAATAATTTGTTAACAAACTTACTTAATCTGGTTCTTATCTTCCCCAGACTCAGCTTCGAATAGATTCTTTTTTTCGACTAGAGCAACATGAAACGATTGGATTAAAGAGCCAGAGATTGGCAGGCTGTCACTTGCATGAAGAGAAAGGAAAGAGAAAAGATGAAGCAGAAGTAGAGAACTGCATCCACATTGATGAAGAGTGAATTTTGTGGACTAAAGTCGGAAGAAAAACACAGATTTTGAAAGTGTTAAAAAGAAAAAGCTGGCAAAATCAGCTCAGATGATAAAGATTCTGAAGAAGAAGAAGGTGGTTTTATTGGTGGAAAGGTCAAACTTATCTCCCAAAGGATGTTCCACTAAGGGGACTGGAAGTGATGCAGGAAACCTTCAGTCCATAATTATACACAAACCAAGGTGTTGATGTAGAGGAACCTAAATCCAGTAATGTAGACAAAGTAGCAGTTCAAGTGAGGATGATGGAGAGAACTGTTTTGGTAAAAGCAAAACCTGTGTTTCAGGGCAGTAAAAGAAAACAAGAGTAAAGTCTAAAGAAAATAAATTGTAAATACTGACCTTTGATATCACTGATTGTTTTTGACTTTATAAATGGATATACTGTTGACCAGATTACGTTAAATTAAATTCAGCCTTTCTTTACACTCTGTTTTAGAAGCTTACAAGTACTAAATATTGTTTTAAGATAGGGATAGATATTTGGCCTTTTATCTGTGAAAATGCAGTGATACAGTGAATAATGCAGTGAATACAGTGAATAATGCAGTCCCCATGTACTAGTTTTAATGTGTTTTTTAAATTTAGTTACATGAATTAAATAAGGTAAAAGTAGTTATCTGCCCTAAACTGACAGGGACCAGCTTAGCAATCAAAGGCTCTGCAAAATTTGTAAACCCACAATAACATTTTTGACATACATTCCTAAACCTTTCATACCTCGTGCACGTATTTTCACCATATTTATAAAAGTAACACACAGTTTTGTCAACTGCCTGGGAAAATGTTGTGCTAAAAATCTTCTTAATTTACTAAAAATCATCATAAGAAAAGGCAGGCTCAAAAAAGCGTTGTCTACAGAATGTTATTTATGATAAGCAAGTGTAATCCTTGGCTTCCATCTTTATATACTTTCGCCTTCCACAGTTTTCAAGCTAGAGCACATTGTAGTCCTAAATGCAGAATCACATTCACAGGTACACACACCTATTCACCCACTACACACTTCTATTTCTATGGCAACTATACTTAAAGCATCAAAAAAGTCATAAATGCAAGAAGACAAACCCTCAGCCCCACACAAACACAGGTACATACACCTAATGAGTAACACTTACAACACACCAACCCTTAAAGGGCATGTCCACCCGAAAATTAACTTTTAGGATAAGGTAGGTACCCCCGCAAACAGGAGGACCAGCAGCCAAGCTGTGATAGGCCTTCCTCTGGCATGCCTCAGATCTGCTGAGGTTGAGAAAGATACAGGCACTGGATGACTCTTCTCAACAGCGTTCTGCTCTTCACTTTCCTGGACTTTGAAAGGCACTACAGGAGAGCCATTGAAGCAGAGATATAAGGTAAGGATTTTTTTAAACTACACAGTGGGGCCAGAAGAGGGTTACATTTTAGTTTTGGGGTGGACATGCCCTTTTAGTTTACATTGTAATTTTTGGTCATAAATGCAAAGCCATCTGCCCAATCCCACACAGACACAGGTACACACACTGATGCACCATTCCACCTAATTCATTATGGTTTCCATGGCAATCAAAATAAATAAAAATATGGTTTACTCAGACAAAAGTTTTCCAGTTACTATTTTATTGCAGTCATTTGTAATAAAAAAAATCCATCCTTTCTTTATAGAATACATTCCAGTGTAAAAAGGTAACATGAATTTACTCTTGGAGTTGCATTATTAATTTGCTCTTTTTTCCCATAGTGAAATACCCATTTCACCATTAAGACAATAAAGAGAATTTTCAATTCAGATTTTAGCGAAAGTGCAACTTCATAAATTGCAATGTAAATTATTGCTGTTGCAGAATTAAATGAAAATATACATTTTGATAAAATATAAATTGAAGAAAACCAGTCAATCCATTAACACTGCTTTATAAATATGGCACATTGAAACAACTTGAATATAATGAAATGGCAACCTCCCTTCAATGCAAGGTCAGGAGGACAACCTTCACAAGAAAACACAACCAAGCAGAGAGTGTCCTCCAGATAAATGACTCAAGATGATTGGTGGACTTCCATACTAGGGTAACCTTGATGTGGCTTTTCTCTTTTAGCATAAATTTGTATATGTTTTTACTGTTTGCACAAGCACAAAATTATATATATTGGGGCCCTGAATGTGCATTAATCATCTTTTTTTTCTGTTTGTAGCTAATTTTGTTAACATGGAATATTTTTTGCGATGGCAATGCATGTCATTGTGGGAGGCCATGTTGTGTAATGCAAAAATGCACAAATTGCAACGTATAAGATTGGTAATGTCTTACCATCTGGTCAGGGTACCTGCAGCCTGGATAGATGTTATTCCATTCATTTTCTTCAAGATATTTGATATATTGGCTTTATGATAAAATAAAACTTTGAAATTACTCCGAATTGACATTCCATCCTATAATGCAGTTAGACTTCACTTCCTATGTGATTAGGAAGGAGGAGAGTTGTCAACTTATTACATACACAGAAACAGCCATTTCCAGTGTGGAATCCACGCTGTTCTTAACAGACCAGATAATGTTTGCGTATTGAATAAATTAAAGACCACTCTTATCATACATTGTTCTATTTATGAGGTTACAAATGTAGCTCAAAAAAGAAGCCTAGCGCACATCCAATTAATTTGCTTATATTTTACTTACCATTGTATATTGCGACTTAAAAGCCTGCCCTTCTCCTGGATAAATTAAAGCAATTAGTTCAATAACTTGTCCAAATTATTTTAAGCCCAGCAACCACTTCACGGTTTGCTCATCATGCGGGTCCTAACGTTTAACTTTTGTTACTTTAACTTTGTAACTTTTTACCTTCCTAGGAGACGTAATTTTCAAACTTTGTCTTTATATCAGTACCTGCCTTTTATGAAATGAAAGTCCCTGTGCCCTTCGCTTGCCTTCCTGGGACTAACTCTCCAGATTTCAGTACTTTCAGTACTTTTAAGTCGCAATACAATGGAAAGTAAAATATAGCAAATTAATTGGATGTGCACCAGGCTTCTATATTTTGTACGTATTGAATTAATTTGGTCTCTAGTTGCACGCTGTGTGGATGTATATCCCATCTCTGTTTACAAATGTAGCACTCTGATGAGCCATACTAGCATATGTCAATGTGGGTGGCCACATTGCATGTGCTGCGTTCTGTTTTTGGAGCACATGTGATCACCATTTTTTTGTAAATTCTGTGTCACTGATTTCATACTATTGTGTGGCCTCAGTTTAATCTAAATGATGGCTGTTAGCATCTGTAAATTCATATTAGCTATTGGTTAAAGGGAACTGTGGTCTCAAAACAAGTTAGGGTTTATGAAAGCCTGCAGTTCTTCATTTAAAATGAGCTGACAATCGCATATCTGGCTGGAGCCTGTGAGAAATTACATTGGAGTGAATGTTCAAACTTCTGCTTCCAGTAGGTTCAGTGACATCAACTGACCTCTGCCCGCCTGTCCGCCCCAAGGGAGAAGCATGCTCAGTTAAGACTTAATGCTGGGGAAATCAGGAAGTACCTGGGGAAAAAAATTGACAGTTAAGAGGGAGCCTATTAATGCAGGCTGAGGCTGGTCACATGGTGAAAACAGGAAGTGTTCAAGCAGGAAGTAATATGTGAACATTTCCAGCAATAACTATCACAACTTTAAAGCTCTTGCTACTAGCTTTCCTGTTAAAAATGGTCCAGGGGAGGAAAAGAGCCCTAAAAAAACAGACCCCCATATAAATGGCACACACCACATAAGCTAGTTAAAAACGTTTATTGGTAACCACACACCTGCCCTCACACAGAGCATCCTAAAAAAAAAAAAAACTCCCTAAAGTGCAATAATAAAATAACAATTCTAGGACATATCACCCGGGCATCCCCGGAAAAAAAAAACCAGTACAAGTGTGTCACCGCGTTTAACACAAATTCCGGACACTGAACGGCTCCAGTGGAAACAGTTCCTATCTTCGGAATTGATTACAAATTCTGAAGGCTCAGAATGATTCATACTGCACCAGTTCAGTACAGGAATTAGGATAACGTACGAACTGAATGGAACAGAGGTAAACTTTCTAGATTTAAAATTGTTAAGGTAGGTAATACCCTACAAACTGACAGCTTTAAAAGTTAGACAATCAGTTAATGCACTGTTAAAGCAAAACAGCCATCATCCCCTGAGTGTCACCAGGGGCATCCTTGTGGGCCAATTTCTCACATTGGGAGAAATTGTTCAACCAATGAGTTTTTCAGGGCCCAAGTGTGTGAACTGGGAGCTTGATCCTGCAAAGAGGCTATAGTGAGCATGTCATCCGCAGAGGCCTAAGTAAATCTGAAAGTCAGTTAACTATTTTGCAAACCCATTTTCCCTTATTGTCCTTGTATAAGGATTACAGGAAGTTATAGGTGAAAGTCGGCAATGAGAGCTAGACGTGCCCCCAGCCTGCAAGACAAATTATCCCCGAGCCATTTGTAGAACCTACCAAAAAAGGCTGTGAATGGTTAACGTCTAGAAGGTGGTGGGTAATAAAAAAATGGTGTGTGAACAATATTTCGTGCCAAACAAAAAAGTGGTGGTGTATCTTATTGAATGTGATTGTGGGGTGAGGTATGTGGGTAAAACCAAGCACACATTATCACCTGCATAAAAGAACATAGGAGGGCCACTATTAAATAAACAACTGACAGGTCAGCCCTAGCTAAACATATAAAAATGATCATGGTGGGCGACAAAAATGGGATTGGAGGGGTATCCTAGGAATATAAGGGGGTAATTTAACAAAACTTATTCTACGAGAGAAATTCACTGGGTTTACCAGTTATGCACTTTTGCTCCGTTCGGTTTGAACAAGGAGATGAATTTGTTTTGTAAAACCATTCGCATGAGATTTGTTAATAAGGCTCAGCCAGGTATGGGACACCACTTAAGATACTCACTAATATTGATGGATACTTGTAAGTTAGATGGTGTTTCTGGATTGTATATGCATAAGATACAGACACTAAAGGGAAATTCAAATTTCATAAAATGGTGCTAATTTTGCCCCAACCATATAGATCTTATTAACATTTGAAAGCTAACATCTGTTGGTTGAGGCAAACTTAGACCATTTTTAACTTTTATTGAATCTCCCTGACAGTATATGTAAAAGATGCCACGAAAACTTTAATATTAAAAGACGTTGCCTGTAATTATATTATTTTGGTGCCTTTCACTTTGTTTTTCCCGAGTGTATTGATTTACTAGACTATTTTGTCTATATTTTGAGATCATACATTGAGAACAACATTGAGAATAGAGGGTTTAATTGAAAACAGTTTGTAGAGACTGGTTGAAATATCTTAATTAGCAGAGGTGGGATTGGCCTTAAAAGGGCCCGTCTCACATGACCCTGATAAAGCCCCACGTTGATGACGTAGGGTGAAATGCGTATTCCATTGGAGGAGGGTGGTCCACCAGGTTGGACCAGCAAGTTTGTTGAGACGTGGGTAACTTTGTTTTGGAACTGAATATAGATTAATACAGGCTTGCTGGACCGTATTCAATACCATATTGGACCGTGGATTGGAAGCAAATGGGAGCTATCCATTGGAGCGGGTGAAGACATTGGTGGACAACTGGAACTGGTGCAGTGAACTAAGTGAGTCAGCCTTATATGCAGTTGGCAAGGGCTGCAAGTTTGGTGAGTGTGCTCATTATGGGGGAACTTAATTACCCTGACATTGATTGGTGGAGTGGAACTGCCAACACAGAAAAAGGCGATGAGTTCCTGAATTTGCTGCAGGATAATTTTCTCTCACAGGTGGTTGAAGTTCCTACTAGAAAAGGAGCTCTGTTGGATCTGGTATATCTAACATGTGGAGCGCATTATACATATAAAGGTAACTGGAGGCTTAGGGAATAGGGACCATGAAATAGTGTTGTTTGGAGTATGTTATCGAAAGGAAAAGTGCCATTGTTTCTTATTTTTGCAGATTCCCTCATGTCCGGAGGTGTGCCTCGGATTGGAAAAAGGCTGCTGTTATTTCAATATTAAAAAAGGGTAGTCATTCACAGCCGGGTAATACAGGCCTGTAAGTTTAACTTCAGTGGGGGGGAAGATACTGGAAAGTTTAATAAGGGAACATATTCTAGATTGTTTCAAGGACTGACATATAAGTAGTAACCAGCATGGATTTAGGAGGAACAGATCTATACTAATTCATTCTGAGCTTTCAGAACTTTGTAATTAAGTCTCGCAGATAGTAACTGTTTCCACCTGGAGCCGTAGTGTCCGGCATTTGTGTTAACAGCGCTGGCCACACTTGAACTCCTGGGGATGCCGGAGTGCATGATTTTGTGCTGTTTTTGTATGTAGGGGTGAGATGTACTGCGATGTATACTTATTATTGCACTTTAGGGAGGTTTTTTAGTATGCTCTGTGTGAGGCAGGTGGTTGGTTACCAATAAATGCTTTGACTATTATCTACCATATGGGGTGTTTTTTTTAGGGGCTCTTTCCTCCCCTGGTCCATTTAAACTGAGTGTTGAACGATAGGTTGAACTGAGATGTGCACCTGTCCGCGATATATGCATAGTACTAGTTTTCTGTCCAATTTAACCCAACATCTAACAACAACAAATAACATTGTTAAAGCGTTTTCTCCCATAGGACTCAAAGCGCTGTAAGCATGGCTCAGACCAATAATTGGTGATTGGTAAATTGTGTATAGGGAAGAACTCTATAAATCCGGAAATGCCAGGCTAAACAGGTGGCTTTCAGTCTGGATTTGAATAACTCCAGGGAAGAGGCTATCCTTACTGGGTGGGGCAGGGAGTTCCAAAGGGTAGGGCGCAGCATGACAGAAAGCTCTGTCTCAAAGGTTTTGAGGCGTACTCTAAGGACCAAGTTTATGGAACCTGCTGATCTGAGGTGGTTTGAGAGGTGTGGTTCAGCTTCAGCAAGTCCTTCATATATCCAGGGCCAGATTGTGCAGTGATTTGAAAGTCAAAAGTCCAATCTTGAAGAGTATTCTCCATTGTACTGGTAGCCAGTGCAGTGAGCAAAGGATCGGTGTATGTGTAATGTGACGAGGCTGGTTTGTTAGCAGTCTGTCAGCAGTATTCTGCAACATTGTAGGCGGTTGGTCTTTTTGTGGGAAACTACATCAAATGGTTTAATTGGGGGCCTGTTGGCGGCGCCTTTGCAGTCTCCTGTCATAGGTAAGAGGATTTTTCTTGGTGATCGCATTTTGTAGCTTCCCAGGTAGGAGACAAGGATGTGTTGTTTTCTGAATTCTGAGATTTGCGCCATTTTTCTTAGTCTGCGCACTTCTTTTTTTGAAGGACAACTCCCACCCTATAATAACATCTTTTAGAAAGAATGGCCTCTTTAAAAATGTTGATATGTCATAGTTTGTCCTTCAAATTAATTACTGTATGCCTGCTATGCTTCTGGATGCTTCTGGAAACTGAGCAATTTAGAAACCTGTACTGAGCATCTACTGAGCCTGGGCCAATCAGAAGAGGCAGACGGGGATTAACATAGTCATTGGATGTGAGCAACTGTCAAATCCATAACTGATGGTTATCTAACTGGAAAGAACAGGAAGCAGAAACAGGGGAAACAGGATTTCAGGTTAGACTTATATATTTCAGATTTCAAACTATTACCGTTTAGGGTTTTGGGGGGTGATTTACCTGTATGTAAGTTTTCATTTGGGGCTGAACTTGCCTAAGTTGTTTAGTGAGTATCAAACCACCGTGCATGGTGAAGTGTTGTAGACCGTTTGATGTGTACGGAGCAAGGACATCGAAAGCAGATGACACCAGACGGTTGTAGGGATAGACCATGGAGTCCAGGTCTGAGTAATTGAGGATATTCTGAATGTGCTGGGGTGAGAAATCTTTCAAAGAGTGGTATTTTGTGAGTTCTTTCCCTCTGTGTCTTATCGCTGGTGCGTCAGAGTGAAGTGGATGGTGTGGTCTGACCATACCACTGGGTTTATTTCCATGTGTAAATTAAAAGTTCAGAATGGAATATAACATCTAGAGGTGTCCCTTTCTTGTGGGTGGGGGGTTGACAGCCTGAGAGAAACCCAGTTCATTCATTGTGAGAAGTAGTTTCTTCCAGGTGTGAGTCGTTATCATCCACCCATATTTTAAAATTTCCAGGATGATCCATCTAGGGTGTTCCACTGTTAGGTGGTACACACAGTACAGATTTCTGAAAGATGACCGACAGGATCTGCAAGAGCTGTCTGCCATCTTTCAAAGATCTGCATACAACAGTCCCGAGCGTTCTCCTATGAACATCATAGGGAGAAGCTCAGGACTGTGTGTTTCCATCGGCCGCGCTAGACTTCTCCATAGGGAGTCTGTGTGGGCGATGGAAATTTCGTCTTTCCGAATGTTCAGCGGCCACACGCTCGTTCGGGAAACAAAGGTACACACATAACGATAAAGCCCGATACCATTTGTGTACCCAGCTTTAGGCAGGATATGAGTTCAGAGATTTCGTCAAGAAAGGCTAAGCCATTATCTGGGGGGCGGTATATAAGCAATATGTTGATGCTCGTAGCGAGCACTGGTCGGGACAAAAGTCCCTCCGTGTGTTACCCAGCCTTAAGGTGGCCATACATCTATGAGATATACTTCCGACCGAGCCGCTCACGCGATGTTCCTTCGACCTGCCGGAACCGCTCCCCGATCTTACATTCGACCGACATCGATTGCAAAATGAATGGGATTTTGCGATCGCATGTCGGTCAAAAATACGACGAGAGAAGAAGGTTCTGGCAGCACGATGACATTGCGTGAACGCTCGTACGGGTAAGTAATATCTCATAGATGTATGGCCACCTTTAGGCTTCATTCAAAGCTGTTACCGTTTCCCTGGTGTTGTTTCTCTGGTGTTTTTGGACCCACTGCCTCTCCTCCCCCTTTTGGTTTTCTTGAGAATCCCAAAGGATTTTAACTGGAGAGCTAATAAAGTGTTAATTTGCAGTTGTCACTTGGGAGGACAGGCAGCGAAAAGATGAGAATTTGTATGTTGACATTTGAGACAATAGACTTGTTTAGATATTTTTTACATTGGAATCATGCAGAGATCAAAGGGGATCTGTGCAAAATGTTATCTTCCTACACAGAGATACAGTTCCTTGTTTTAAGCTAGGTACACACCTAGCGATTTTTCCTCCTGACCGACCGTTATATATTTTTGACCGGTCGGCCAGGAGGAAGGACTGTCAGTCGCGGCAAAAGCAGCCGCGTCCGACAGTTACTGCAACCGATCATGCAGTCCATAGAGGACCGCACGATCGGACGAGGTTTTCCACCATGTCCGATCATCCGATTCGGACGAACGGCGTCGGACATGGGCGCATTCGGATGCGATAATTCGGTCCGATCGACTGATACACTGAACTATCGGTCGATAGGACCGAAATATCTCATCATGTGTACCCAGCTTTAGAGTTAAGTAGGTAGTAGGTACACACAGTACAGATCAGTGAAAGATGTGCAGATCGCTGTCTGTCATATTTCAAAGATCTGCATACACACAGTCCCGAGCGTTCTCCCTATGAAACATCATGTGTTTCCATCATGCGCGCTAGACTCCTCTATAGGGAGTCTAGGTAGCCGATGGAAATTTTCTGTCTTTCCCGAACAAGAGTTCGGCCGACCCGATAGTTCGGTGGCGCGCGCCCATTCGGGAAACAAAGGTACACATATAACGATAAGCCCCGATCACGTTGGATCCGATAGTATTGGGGCTTTATCATTACTGTGTGTCCCAGCTTTAGATGATACTTTAAAATATTATGGAAAATTGTCACTTGGTATATATGCCTTGGATAATGGATAAAGGATTACTCACCGGGTGGAGAGAGGGCAATCGCAGAGAGGCTTAAGGTCTTGTTTCAGTCAGCTATTAGAAGGCTTGGTCTGTTCAGCAATGGTGGGCTTCATGGAAGATTTCAATCCAGTTTAATAATATTATATTATACATCTAATGTTTAATATAAATAGATGTTGTAACATAAGTGCATTCTGGGCATGCATGCACTGTCAGTAATGTCTAGTGATGATGTGTGTTGCATAACTTAGTTTTAGTGACCCCATTAAGCTTGACCTCAGTCTACCATTTTTTCACCTCTCCCTACTGGTTTGGTAACACTTGCTGTTTTACTGCTGAGGATGTGATAGAGAGCACACTTAATAGGGTCATTAGTATGTGCATGTCATCGTACATTAATATGTCATCAGACATTGCTTCAAACTGCATATGCTGTATGATAGGCCCCTTTTTGTGTTGTTTGTGTGCGTTTCTCCATTCTTGTTTTGGATGAAATTTTCTAATTTTTTCCATTTTCTGCTCTTAATCTTGAAAGTCTCAAAGAAGGGCATTTTCTTACATTTATATTTTAAACATTTAAAATCTTTTTTATGGTCTTTTTTTTTAGTTTTCTTGGATAAAACGGTCTTTCTAGATTACAATTAAAATGCCCTTTATGTGGTCCAGTAACTCTTTTTATGCTGAATGTCTGTGCCAAGGTAAGCTATAAGATAACTCTCCTATATCACCCCTATTCATCAAAGAAAATCACACAAGTCACGCTAACTAGATCTATATAGGTTAGGCTATGTTCACACTAGAAACTGCGTGATTTAACCCTTTAATTGCGTGTATTTCAAAAGACACTTGCGCAGCTATGAACCAGTGGCTGTGTGGCTCACATAAGGGTAAATCTCAGAAGTGATTCACCCAGTTAGTTTTAAAGGGCCTACCTACGTCACTAGATTCTCACCCCAAGGTTTTCTCTAGATCCCCTTTCTGTCAATGTCTGATGCCTAATGTCAGTTTTCCCTGCCCCCTCTCAGAGTAGAACTGTTCCTAAACTGACCAGTGGGAAGACATCTTCCCATTGGATAACCCCATCCCCGAACTGTAGAGTAGGTGGTACCAGACTGGCCAAACATTGACAAAAAGGAACAGAGAATCAAGAGCAAACTCAGGGATGTGAAACTAGCAATTAAGGTCCTTATCCTGTGTACTATTAAAGCAGTGGACTTAAAGGGTTTTGTTGTCCTTTAAAGGGTATTTCCACCCGGAAAAAAATCCTTCTATATACTGCTGTCCACCCCCAACCGCCAACTTTGTTTTGTTAAAAAAACAGCAGAAATGTACCACTGCTTTATTTCCATGGTGCTCTGCTCCCTGCCCTCTGTTTGCCGGAAGTTGCAAAAGGGCCGGACTGGTAGCCAATCACAGATGCAGCTGCCGGCTATCCAAACAGCCGAGAGAATGAAGCAGTATAAGTACATTCTGTTGCTTTTTTAACAAAACGAAGTTGGCGGTGGTCTGGGGTGGACTACAGTATGTAAAGAGTTTTTTAATGGTAGGGCACCAGGCAGCATCAACCTCATATATAGGGATGGAGGGGGGATCCCCTGCGCATGTCAGAGTCTATAACAAGGAAGGAACGAGGGCACAGGATGACTCCTAGACAGCTCTTCTCTTTATTTTTGAACTTTAAACAAGCACTTCAGGAGAACCATAAGGAGCTGAGTTGTAAGGTAAATAATTATTTTGCACCTCATAGTGGGGCCAACACTGGGGCAAACTGTAGTTTTGGTGTTTTTAGTTTTATAATTCCATTATAGAATTTATTCAACTGGGGCAAAGTGTAGTTTTTAACACTCCTTGTTAATCTACAGCCAATCGAACTAGAATGAAAAAGATTAAAGGGAAACTGTGGTCCAAAAATGACTTGAGGTAATTTGAAAGGAATTTTCTCCCAGAATTTTTGCAATTTATTTCCATTGTTTATTTTGCATAGTTTGAATATATTTACATTTTTGTGTGTGATATGGCAGCAGCATCACCAGGTCCCCTGCACTTCCTGCTCTGAAACTGTCAGTCAATCTGTCCTATGTCTCCTCCTCCCCTTTGAAGCCCCCCTGGTCCCCTCCACTCATGGACCCCATGGTCCCTCCAGTTGCAGGCCCCCCTGGCCCATTATCTTACAGTCCCATGTGGCCCCCGCCACATGTGGGTGACGTGGCCCCCCCACTCCTGGGTGCCGTGGTCCCCCCACTAACGTTGTCAAGCCCCACCCACTCGCGGGTGCCGTGGGTTACTCAGACCCCCCCCACACCACACCACACCAACAGAAACTGTGGAATCAGCCTTCAGCAGAGTGAGAACTCTGCCTGAAATGGCTTTTTTTTTACACAGTGAAAGAGAAGGGCTGTAGATTCCCTTACCTTCTCTGTCAGGACTTCACACAGCAGAGACGAGGAGAGACTTCCTGTCTCCCTCACACACTGAGGCAGTCTGAGGCTGTGCTCGCCGGCGACACTGTGCAGGAGAAGCCTTAGGAATATCATGTCAGCCTCCCACCCATTAACTTTCTGGTCAGTTATTTCTGTATATCTTGGGCTGTGGAGCATGTAGAGAGGTGGTTGATGGCTCGTTTTAAAGGTAGGAAACTGGCCTTTCATTAAACTTAACTTGTTTGGAGACCACAGTTCCCCTTTAAGTATAACTTTAATGACTTTGGCTTATATTTGGGTCAAACTTCTAAAGGGAACACAGCATGGTTACACAGAGACATAGTAATGTGTGTGTGGCTGTACATGCTGTCAGTTTTATTTAAAAGAGTGTTGCTATTGCAGAAGAGGAAAATAAAATAATATGATATTGTTAGAAAACCAAACTCCTTGGCAGTAGATTGCATTTACACATATGTAGCAGATTCTGCACTAGCAAGGTGGGCGATTCTGTTGCTACTGGTCCATTTACATAAATCAAAACTCTGTTTAATCTTTATGACATGGAAAAATCTGAAGCTTCATAATCTTGCCATAGCATTACTGCATAATCTAAAAGTAGGAACAGGTTTAGCATATCTTTCCATGTATTTTTTTAATATTTAAAAGGAAAGTTCAACACACATACATGTGTCTGTTGTATTCAATTAGATCAACTGGACTTGAAGTTTAGTTCTTGAAGACGTTTCGCTAGTCGTCCGACTGGCTTTCTCAATTCAGAATTACTTGTACAAGAATCTGTTGGCAATTATGTACTCTGGAAAATCCCAATTAGCATATCACAACCAGGTGTTAAGGGCGTGATTGGATAGTGGCTAAGAGGTGTTATAGGAACGCCCAGAGTAAGGTGTCAAAACAGCATTGTACATGGCAGACAGTTGGTGTCGAACCTCCCCACCTCTATTTAGGCTTGGTTTCTTAATTTTTACCTAAATGGCCTCCTTGACACCTCTCTTGAACCAGTCATGTTCCTTTGCCAATATGTTAACATTACAATCTTCAAAGGTATGTCCTTTATCTTTAAGATGCAGGTACACGGCTGAGTCCTGACCCGAGGAATTGGCTCTTCTGTGCTGGGCCATACGTTGATGCAGCTGCTGTTTGGTCTCCCCACATACAAATCAGAGCATTCCTGCACTGCATATATGATTTCACTTTTCTTTTCTAAGTAGTTAGTCTTTGGCTTCTTATTTTATTCTAATACAGCTGTAAAATGCAGTCCCAGAAAATCCTTTACAGGAGAACTCTCATTTCTTATTGCTTATTACAGAGAGCTATGGAAAAAAAACCTTTTTTTTTTCTCTAACTTGCTATCTACTATTGCTATGTTTCTATTTTGGTCTGTTGTCCTCATCCTCCCTGACATGTGCTTATGCTTCCCACAGTTACATTTTCTCAGATTAGGAGTGTTAAACTAATAAAGCAATACCAAAAACACCACTCTACTAGAAATATTTGGATTTATAACACATATATTCTGCAGATGTAAATTATATGTAACATCCTCGGGTAGATTTAATACTTGCATCCATGCTCCTCTTGCCTCCCAGGTTCCCACAAGCAGTGCCTGCTGAACTGGAGGGCTGGAGGGTTCAGCAGCCACTGTTAGGCCAACACTCCAGTGCACCAGCCAATGTCATGTCCGCCCTCCAGTTCACCAACCAGAGTTAGTAAGCCCACCACACCCACCTCCATAAGCCACAACCACTTCTTGTGGCTATTTTTTGAAGATATAGAGGTGGCTTTAAAAAGTTTGGCTCTGGTGCCAAAAAGTTCAGAAGCACCCCTGCAATAATTACACTCTGGAATATTGTATATAACCAGCTAGTACAAACAGCTTTGCAATCTGTGCCTATTATACCTGAATATATAAATTAAAACTACAATATGCATACCAAAGGAATTCTGTTGATTTAACTCTTTATATATTAGGCTGCTAAAAAAGAGAAGTTGACATTATACATCATTGCTCTGATTACAGTGCCTGCGGGATTTATAATGTGTTTGCTTCTGAACAGATGGAGAAAATTCCCAACAGATGTTTCTACTGTTTGCACCAACTTGCAGCAAATCCTTCAAGGTGGACTAAAATTGTATCATGAAAAGTAAGTGGTATTGAGGACACAAACCTTTCCAGTTTTAATATTTTGAATTTTAAATCACAACTATTTTCCACATGTAATACTGTGTGATATACAATTGAGCTCTCCTGCTACTTGTACAGTGCAGTGTATATATTGGTGTATATATGCTTTCTCCCATTGCACATGCAAGCTACTTTCAAAGTACAGAAGTCAGAATGAGTTGAATCAGAGATTCGAAACTGACAGTTGCTTGTGGTGCTACAATTATAAATCTAAATGCAAGGTAGAAGATACCAACCTTTAAATATAGGAGAAATAGGTAAAGTTATCCTTTAAAACAATACCATCAACCTAAAAATGCATGCAATGCTGTGTCATCTCTTCATTCCGGGCTCCTGCTTTTGAACACATTCCAGACAGCAAAATCTTCATATGACACCAGCTCCATAGATGTGAATGGGATTGACGTCCCCAGCTGCAGAAAACCAATTGAAACAGTAATTAAAGCATCTTTAAAGATAGCATTCAGCATTTTTAATGTTCAAAATATAGAGGTACTGGTTCTTATTTATTATTAAAAGCATTGGTTTCTCCTTTAATTTGTTTAATATTCTGCTCAGTATTGTACAGATAAAAAGGGGCTACAGTACTTAAATGTTTCTGCAACTTTCAGAAAGCTACCCGGCCTGGTGATTTTGGGGCCGACATTACAGGCGTGGATTGTAAACTGTTATCTACCTGGGAAACACCACAGGAATGTTGGAAGATGCCACTGACCCCGACATGTTGCCAATTTGCATAATGTTGGGTCAGTGTAGGGCCATTATATGGATGGGAACAGGCAGGCACATCCACTCCTCTGGCATACATGCTTTATTTCATTAAATTCCAGGAGTAAACTATTCATGTGTTACCGATTGCATTAAATACATTTCTCCATCAATTATTAAATGGAAAATAATAGATCCAAAGATATTACAGTAACATTGTTTAATGGAATATTAAAAGAAGGGAGCAATCAAATTATCTGAATCACTCCTACATTCTTTTGAAATTTGTGGAAGAGCTGGGCAGCCCATTGCAATTTCTCTTTTTCCTCCTGCAGCCCGCGGGGGTGTAGCATTGCCAAGGAGGCTGGTAATGTTAACGGACAAATACACACTATTTTTCACTCACCTTATATCTTTCTACTGACTTCAAGGTTTTCATTTGAGTCTGCCTCCCACTGGATTTTATCATATATTAGAGTCCCTCCCCTGGATTCATCATATATTAAAGAGTCTCCTCCCACTGATTTCATCATATAGTAAAGAGTCTCCTCCCACTGGATTTTATCATATATTAAAGAGTCCTCCCCACTGGATTTCATATATAGTAAAGAGTCCCCCCACTGGATTTCAGTGAGAGCTCACGCTAGCTCTCATTCTAGGTGGGTCAGTGCATTAATGGCCCCTGCAATTACGCCCTTGAGAGCTTTCATATCACACTGACCATTTACTCTATGACTAAAAGTGATAAAATGTACTATTTACTATGACCAAAAAAAAAAAACGAACATGGAAAAGAAACTTTTAAGTTAGTAGGAAGAAATTAATTATTTAGAAATAAGAGGCTAGAAAATGCTGTTTGATGTGCTGTATGTCTGACATTTCTCTGTACCCTATATGTTATTTAATAAAAACAACCAATAGTTGTGAGAATAGTTTCAAAGTTATTTCGATTCCATTATAGAATTTATTCAACCTTTCAAAGTTATTTCGATTCCATTATAGAATTTATTTTTTCATTTAGGAGATGAACTGCCTCACTCTAGTAGATTCATGAATAGCCCTCAGTGAACTGTGAGGAATTAAAGGTGCCTTTCAGTCCTAAATTGATTTATACCTTACAGTCTCTATAAAAGAAGCAGAATCTTCTGTAATAGGATTAAAACAATCCAGACATCACTTTGTAATTGGTCATGTGAGCTTCTCCTGCATGGAGACTGATCATTCCATCATTTATATAACTTCCCATTCTATGTTTGATGGAAATAACAGACCCATTTATAAACACATTGATATTCCTAGTCCTGTTGGTGTAGCTAAGGTAAAATGAAAGTACACTTACAACCACATAAAAACAATGTAACACACAATATATAGAAAATTGGACTGAACTAATTGCTTTTATTTATCCAGGGTTTAGCAGACTGTTTGTAGTAGCAACCTTATGGAGGTAGCCAATATGCAATTAGAATTGTTTGTGCACTAGAATTCTGTTTTTTGTATGTATTATATTTTTGGTCTCAAGTTGCACTTTAATATGGATGTACAACAGCCCAATTTTCTATATATTGTGTGTTACATTGAAGGTTTGACCAAGCCTTCTGGGTAATTGTACTCCACCTAGAGTTAGGTCATGTGCTCGTTTGCGTAAAGAACTTTAAACTAGAGAGTCAGCTTCAAGCATCCAGGCCACACAGGAGAAGCTGTCAACTCATTCAGCCAAAAAGGCAAGTACCAGTAGGTTAGGACCCAGTTAAAGAAAGCAACCTTGAGGTGGTGACCAGGTGCACATCAAGGTAGACTCTTTCAGCAGGGACCTAACTAACCTAACTAACCTAACTAGCCTAACCTACCCTAACCTAACAAATGCTAGCTAAAGCTATCCTAACCATAGGAAATGCCCTTTTACAACATCTAACTCAAAAAAGAGAAATATGAAAAAAAATTAAATCTGAAGCAAAGTATGTTTGGTTAAGAAATCCAGGCAAATTCAATAAGAGTCATTTAGTTAAATCTTTTAGTCAAAAGCTTTCAATATTATGAAATAAAAGTAAAGTGCAAACAATTAAAACCCATAAACTCTAATAAAACAGTATAAAACTATTCTAACTATATCACATTATGCGTATGGGGGGGACTTACTGCCCACGGGCCCTATGTAGAGGGGAGGCATGCTGCCCACACTTACGGTCCATGCGTATGGGGGGGACTACTGCCCATGGGCCCTATGTAGAGGGAGGGCATGCTGCCCACACTTACTGCCCACGGTCCAAGCGTATGGGGTGACTTACTGCCCATGGGCCCTATGTAGAGGAGGGGCATGCTGCCCACACTTACTGCCCACGGTCCATGCGTATGGGGGGACCTACTGCCCATGGGCCCTTTATAGAGGGGGGGCATGCTGCCCACACTTACTGCCCATGGTCCATGCGTTTGGGGGGGACTTACTGCCCATGGGCCCTATGTAGAGGGGGGCATGCTGCCCACACTTACTGCCCACGGTCCATGCGTATGGGGGGGACTTACTGCCCACAAGCCCTGCATATGGGGGTGGCTTACTGTCCAAGGCCCTGCATATGGGGGGGCTTACTGCCCAAGGGCCCTGCATATGGGGGGAGTTACAGGGGTGTCTCTAGGGTTTTTGCCATCTGAGCAAAACTGTATCTGCAGCCTCTATGCGGCCACGCTGCCGCCTCGGTAGGGTGGGCATGGCTTAAAGATTGGGTGTGGCTCCACCGGTGGGTTTTTGAACTTGGCATTACTGAGGTATTTATTTATACAATTCCTCAAATAGACATTTATCCTCAACATAATTAATGAAGAATAAAATATTTTGGCCAAAAGATTTTTAAGCCTTGCTACCACATCAAGGTAGACTCTTTTAGCTGGGACCTAACTAA
Organism: Hymenochirus boettgeri; assembly: GCA_019447015.1. Classification (NCBI taxonomy): domain Eukaryota; kingdom Metazoa; phylum Chordata; class Amphibia; order Anura; family Pipidae; genus Hymenochirus; species Hymenochirus boettgeri. The sequence goes on along the minus strand of CM033470.1, from coordinate 218,105,538 downwards.
CCTAAGTAGTCTAACCTAGCCTAACCTAACAAATGCTAGCTAAAGCTAACCTAACCATAGGAAATGCCTTTTACAACATCTAGCTCAATAAAGAGAAATATAAAAAAATAAAATCTGAAGCAAAGTATGTTTGGTTAAGAAATCCAGGCAAATTCAATAATCATTTAGTTAAATCTTTTAGTCAAAAGCTTTCAATATGAAATAAAAGTAAAGTGCAAACAATTAAAACCCATAAACTCTAATAAACAGTATAAAACTATTCTAACTATATCACATTATGCGTATGGGAGGACTTACTGTCCACGGGCCCTATGTAGAGGGGGGGCATGCTGCCCACACTTACTGCCCACGGTCCATGCGTATGGGGGGTACTTACAGCCCACGGGCCCTATGTAGTGGGGGGGCATGCTGCCCACACCTACTGCCCACGGTCCATGCGTATGGGGGGGACTTACTGCTCACGGGCCCTATGAAGAGGGGGGCATGCTGCCCACACTTACTGCCCACGGTCCATGGGTCCATGGGCTCTATGTAGAGGGGGGGCATGCTGCCCACACTTAGTGCCCACTGTCCATGTGTATGGGGGGGACTTACTGCCCATGAGCCCTATGTAGAGGAGGGGCATGCTGCCTACACTTACTGCCCATGGTCCATGAGTATGAGGGGGGACTTACTGCCCATGGGCACTATGTAGAGGGGGGCATGCTGCCCACTGCCCACAGGCAGGTGCACTAGGGTTTTTGCTGCCTGAGCCAAACTTTAGAATGCCGCCTTCGATCCTAGCCATCACATTAAAGTCGGTGTGGCTTTGTTGGTGGGTGTGGTTTGTCAATGGGCAGGGCTAACATTTTAAGATTTTGAGCTTCCTATCATGTATTTAAACAGTCGATTAGATTCAGGTTTTTGTGGATCCAACTAATTTGCTTTATAGCCTGTGCTATACATGTTACAATACTATACTTTTTGTATCATAAAAGAGTTTAGCCAAAAGATTTGTAAGCCTGCCACAATGTCAAGGTAGACTCTATCAGCAGGGCACTAACTAACCTAAATAGTCCAGTTTATGGGTCATCATCATTCTTTTATTGTACAAACATCTACGCATTTCGGCTACCACATAGCTATCCCCAAGACGTGCAACCTGAAAAGCATAGATGTTTGTACAACCTCAATATTGAATTACCCAGAGCCAGGTGGGTAAAATGGCCAAAAAAATGTTTGTAGACTCTCCCAGTCAAAGGTTTAGGCTTCAGGTGCTGCACACACCCCATTTATAGGTTTAGGCACCATAAATCTCAGTTCTATGTTTAAGCTCCAAATCCCCAGGGCCCAGTCATATTATTAGGCTCCATACTCCCAGTCACAGTTATAGGTAAAATGTGAGCCCTATTTTCAGGTAATAAATATTATTCTGCATATAGTTATACACCAGCACAATAAAACCCCAGCTAGTTTCAGATACTGATCCATCCGACTCAGCCTTTTGCATGGTATGTGTAATCAAAGCAAGAAATACGAGACATTCTGGTTCTTATCCTGCAGCTGTTAGGATTCATTAAATCCTTTCCCTTTATGGAAAGCCTATCTGTGACATTACCAGCACAAAACAGACTGAATGTGCTGTGAACATTATCTGCCTGTCTCTGGAGGAAACCTACAAAGCCACCAACCAAGTGTTTTTCAACATTCAGTGTAGCCATCCAGGGAATGTAGGGATCAATGCTCAGCCTGATGGTATTCTCCTTTGTGGTCAAGGTAAAGTTTATCTCTTAATCTACCTCTATTTGACTCCTAACATGGCAGATGAAAGGGTCTTTCATTGTGATGCCATAAACCTGAATATATATCTTTACTCTGAAAATATGAACAGAATTAATACTTGGTGATGCAATGTAAAGGGATTTCAGGAGATTAAAACAACATTAACTAAGAATGACTGGAAAACAAAGATTCCCTTATTAATGGAACTGATGAAAGTCAAATGAAGAGAGAACAATATAAAATCCATATTTACAAGGCTGCATGAGGATATTAGAATGGTACCAGGAACCCTTCCAACAGAATATTTAGAGGTTCTGGTCATAGTGGAACTGCAGTCAATGTCACCCATTCAGTATTTACTTTCCTAATAGAAAGAGCAACTCTGCCAACTTACAATGATACTAATCCATGTGACAATGTTACAGGACAAGACTTGCTCCTTTTCTCACTTTTAGGTTAATTGCTGTTTCCTTTTGTAAATGCAATTATACAGTCACATCTTACATGGTCACACATCGGTACAATAACATGTTTTCTTATCCTATGAATTAGCCTTTTTTCATTAATGTGGAATTGTTTTTCTACCTATACATTTTTTTATTAGCACATAACATATATAGTCTTTCATAAGTGTATTTCAACCCCTAATCCTGTTACAGATATGCTGCCACTGTTTTTAATGCAATAAAGACATTCCATGACTTTAATGTAAAGAAGCTATGAGAGGGCTTTACCATATCAACCTACAATCACTTTCTGATAATTAAAACACAGCTATCCTTATACCTAATAAGAGTACAAATAATAACCATCACCTGAAATATCTTTCTAAGAGGAATGTATGTATGTTGGTATCAGTCCTTATCCCTACTGTTACTAAGGCAAACCTTAGTTACAGTAACATTTCTAAACATACAAGGTTATTCAATAAAAGTTCAAATGGTGCTAATTTTGCCCCAACCAATCAGATGTTAGCTTTCAAATGTTAAATAATATCTGATTGGTTGGGGCAAAATTAGCACCATTTTTAACGATAAGAACTTTAATTGAATCCCCCTCCTACAAGACACACTAGTGCGCTGATGCAACAAGAGGTGCAAAAGTTTGCCCATGCTATTAATTTGCAGCAAACAATCAAATGTTAACTTTTTACTGGCTTACTGCATTTAGATAGCATCTGATTGGTTGCTGCAAATTTATAGCATGGCCAAACTTCTGCAGTGCATCAGCCCCTAAAAAAACAAAACAAAAAAGCACACAATGCGGTTTCTACAATCATACATTATGGGTCAGTATTGATCCAAGTCAAAACTTACCAGAACACACTGAACACTTACGGAGTCAAAGGAGCATGTCAAGTAAGCTGTGTCTCGGAGGTGTTAAGTTTCCTGTATTGCAAAACGTAAAGGGCTACTGTGGTCTTCAAAAAAGTTAGGCCATTCTGTCATACCTTTAAAATGAACACTGGGTTACATCTCTAGGTAAAACTTGTAAGAAATTGTATTGCAGGAAATGTTTGGCAATATAACTCTGCTTTCAGCAGCTTGTAGCCATGTGACCAATCTTTGTCTTAATAAACCCCGCTATCAACTGTCAATTGTCTGTACAGGTGCGTCCCTTTATTTACCAACATTAAGCATGCCCAGACCCCAGGGACAGAGGAGGAGTAGAGGGTCAGGTGAAGTCACTCAAGATACAGGAATCAGTAAGTTTGAACATTATCCACAATATAATTTCTCAGAGGCTGTAGCCAGAGATATGATCCAGGACTTGTTTTTAAGGAAAGAGTGTAGGCTTTTATTTAAACCTAACAGTTTCCTAAGATAACCCAATATTACATAAGCTAGCATGGATTTTACACTCACTTTCTTACTTTAATAATAATGAACCTTTCTACATCTCCCCCCTAGCTTTGGCTGAAATACTGTTACAAGTTAGTAATATGAGTCTGTAAGATTGGACTTTTTTTCTAATTATCAGAGAAAATTGGGTCAGTTATAATGAGAATTAGCTGATTGTTAATAATAAGTATGTAAAGAAAGTGAATTTCTTGTTTCTTTAAGTTATTTCTCTGGTGTAAGTTAATGTTAAATGAAGGTTATAGCCATCTGGTCCGCTAGTAAAGAAAGTGAAACAAAGAACATGTAGGCAGCCCTTGTAACTCTCGCCTGGTTGGTATATTAGTGGTAATTGGCTTCACATAGCACGCTAAAAAAATCCCAAGCGCATTAAAAGGTCAGAACTATGTCTGACAAGTCTTCAAACCAAATGAAAAAAAACACAATGTATAGCCAACAAAACACTGTATTTATGTAAACATTGTGTTTTATACAATTGTTTTTAATAAATGTATAACATCAGACAATCAAGATGTAAGAACAAATATAGTTGTTAATTTTTATAGCTTTCATCCTGGGCTCCACCTGCACTCGGGACAGTGCCAGCTGTACTCCACTGAAAAGAAAAACCTGAGTTGACAGGGTACTGATGGCCTTTTTTTGCCAATATTGCTCAATGTGCCTTTGTAAACAGATGCACAAAAAAAACAATGACACAAGATTAGTAGGCAAATCTATATTTTTTGTTTTATCAACCAAAATGCATCAATACAATATTTAGTTGGCAGTGGCCAGAAGACCCACAATCCAATTAGTCACTTTAAGATAAGTCTGGCTATATGACACCTTATTTTTAACTTAAATTCTTGCTCCAGAGATGTGTCTTCTATCAGTTTACCAAGGCAGTGTATAACTGAAGCTAACACTAAAAATGTGTTTCCTAACATTTACTATCATTTTGAATTGGAAAAAAGATTATGATTTCTAAAGGAAGCACATTCATTGGGTAGATCAGGCAAGCTGATATATTTTGGGTTTAATGAAGAACTAATGACCATAATAACCCTCCTTTTCTAAGCTGTACCCATGGGAAGACCATAAAGACCTAGAATATACCTTCTAGGAGAACTCAACCCTTTTCTCTGGACCTGCCCCTCCCAAAGACTACTGTTTGATATGTGATTTGATCATTGACTTTAAATGCATTTAGGTGAGATTTAATGTTGTTTAATTTAAGGTGATTTGGAGTTTAGAAAATCCTTTGCTCTTTTGGAGGGGATTCAACAAAACAAATTCTATTGCTTTTTATACTATTAATGGGTCTATGCTAAGTGAATTTCTAGTTCTATAAAATAACAGACTAATGGGGAGATGTAATACATACCTTGAAACTAATTGATATTTACTGCATTGCAGGAACCCGGAAGGTTAGGAGCGATGGTCTAACACCTCCATTTAAAAGGCATTTCAAAGTAATGCAAAAACACTATGCCTTTCTCTGGTAAAGGGCATCTATAGTGAAATTTATACATTTCTCCAATCCATACATAATAAAAAGGTTAGTGTATGCTGCCTTATTCCCACCTTCCTCTTTGGTTCTGTTTGCACACTGTCCGATTTACTGCAGAGCTCCCCACCCCCCCTCTCTGGTCATTCCCCATTCATATAATCCAGCTGTGAACCAAGCCGCTGATGTGCATTAATCCTCCTACACATGACACATCAATCTAACGTTTGTAAAAAAAAAACAAAAAAAAAACCTTCTGTATATAAGCCTGTAGAGAGCAAGTGTCTCCGTTGTTCTGGAGATACTTGCTATATAAGGAGTGGGGTGAGTTAGGAGAGACCTAAGTCCTTGACCAATTTTAACTTATATATCTTGGGACAGAGGAGGAAACTGAAGAAAATTAAGGTACTCTGGGGGTTGAGGGGATTTATAGAACACATAGAAAGAAAAAAAATTTACATTTTCCACCTATAGATGGCCTTAAATGAAAACAGCACAGGCTCACAAATGAAGAGTTAAACCCACACTAACCCAATTTTACATCGGATATCATGGGTTTGGCTCTTTTTTTAGGTGTAAGTGAACTTAATTACATCTCCCGCTTAAGGGCATGTTTATAAAGGTGTGGTGTAGATGCTGCAACTTTACTATGCAATATTTTACAATCACATTGTTACTTTATCTACTTTATCTATGACTTTACTATGTCATAAAATACCGATACATATATATGCAAATACATATATGGGATGCAAAATAAATTTTCTGGTGCATTGTTCATCTAATAGCTAGTGTAGTAGTATAGGACACCTGGGCATTCCTTAAGGTTAGAAGGAAATCATTTTCATATTCCTGTTCAGAAAGGGTTCTTTGTTACTGTAAGAACAGCAAACTGTACAGTAGATGTTTTAATGACAGGTTCATCGGATAGTTTCATTATGGGTAAGCTAAAAAGGTTTAACTGGATATATGTATGTCTTTATTCAACCTATTATACACAGTCCCATATAACCCAATATTACTTGCTGGAGCACCCAGCATTTCAGCTTAAGTCGTTTTGGTTAAGGTGTGCAGGATCCTAATCCATTGCCGTGGTATTCAATATTACTTCAGGTTAACATGGGTTTTACACGGATTTCCAGCATATTGAATCTTCCTGTAAATGTATTTTTGTTCAACCAGTATGCTGCCTGCTTGACAAAATACTGTACACAACATACTATTACAGCTTCTGCATTCTCGGAGAGTTACAGCTGTCTACAAACATTTTTTATGCTGTCTACAACTGACGGTATTAGGGAAGTTAGTTCTTTTATCTGCCTATAAACTGCAAAGCAAAAATGTACACCAATGATTTCTTTGCATATGAGCAGGTGCCATAGTAAATTTCCAGGATGTCACCAATGATTCATTAATAGATCAGCCCAAACAAAAATGCTTGACCTCAATGTACCTGTGCCCCTTGCTGTGACTTAAAAAATTGTAACAGAATTTATTTTACATAAAAAAGCTTCCTGTATTGGCATTCCACAAAATTAGCCCTCTGATTGATTAAAATAAAATAGGCACCTTTCTTGGGACATGTTTAAAAGATTGAAAATGTCCTTATTTGCTTTCAATCTATTTAAATGCTGTTACAAAAATGCATTTGACAGAAGGTAGTTGCCTTGTGCTTTATTTTCTGCTTTTCTGTATGAAAATTTGTCTGAAATAAAAAGATCCATTTCCTTTGACTGAAATCCAATGGTTTGAAAGCAGCTGCATAGTAATGGAAAATCTTGCATTAGTATTAGTGAGCAATATTTAATTTATTGGGGTATTCCCCACAATGTGGAGTTTATACAAAACAACTTTTTCAAATCTACTGCTGATGAAAAAATAACATTTATATTTCATTCCCAAGAATAAGTTATAATATAGTAAGGGATAACATAATATCTATGGAGGATAATAAAGCATATCCTCTCAATTGTAAACCCAACCCTGTAACCGTGACTCATTGCTCCTGCACCGCTGCTGGACACTCTGTTCCAAATATTTCAAACTTCCAAAACATTTCAGCCGGAGCGTGATGTTGAGATATATGAAAAACATTTATTCACCCATAACACACACAAGGGCAACGTTTCGGGCAAGTCTTTGCCCTTTCTCTAGCGTCTAACAAGTGACAAATCTCCTCCAGTTTTTAAACTCACAAGTGCATAAGGGAACATCCCCAACAGCAGTGATTAATTAAACAATTTGAATACATTAATTTAAATGAATCAAACCACAGAAATACATCATTTAAAATGGTATTGTGCATTGTGCAACAGTATAGCCATAATAAAGTGCTTGTAACCTTAATAAAGTGCTTATAAACCATAATAAAGTGCTGATTTCCTAAAAAGTGTTTATATCTTAAAAGTGTGCTAATACTATTAATAGAATATTTAAATATCACAAACAATATTAAATTACCTTAAAAATTAACAGGGAGATTCAATAAAAGTTCTTATCGTTTAAAATGGTGCTAATTTTGCCCCAACCAATCAGATCTTATTTAACATTTGAATGCTAACATCTGATTGGCTGGGGTAAAATTAGCACCATTTTAAACGATAAGAACTTTTATTGAATAACCCTGTAAGTGCTATGAACATATATCACATATAGGTAGATTTTTGATTAAAATACATAAAATCCAATTTTAATACCCTTTAAAAAGGAATTACCTGTATATACTCAAGTATAAGTCGATCCGAGTATAAGCTGATGTACCTATTTATACCTGAAAAATTTATAAAAACCGATTGACTCGTGTATAATTCGAGGGTAGAAATTATGACCACTACTGCCTTCTGAATCAGTATTGTTTTGTTGCTTAAGTTGCCCTTTAAATGGACAGCAGAATTCCCATACATGTAATAGCCAAATCCAGTACCAGTAACCTCCAATTCCTTGGCACTCCAGATGTTTGGAAACTACAACTCCCAGCATGCTTTGTTGCTGGGAGTTGCAGTTTCTAAACATGTGGAGTGGCAAGGTTCAGTAAACTTTTAATTAAGCTTACCATCATTTACAATTCTACTGATCCCCATATTGTAAAGGGCCCTCTGACCCCCATATAGTAAAGGGCCCTCTGACCCCATATAGTAAAGGGCTCTCTTATCCCAATAGTTAAAAATGTCACCTGAGAGTTGTAGTTTTAAGCTGTCATTTGCACTGAACTAGCAGCTGTTTTTTGCCCCAAACTGAGAAGTCACATCAGATTTACAGCATCCAGATGAGAAGTGACAGTGCTGAGTGAGTCCAGCAGCCTGACATGGGGATCAGTAGAATTGTAAATGATGTAAGCTTAATTAAAAGTTTACTGAACCTTGCCACTCCACATGTTTAGAAACTGCAACTCCCAGCAACAAAGCATGCTGGGAGTTTTAGTTTCCAAACATCTGGAGTGCCAAGGAATTGGAGGTTACTGTACTGGATTTGGCTATTACATTATGGGAATTCTGCGTCCATTTAAAGGGCAACTTAAGCAACAAAACAATACTGATTCAGAGAGTAGTGGTCATAATTTCTACCCTCGAATTATACCGAGTCAATCGGTTTTTATAAATTTTTCAGTATAAATAGGTACACTCGCTTATACTCGGATCGACTTATACTTGAGTATATACAGGTAATTCCTTTTTAAGGTATTAAAATTGGATTTTATGTATTTAATCAAAAATCTACCTATAGGTGATATGTTCATAGCACTTACAGGGTTATTCAATAAAATTCTTATCGTTTAAAATGGTGCTAATTTTACCCCAGCCAATCAGATGTTAGCATTCAAATGTTAAATAAGATCTGATTGGTTGGGGCAAAATTAGCACCATTTTAAACGATAAGAACTTTTATTGAATCTCCCTGTTAATTTTTGGTAAATATATGTTGTGAATTTAAATATTCTATAATAGTTTAGCACACTTTTAGATAATAAACACTTTTTAGGAAATCAGCACTTTATATGGTTTATAAGCACTTATTAAGGTTACAAGCACTTTATTATGGCTATACTGTTGCACAATCACAATACCATTTTAAATGATGTATTTCTGTGGTTTGATTATTTAAATTAATGTATTCAAATTGTTTAATTAATCACTGCTGTTGGGGATGTTCCTTATGCACTTGTGAGTTTAAAAACTGGAGGAGATTTGTCACTTGTTAGACGCTAGAGAAAGGGCAAAGACTTGCCCGAACGTTGCCCTTGTGTGTGTTGGGTGAATAAATTTTTTTCATATATCTCAACATCACGCCCGGCTGAAATGTTTTGGAAGTTTGAAATATTTGGAACAAGTGTCCAGCAGCGTGCAGGAGCAATAAGTCACGGTTACAGGGTTGGTTTTACAATTGAGGATATGCTTTATTATCCTCCATAGATATTATATTATCCCTTACTATATTATAACTTATTCTTGGGAATGAAATATAAATGTTATTTTTTCATCAGCAGTAGATTTGAAAAAGTTGTTTTGTATAAACTCCACATTGTGGGGAATACCCCAATAAATTAAATATTGCTCACTAATACTAATGCAAGATTTTCCATTACTATGCAGCTGCTTTCAAACCATTGGATTTCAGTCAAAGGAAATGGATCTTTTTATTTCAGACAAATTTTCATACAGAAAAGCAGAAAATAAAGCACAAGGCAACTACCTTCTGTCAAATGCATTTTTGTAACAGCATTTAAATAGATTGAAGCAAATAAGACATTTTCAATCTTTTAAACATGTCCCAAGAAAGGTGCCTATTTTATTTTAATCAACAGAGGGCTAATTTTGTGGAATGCCAATACAGGAAGCTTTTTTATGTAAAATAAATTCTGTTAAATTTTTTAGTCACAGAGGGGCACAGGTACATTGAGGTCAAGCATTTTTGTTTGGGCTGATCTATTAATGAATCATTGGTGACATCCTGGAAATTTACTATGGCACCTGCTCATATGCAAAGAAATCATTGGTGTACATTTTTGCTTTGCAGTTTATAGGCATATAAAGAACTAACTTCCCTAATACCGTCAGTTGTAGACAGCATAAAAAATGTTTGTAGACAGCTGTAACTCTCCGAGAATGCAAAAGCTGAAATAGTATGTTGTGTACAGTATTTGTCAAGCAGGCAGCATACTGGTTGAACAAAATACATTTACAGGAAGATTCATATGCTGGAAATCCGTGTAAAACCCATGTTAACCTGAAGTAATATTGAATACCACGGCAATGGATTAGATCCTGCACACCTTAACCAAAACGACTTAAGCTGAAATGCTGGGTGCTCCAGCAAGTAATATTGGGTTATATGGGACTGTGTATAATAGGTTGAATAAGACATACTATATCCATTAAACCTTTTTAGCTTACCCATAATGAAACTATCCGATGAACCTGTCATTAAACATCTACTGTACAGTTTGCTGTTCTTACAGTAACAAAGAACCCTTTCTGAACAGAATATGAAAATGATTTCCTTCTAACCTTAAGGAATGCCCAGGTGTCCTATACTACTACACTAGCTATTAGATGAACAATGCACCGAAAATTTATTTGCATCCCATATAGTATTTGCATATATATGTATCGGTATTTTATGACATAGTAAAGTCATAGATAAAGTAGATAAAGTAACAATGTGATTGTAAAATATTGCATAGTAAAGTTGCAGCATCTACACCACACCTTATAAACATGCCCTAAGCGGAGATGTAATTAGTAATTAAGTTCACTTACACCTAAAAAAGAGCCAAACCCATGATATCCGATGTAAAATTGGGTTAGTGGTGGTTTAACTCTTCATTTGTGAGCCTGTGCTGTTTCATTTAAGGCCATCTATAGGTGAAATGTAAATTTTTTTTTCTTTCTATGTTTCTATAAATCCCCTCACCCCCAGAGTACCTTAATTTTCTTCAGTTTCCTCCTCTGTCCCAAGATATATAAGTTAAAATTGGTCAAGGACTTAGGTCTCTCCTAACTCACCCCACTCCTTATATAGCAAGTATCTCCAGAACAACGGAGACACTTGCTCTCTACAGGCTTATATACAGAAGGTTTTTTTTTTGTTTTTTTTTTACAAACGTTAGATTGATGTGTCATGTGTAGGAGGATTAATGCCATCAGCGGCTTGGTTCACAGCTGGATTATATGAATGGGAATGACCAGAGGAGGGGGGTGGGGAGCTCTGCAGTAAATCGGACAGTGTGCAAACAACCACAGAGGAAGGTGGGAATAAGGCAGCATACACTAACCTTTTATTATGTATGGATTGGAGAAATGTATAAATTTCACTATAGATGCCCTTTACCAGAGAAAGGCATAGTGTTTTTGCATTACTTTGAAATGCCTTTTAAATGGAGTGTTAGCCATCGCTCCTAACCTTCCGGGTTCTGCAATGCAGTAAATATCAATTAGTTTCAAGGTATGTATTACATCTCCCCATTAGTCTGTTATTTTATAGAATAGAAATTCACTTAGCATAGACCCATTAATAGTAAAAAGCAATAGAATTTGTTTTGTTGAATCCCCTCCAAAAGAGCAAAGGATTTTCTAAACTCCAAATCACCTTAAATTAAACAACTTAAATCTCACCTAATGCATTTAAAGTCAATGATCAAATCACATATCAACATAGTCTTTGGGAGGGCAGGTCCAGAGAAGGGTTGAGTTCTCCTAGAAGGTATATTCTAGGTCTTATGGTCTTCCCATGGGTACAGCTTAGAAAAGGAGGTTATTATGGTCATTAGTTCTTCATTAAACCCAAATTATCACTTGCCTGATCTACCCAATGAATGTGCTTCCTTTAGAAATCATAATCTTTTTTCCAATTCAAATGATAGTAAATGTTAGGAAACACATTTTTAGTGTTAGCTTCAGTTATACACTGCCTTGGTAAACTGATGAAGACACATCTCTGGAGCAAGAATTTAAGTTAAAAATAAGGTGTCATATAGCCAGACTTATCTTAAAGTGACTAATTGGATTGTGGGTCTTCTGGCCACTGCCAACTAAATTGTATTGATGCATTTTGGTTGATAAAACAAAATATAGATTTGCCTACTAATCTTGTGTCATTGTTTTTTTTGTGCATCTGTTTACAAAGGCACATTGACAATATTGGCAAAAAAGGCCATCAGTACCCTGTCAACTCAGGTTTTTCTTTTCAGTGGAGTACAGCTGGCACTGTCCCGAGTGCAGGTGGAGCCATCAGGATGAAAGCTATAAAAATTAACAACTATAATTTGTTCTTACATCTCGATTGTCTGATGTTATACATTTATTAAAAACAATTGTATAAAACACAATGTTTACATAAATACAGTGTTTTGTTGGCTATACATTGTGTTTTTTTTCATTTGGTTTGAAGACTTGTCAGACATAGTTCTGACCTTTTAATGCGCTTGGGATTTTTTAGCGTGCTATGTGAAGCCAATTACCACTAATATACCAACCAGGCGAGAGTTACAAGGGCTGCCTACATGTTCTTTGTTTCACTTCTTTACTAGCGGACCAGATGGCTATAACCTTCATTTAACATTAACTTACACCAGAGAAATAACTTAAGAAACAGAAATTCACTTTCTTTACACTTATTATTAACAATCAGCTAATTCTCATTATAAACTGACCCAATTTTCTCTGATAATTAGAAAAAAAGTCCAATCTACAGACTCATATTACTAACTTGTAACAGTATTTCAGCCAAAGCTAGGGGGGAATGTAGAAAGTTCATTATTATTAAAGTAAGAAAGTGAGTGTAAAATCCATGCTAGCTTATGTAATATTGGGTTATCTTGAAACTGTTAGGTTTAAATAAAAGCCTACACTCTTTCCTTAAAAACAAGTCCTGGATCATATCTCTGGCTACAGCCTCTGAGAAATTATATGTGGATAATGTTCAAACTTACTGATTCCTGTATCTTGAGTGACTTCACCTGACCCTCTACTCCTCCTCTGTCCCTGGGGTCTGGGCATGCTTAATGTTGGTAATAAAGGGACGCACCTGTACAGACAATTGACAGTTGATAGCGGGGTTTATTAAGACAAAGATTGGTCACATGGCTACAAGCTCTGAAAGCAGTTATATTGCCAAACATTTCCTGCATACAATTTCTTACAAGTTTTACCTAGAGATGAACCCAGTGTCATTTTAAAGGTATGACAGAATGGCCTAACTTTTTTGAAGACCACAGTAGCCCTTTACGTTTTGCAATACAGGAAACTTACACCTCCGAGACACAGCTTACTTGACATGCTCCTTTGACTCCGTAAGTGTTCAGTGTGTTCTGGTAAGTTTTGACTTGGATCAATACTGACCCATAATGTATGATGGTAGAAACCGCATTGTGTGCTTTTTGTTTTGTTTTTTTAGGGGCTGATGCACTGCAGAAGTTTGGCCATGCTATAAATTTGCAGCAACCAATCAGATGCTATCTAAATGCAGTAACCAGTAAAAAGTTAACATTTGATTGTTTGCTGCAAATTAATAGCATGGGCAAACTTTTGCACCTCTTGTTGCATCAGCGCACTAGTGTGTCTTGTGGAGGGGGATTCAATTAAAGTTCTTACGTTAAAAATGGTGCTAATTTTGCCCCAACCAATCAGATATTATTTAACATTTGAAAGCTAACATCTGATTGGTTGGGGCAAAATTAGCACCATTTGAACTTTTATTGAATAACCTGTATGTTTAGAAATGTTACTGTAACTAGGTTTGCCTTGTAACAGTAGGGATAAGGACTGAACCAACATACATACATTCCTTAGAAAGATATTTCAGGTGATGGTTATTTTTTGTACTCTTATTAGGTATAAGGATAGCTGTGTTTTAATTATCAGAAAACTGAATACAACAGATGTATAGGAGGAGGGTCCTTATAATTGATGTTTGGGTCTAGATTACTCACCGTATAGGACAGTGGTGGTGAACCTAAGGCACGCATGCCAGAGGCAGCACCCAGAGCCCTTTCTGTGGGCATTCATGCAGCAGAGTTCACAAGAGTTTTTTTTACCAGAAAACCAGACACATGGCCCACTCTGCTCCCCTTTTTAAAATCCAGCCCTTGAGAAAGTGAAGCAACTGTCCGTAGAGTAGTCAAGAGTGAACATCAGTTTCTCTCTCTCTGCATCTGCACATTCCAGCAAACAAGAATGGGAGTGCAGTAAGTGAGAAACTGCTGTGCATGAGCTCTCTGTCCTTCTCTGCCCCGTGACTGCCTCAGCTAGCTAAGGAGGGGAGGAATGTCAGATTACTTGGTTTACAGTACTGGTGTTTCTATCTGCTCTGCGTAGTTTGAAGGGTGAAATGATTTCTTACCCAAAATAAAAGTAAATTCATTTTATATTTGTGCTTTGAAGTTCAGCTCTTCTTGAGTCTCAAACTTTAGTCTGGTAATGTGGTATTACGGGGTATGTCCATGATTTTCTAAGTTTCCTTTTTCTTTTACTGAAGAATGGGAGGTAAATGAGCAACGTCTTACTTCCCGTTCTTCAGTAAAACTTGCAGAAGAGATGGAAAACTTACCGGGATCGCTTCAGCACTGGCTTCCTGGACAGTCTCCGAGGCACCCACGCTACTTTGTATGAACAATGCAAAGGACTGTGGATGTAAGAGAGAATGTCAGTGGCGTTGGAGACTGTCAGCGGTGCTGAAGCAATATGCGGTAAGTTCTTCCACCTCTCCTGCAAGTTTTCTGAAGACACCAGCAACAGGGCAAGGGAGGAGTAAAAAGGCGTGGTTAATAAAGTAAGCAGGATCAATGGGAGGGAAGGAACAATGAGATAGAGCCAGGAATGGACCAAAAAGATCTTTGAATTCATTAAATCTCCTCTGTCTGATCTGCTAGCTGAAGTGATGGAGGGGATAAGTAGAAGAAGTTGCGCATGGCCACAAAACAGGAAGATGCAGCATGGTGAGAAGTTGAAGGGAGCTGAGGATCCAAAGATGTGGTGAGGTGGAGGATTGTCAAGGCAATGAAATTAGGTAAGTTTCCTAATATTATCATCACCTCTCCTTTTGCAGCTCTCAATGCATTGAACAGTTAGTTTCTAGGTTTCCTCGCTGCTCCTCTTGGTAGCTTATTGCAGAAGTTGTCCTCTGCTAGGTTTGGCCATCCAATCAGACATTAAATCTCCCAGGTGTATTCCCAGGATGAAGTATGAGCGGCAAAAATTTGCCTGTGCTATTAATTTGCAGCAACCAATAAGATATTAGATTTTTACTGGGTTATTGCAGTTAGATTACATCTGATTTGTTGGCTGCTGCAGAATAATGGTAAACTTTTGCATGTCTTATCGCATCACCCTAGTGTTTTAGATCTTAAGTGCAACTCTTTTTCTTAGGTGGGATTTTCTTTTTCTTTGTGTTCTATTTCATGAGATTTGTTGGATCTTATGAAATTGGCCTCTTGTGAGGTCTCTTGTGAGTTGTGATAAATCCTGGTTTCCAAACAAATCTACAGGGTTATTCAATAAAAGTTCTTATCATTTAAAATGGTGCTAATTTTGCCCCAACCAATCAGATGTTATCTTTCAAACGTTAAATAAGGTTGATTGGTTGGGGCAAAATTAGCACCATTTTAAATGGTAAGACCTTTTATTGAATCTCCCTGAATATTTCGATTTGGAACTGCTGGAAAATCCACAGATTTATTTTTGAAACGTGTGACTCCTTGAAAATTTGAAAGTGGAGACTGCGGAAATTCCATCTTAAAAAATGTACATTTGAAAAATTATGATTCAATCTTTGGTAGGTTCCGTGAACCACTATCGGAACTAAACTCTTCCGTTTCATTCAAGTGTAGTCTCTACTGTCTACCAGTGGAAGGCTAAAGCGTTCCATTACAATATGCCTGAATTAAAACTGCCGCAAAGATCGCAAATGTCAGAAAATACGGGGCGCATCAAATGGCAGTGTGGCCTAATCGTTAGCCAGAAATATAAATGCTCTTAGAAGCCAAATTTGGGTGGGGGGCAGATATTTGTCTAAAATATCACATCAACCTGGAGATAAGTTTTCCATAGCCATCACACTTCTATATTTGACTTCTGACTATCATGCTTGCGTAAACAAATAAAAATACATTATCAGGTGCAAGGAATGCACTTTTATCATATGAGATTATTATTCTGCCAGTATTTTAAGAACCTATTAAACAACATGGCACCAAACTGAAACATCCCCCAAAAAATAATCTATGTAGATATAAAACTATCTGTATAGTTGTAGCAAAGCTTCCCATTGACATTTTACACACTATCCAACTTCAGCCAATTCCAACATATTCAACAAGTGGGACAAGTTCCAGGGGCATCCCAGGGTATGGTGAGAAATGCCACTAATGCCTGATCAGGCAATGCAGGCAGAATTTCATTACATAGTATTTTCGTTTTTGTCCCTAATCATTTGCCAATTGGAATCTAATGATTTGACATCCCTTCGTTTGACCAAATTAGGAGTATGGGGTTTACAGTTCTTCTTAAGTTACTTTGTTACTGTATTTTCAACAAAAATATCAATTGTAACATTTTATATTATTTATATATAAATAATATATATTTAGTAGGTTTATTTAATATTTAGTAGGTTTCTTTGACTATAGCTAAGCACTGTTAATAAGGATATAATTAACAGACTATTTGGAGTACAAATCCAATCCTAAAAAAGAGAAATACCATGCTTGGTATTTTGATTAGCACAACTTAAAGGGCACCATTAAAAAAAAACTGGTCACACAAAGGTCACCTGCTCTCCAAACCCAACTGATATTTTCAGCACATTATTAGATATTTTATTAACCAGATGTTTAATTATAATTATTGTCCCCATTCTGGCAGATAAAGCTGGCCCTCCCTCCATGCAGTCAACCAAAACTGTGACATCACAACCAATGCTTCCCCTGCTGCGTCCACTTCACATGCTCAAGCTTATAAAAGCTTATTAAGCAGAGGGAGGAGGCATATACACTTGCCAGAATGAGAACTTTGAAAATATCTATTTACCAATGTTTGTAATAAACCGATAAAAAAGGGGGGGAAAAGGAGTTTAAATTGAGGGCAGATAACATTTTTTTTTGTTTTAAACTAAAATGTAATTATTTTTACTCAAAAAAGCATCCCCCCTAATAATACCATACTTTCAGTGGAATAAAATGTTTTGGCAAAAAAAATGTGTAAGCCTGCCACCCATTAAGGTAGACACTTTCAGACAGCAAGGCCCTAAGTAACCTACCTAATCTTACCTAGCTTAACCTAACTAAAATTGAAAAAACAAACATTTATACAGCAATGCCAGGGGGGAAGGGGGTATGTGCTGTCTGCTGTGCCAAATATAACTTTGCCACGGGGGTGGGGGTATGCTGGTGGTGCCAGGGTGTATGTGCTCTCTGTGCCAACTATAACTGTGCCACACAGTTTGTACAACACTGTATATACTCCCTCTGGCATTAATAATAGCAGTAATAAAGAAATTTTGTAGTATAATCCTGCTGGAGGCTCTCACCCAAATTATTTTTGTTTATATACCCCCCCGGGGCTGGCACACAAATGCCTCCCAGGCTCTCCCCATGGCACTGTTGGCACAGCTACTTGGTTTGGCAATTGGCAGTGGCAATGGCATAGCAAATACCCCAACCCCCTGCTCCTGGCATGCCACCAACATCACTCAGCTAATGAGCCATCACCACACAGGTCACTGTACTGACCTAACTTGCAGTGCAGCCAGGCCCCAGGGAGATTAAAATGGAGACTGTTGGGGAAGACTGTTTGCCTCAGATTTCTGGATGGTCCGTCCTACGTAGGCTGACCTAGTGCTCCAGCATTGCCTGCGCAGGAGGACGCACACAGCCTCAGGTGCAGCGCAGGCCACGTACCCACGGTACCTTTTTCTTCCTGACAAAACCGACCACCTCACTGCAGGGTGCCGCTCTGCAATGTGCTTCACCCTGCATCATTAGGGAGGTGGCCCTGACAATATTAGCCAAAGTTATTTTTTGTGTGGACATGCCCTTTAAGTGCTGTATCAGTGAGTTTTTCAATCTCTTGGCAGGTTCAGATTTCACCGGTTGTTACATTTAACCCGTCTGATTTTTCTTGGCTGTCTGTACAGATTTAGGAGATTCATTTGCTCTCTGCTATTACTGCAGTAAGCAATTCAAATTTTAGCAAGTTTTGAAATTCGATTGCACTAGTTCGAGGACATGCCTGTGGTAGCCTATTGGAGCGGCCCCACTACATACATTGCTCTTCCGTGCACTATGTGGTCACCATTTTTGATCTGTATCGCATGCGTTCTGATAGTTTTAAATTACCGAAGTGCAGCACACACACACACAGAAGCACCTAAGATCGTGCGAGCACCCTTGCTTTGCTAGTGGGACCCCTGACTAAAACAGGAGGACTTCAGACATGCCGCCCCTTATAGATTCAGACACCCAAGCCATGGCCTAGTTGGTCTTGTGGGAAATCCAGCCCTGCATGAGTTATTCAGTCTATTGAATAACTATTAAGTCAGTTGCTAACTCTATGCCATTTAGGGTATAACTAACATTTATGTGGTTCTTGTCCAAATGCATAATCTTCCATTTCTCAAAAGCAAATCTTATTTGCCACTTTGTAGCCTAATCACCAAGTTTATAAGGAGACATCTTGCACCGAGCCTATAATCCTGCACAATTCAGCAGATTGTACTCTCAATGCTGAAAACTAAATAGGTTAAAGAAAACCGGATCCAGAACAGACCCTTGAGAAACACACTGGTCCAGATAGAAAATGTCTCATTAACAATCTTTGTTATCTATCCTTTAGCCAGTTCATAATCCAATTAAAAATATAGGTCATAAGCACGTTTCTCTTACATAATAACCTTCTATAAACTACTGTATCAAAGGCTTCTAAAAAATCTAAATAAATCACATCCACTGACCCCCCCCACAATTCATAGAAGGCAATCAGATTAGTTTGTCAGGATCTCTTATGCATTAAAACATGCTGGGACCTAATGTTGTCATTTAAAATGCATTCAAATATTTTAGTCCTCAATATTCATCCTAAAGGCTTTCCCACCACAGATGTCAAACTGAGAGGCCAATAATTTCCTGTAGATACCACATTAACAATCTGATCACTTGGATCAAGACTAGATATTAAGGAAAACAACAATGTAAGATACAGTCTGGTATCTACTGAGCTTAAGGTGGTCAAAGATGCTACGATTCATGGATTGTACTATTGGACAACAACATTTTTTTTCAGCTGGCCAGATACAAAAAATTATTCTATGATTGTCAGCTGATGGCACATTAACAATCCAACAAATAATATCCCGATACTGTACAAACGTGATCTTAGTGTCTATGGCCACCATTAGCTTTTTTTAGAATCCTGGGGTGCATATCACGTGGCCGCCAGACCTTGCACTTCCTGAGTCAGCCAATCTGGATAGTTAATATCTCCCATTATTATAACCTGGCCTGTTTGGGAAACGGTTTCCATTGGTAAGAGTTGTATTCTTAGTGCCTTGTATTCCTCACTAATAGTAGCATTCTACATTATACCATTCTTCAATAAAACACTTCTTCTGATCTACTGAAAGCTCTACTCATAGGGCATCCACAGAGTCACCTGTATTAAGGCATGCAATCTTGTTATGGGCCCTGCTTTCTGGACAGAGGCCTTGACATGTCCTCCCCAAACATTCCTCACAAACATGACTGTCTAAAATGCCATTTTATCCTGTAATATTACATTTTACTTGATTTTAACTAAACCACCAAATATTACAGTAAGCAAAACACATGCATGTAGAGAACATTCCTGTGGCATTCAATTATCCTTGTTAGTTAGGTTTCCAAAACTGTAGAGCATATTGAGGCCTTACCAGTGCTTTGTAAAGAGGGAGAATAATATTATTATACAATACAATGTTGTATTGCTGGCTCTGGCTGTTGCTGCCTGGCACTACTTGGTACATTGTTATCTACTAAAACTCCTATATCCTTTTCCTACAGAGATTAACTTACCACATTGCTATTTATAGTATAAGCAGCACAAGGATTCTTTAGCCCAAAATGCAACACCTAGCTAGATCCGCCTGCAACAATTGCACATCATCTGTTTTGTGTCAGCCAGAAACACAGAGAACTTGCTGACAATACCTACTTCCAACAGATTAAGTATAAGTGTCCCCAACACAGAACTCTGTGGCACCCCACTTAGAACTTTAGTCCACATTGACGAAGCACCATTAACAACTTCTCCCCATCCTATCTATCAACCATTTTTCTATTCATGTACAAATGTGCTGCCAAACCCAACAGACCTTAGCTTATTCATAAGTCACTTATGGGGGACTGTATCAAAAGCCTAAGCAAAATCCAAGTATACCACATCTACTGCTATGCTAGAGTGTAAATTCCTACTCAATTTTAAAAGCCAAGCAAGTTTGTTTGACATTGACAAGATCTGTTCCTCATAAATCCATGCTGAGTGTTGTCAGATAAGAAATAAATCATCTATATAACGTATAACATATTTATTATTATTAAATTTAATTAATAGTTCAAGTATGTAATCTAAGGAGAGGAGGTAATGGAGTGAAGTATTTACAGGAACTTGAAATGAAATGGATCAACCGCCTAGACACCATTTGGCCAAAGGGAATGAATAGGGATTAAACCCCAGGACAGTTTGTATAGGAGAAAATAGGGACACACACATAAAAGGGACATGTTTATTAATATTAGATCCAAGTCCTATAAAATTACATACCGTATATACTCAAGTATAAGTCGAATTTTTCAGGCTTTAAAGGGCAACTCCACCCTCATAAGAACATATTTTAGAAAGAATAGCCTCTTTAAAATATGTGGATATATTATAGGTTGTCCTATGAATTCATTACTGTATGCCTGCTATGCTTCTGGATGCCTCATGGAAACTGAGCAATTTAGAAACCTGTACTGAGCCTGTACTGAGCCTGGGCATGCTCAGAAGAGGCAGACAGGGGATTAACATTCAGTCATTGGCTGTGATGTCAACTGTCAAATCCATAACTGACAGTTGCTAACTGGAATAACCAGGAAGCAGAAACGGGAAACAGGACATTGTGCAGGATTTCAGGTTAGACTTATATATTTCAGATTTCAAACTATTACCGTTTAGGGTTTTTGGGGGTGATTTACCTGTATGTAAGTTTTCATTTTCGGGCTGGACTTGCCCTTTAAAGTTAGCCTGAAAACCTAACCTCGACTCATACTCGGGTCAAGTCCTAATTTAGATCCAAAATCTGCAATTGCGGATAGTAAACAGTAGGTGGCGCTGTGTTAACCTGCATAGAAAGTTACACGAGCTGATCTGCCTTTACACTTCCTGCTTCCTGTCAGGCTGCTGGACTCACTCAGCACTGTCACTTCTCATCTGGATGCTGTAAATCTGATGTGACTTCTCAGTTTGGGGCAAAAAAACAGCTGCTAGTTCAGTGCAAATGACAGCTTAAAACTACAACTCTCAGGTGACATTTTTAACTATTGGGATAAGAGAGCCCTTTACTATATGGGGTCAGAGGGCCCTTTACTATATGGGGGTCAGAGGGCCCTTTACAATAGAAGCAGGAAGTGTAAAGGCAGATCAGCTGTGTAACTTTCTATGCAGGTTAACACGGCGCCACCTACTGTTACTATCCCAATTGCAGATTTTGATCTAAATTAGGACTTGACCCGAGTATGAGTCGAGTTAGTTTTTCAGGCTAACTTTAAAGGGCAAGTCAAGCACAAAATGAAAACTACATACAGGTAAATCACCCCCAAAAACCCTAAACGGTAAGTTTGAAATCTGAAATTATAAGTCTAACCTGAAATCCTGCACAATGTCCTGTTTCCCGTTTCTGCTTCCTGGTTATTCCAGTTAGCAACTGTCAGTTATGGATTTGACAGTTGACATCACAGCCATGACTGAATGTTATCCCCTGTCTGCCTCTTCTGAGCATGCCCAGGCTCAGTACAGGCTCAGTACAGTTTTCTAAATTGCTCAGTTTCCATGAGGCATCCAGAACATAGCAGGCATACGAATGAATTCATAGGACAAACTATAATATATCCACATATTTTAAAGAGGCTATTCTTTCTAAAATATGTTCTTATGAGGGTGGTTTGCCCTTTAAAGCCTGAAAAATTCGACTTATACTTGAGTATATACGGTATGTAATTCTATAGGACTTGGATCTAATATTAATAAACATGTCACTTTTATGTGTGTGTCCCTATTTTCTCCTATACAAACTGTCCTGGGTTTATCCCTATTCATTCCCTTTGGCCAAATGGTGTCTAGGCGGTTGATCCTTTCATTTCAAGTTCCTGTAAATACTTCACTCATTACCTCCTCTCCTTAGATACAACTTAACTATTAATTAAATTTAATAATATAATATGTTATACGTTATATAGTGATTTATTTCTTATCTGACAACACTCAGCATGGATTTATGAGGAACAGATCTTGTCAATGTCAAACAAACTTGCTTGGCTTTTAAAATTGAGTAGGAATTTACACTCTAGCATAGCAGTAGATGTGGTATACTTGGATTTTGCTTAGGCTTTTGATACAGTCCCCAAAGTGCTTATGATAAGCTAAGGTCTGTTGGGTTTGGCAGCACATTTGACATGATAGAAAATGGTTGATAGATAGGATGGGAGAAGTTGTTAATGGTGCTTCGTCAATGTGGACTAAAGTTCTAAGTGGGGTGCCACAGAGTTCTGTGTTGGGGACACTTATACTATCTGTTGGAAGTAGTGTATTGTCAGCAAGTTCTCTGTGTTTCTGGCTGACACAAAACAGATGATGTGCAATTGTTGCAAGCGGATCTAGCTAGTGTTGCATTTTGGGCTAAAGAATCCTTGTGCTGCTTATACTATAAATAGCATGTGGTAAGTTAATCTCTGTAGGAAAAGGATATAGGAGTTTTAGTAGATAACAACCTAAATGTACCAAGTAGTACCAGGCAGCAACAGCCAGAGCCACAATACAACATTGTATTGTATAATAATATTATTCTCCCTCTTTACAAAGCACTGGTAAGGCCTCAATATGCTCTAACAGTTTTGGAACCTAACTACAAGGATAATTGAATGCCACAGGAATGTTCTCTACATGCATGTGTTTTGCTTACTGTAATATTGGTGGTTTAGTTAAAATCAAGAAAAATGTAATATTACAGGATAAAATGACATTTTAGACAGTCATGTTTGTGAGAATGTTTGGGGGGACATGTCAAGGCCTCTGTCCAGAAAGCAGGGCCCATAACAAGATTGCATGCCTAATACAGGTGACTCTGTGGATGCCCTATGAGTAGAGTTTTCAGTAGATCAGAAGAAGTGTTTTATGAAGAATGGTATAATGTAGAATGCTACTATTAGTGGAATACAAGCACTAAGAATACAACTCTTACCAATGGAAACCTTTCCACACAGCCAGGTTATAATAATGGGAGATATTACTATCCAGATTGGCTGACCAGGAAGTGCAAGGTCTGGCGGCCACGTGATATGCACCCCAGGATTCTAAAAAAAGCTAATGGTGGCCATAGACACTAAGACACGTTTGTACAGTATCGGGATATTATTTGTTGGATTGTTAATGTGCCATCGCTGACAATCATAGAATAATTTTTTGTATCTGGCCAGCTGAAAAAAAATGTTGTTGTCCAATAGTACAATCCATGAATCGTAGCATCTTTGACCACCTTAAGCTCAGTAGATACCAGACTGTATCTTCATTGTTGTTTTCCTTAATATCTAGTCTTGATCCAAGTGATCAGATTGTTAATGTGGTACTACAGGAATTATTGCCCTCTCAGTTTGACATCTGTGGTGGGAAGCCTTTAGGATGAATATTGAGACTAAAATATTTGAATGTTTTAAATGACACATTAGTTCCCACATGTTTAATGCATAAGAGATCCTGACAACTAACATCTGATTGCCTTCTATGAATTGTGGGGGGGGGGGTCATGGATGTGATTTATTTAGATTTTTTAGAAGCCTTTGATACGTATTTTATAGAAGGTTATTATGTAAGAGAAACGTGCTTATGACCTATATTTTTAATTGGATTATGAACTGGCTAAAGGATAGATAACAAAGATTGTTAATGAGACATTTTCTACTGGACCAGTGTTTTTCTCAAGGGTCTGTTCTGGATCCGGTTTTCTTTAACCTATTTAGTTTTCAGCATTGAGAGTACAATCTGCTGAATTGTGCAGGATTATAGGCTCGTGCAAGATGTCTCCTTATAACTTGGTGATTAGGCTACAAAGTGGCAAATAAGATTTGCTTTTGAGAAATGGAAGATTATGCATTTGGACAAGAACCACATAAATGTTAGTTATAACCCTAAATGGCATAGAGTTAGCAACTGACTTAATAGTTATTCAATAGACTGAATAACTCATGCAGGGCTGGATTTCCCACAAGACCAACTAGGCCATGGCTTGGGTGTCTGAATCTATAAGGGGCGGCATGTCTGAAGTCCTCCTGTTTTAGTCAGGGGTCCCACTAGCAAAGCAAGGGTGCTCGCAGATCTTAGGTGCTTCGTGTGTGTGTGTGCTGCACTTCGGTAATTAAAACTATCAGAACGCATGCGATACGATCAAAAATGGTGACCACATAGTGCACGGAAGAGCAATGTATGTATGTGGGCCCTCCAATAGGCTACCACAGGCATGTCCTCGAACTAGTGCAATCGAATTTCAAAACTTGCTAAAATTTGAATTGCTTACTGCAGTAATAGCAGAGAGCAAATGAATCTCCTAAATCTGTACAGACAGCCAAGAAAAATCAGACGGGTTAAATGTAACAACCGGTGAAATCTGAACCTGCCAAAGATTGAAAAACTCACTGATACAGCACTTAAGGGCATGTCCACACAAAAAATAACTTTGGCTAATATTGTCAGGGCCACCTCCCTAATGATGCAGGTGAAGCACATTGCAGAGGCGGCACCCTGCAGTGAGGTGGTCGGTTTTGTCAGGAAAAAACGGTACCTTGGGTACGTGGCCTGCGCTGCACCTGAGCTGTGTGCGTCCTCCTGCGCAGGCAATGCTGGGACACTAGGTCAGCCTACGTAGGACGGACCATCCAGAAATCTGAGGCAAACAGTCTTCCCCAACAGTCTCCATTTTAATCTCCCTGGTCTGGCTGCACTGCAAGTTAGGTCATACAGTGACCTGTGTGGTGATGGCTCATTAGCTGAGTGATGTTGGTGGCATGCCAGGAGCAGGGGGTTGGGTATTTGCTATGCCATTGCCACTGCCAATTGCCAAACCAAGTAGCTGTGCCAACGTGCCATGGGAGAGCCTGGGAGGCATTTTGTGTGCCAGCCCGGGGGGGTATATAACAAAATAATTTGGGTGAGAGCCTCCAGCAGGATTATACTACAAAATTTCTTTATTACTGCTATTATAATGCCAGAGGGAGTATATACAGTTTTGTACAAACTGTGTGGCACAGTTATAGTTGGCACAGAGAGACATACACCCTGGCACACCACAGCATACCCCCACCCCCGTGGCAAAGTTATATTTGGCACAGCAGACAGCACATACCCCCTTCCCCCCTGGCATTGCTGTATAAATGTTTGTTTTTTCAATTTTAGTTAGGTTAAGCTAGGTAAGATTAGATAGGTTACTTAGGGCCTTGCTGTCTGAAAGTGTCTACCTTAATGGGTGGCAGGCTTACACATTTTTTTTGCCAAAACATTTTATTCCACGAAAGTATGGTATTATTAGGGGGGATGCTTTTTTGAGTAAAAATAATTACATTTTAGTTAAAAAAACAAAAAAAATGTTATCTGCCCTCAATTTAAACTCCTTTTCCCCCCCTTTTTTATCGGTTTATTACAAACATTGGTAAATAGATATTTTCAAAGTTCTCATTCTGGCAAGTGTATATGCCTCCTCCCTCTGCTTAATAAGCTTTATAAGCTTGAGCATGAAGTGGACGCAGCAGGGGAAGCATTGGTTGTGATGTCACAGTTTTTGGTTGACTGCATGGGGGAGGGCCAGCTTTATCTGCCAGAATGGGGACAATAATTAAATTAACCATCTGGTTATAAAATATCTAATAATGTGCTGAAAATCAGTTGGGTTTGGAGAGCAGGTGACCTTTGTGTGACCAGTTTTTTTTTTAATGGTGCCCTTTAAGTTGTGCTAATCAAAAACCAAGCATGGTATTTCTCTTGTTTAGGATTGGATTTGTACTCCAAATATCTGTTAATTATATCCTTATTAACAGTGCTTGCTATAGTCAAGAACCTCCTATATTTAATAAACCTACTAAATTATATTATTATATTAAAATAATAAAATGTTACAATTGTATTTTGTTGAAAATACAGTAACAAAGTAACTTAAGAAGAACTGTAAACCCATACTCCTAATTTGGTCAAACGAAGGGATGTCAAACATTATGATTCCAATTGGCAAATGATTAGGGACAAAAACGAAAATACTATGTAATGAAATTCGGCCTGCATTGCCTGATCAGGCATTAGTGGCATTTCTCCACCATACCCTGGGATGCCCCTGGAACTTGTCCCACTTGTTGAATATGTTGGAATTGGCTGAAGTTGATAGTGTGTAAAATGTCAATGGGAAGCTTTGCTACAACTACAGATAGTTTTTATCTACATAGATTATTTTTTGGGGGATGTTTCAGTTTGGTGCCATGTTGTTTAATAGGTTCTTAAAATACTGCAGAATATAATCTCATATGATAAAAGTGCATTCCTTGCACCTGATAATGTATTTTATTGTTTACGCAAGCATGATAGTCGAAGTCAAATATAGAAGTGTGATGGCTATGGAAAACTTATCTCCAGGTTGATGGTATATTTTAGACAAATATCTGCCCCCCACCCAAATTTGGCTTCTAAGAGCATTTTATTTCTGGCTAACGATTAGGCCACACTGCCATTTGATGCGCCCCGTTTTTCTGACATTTGCGATCTTTGCGGCAGTTTTAATTCAGGCATATTGTAGTGAAACGCTTTAGCCTTCCACTGGTAGACAGTAGAGACTACACTTGAATGAAACGGAAGAGTTTAGTTCCGATAGTGGTTCACGGAACCTACCAAAGATTGAATCATCATTTTTTCAAATGTACATTTTTTAAGATGGAATTTCCGCAGTCCCACTTTCAAATTTTCAAGGAGTCACATTTCAAAAATAAATCTGTGGATTTTCCAGCAGTTCCAAATCGAATATTCAGGGAGATTCAATAAAAGGTCTTACCATTAAAATGGTGCTAATTTTGCCCCAACCAATCAAACTTATTTAACGTTTGAAAGATAACATCTGATTGGTTGGGGCAAAATTAGCACCATTTTAAACGATAGAACTTTTAGTGAATAACCCTGTAGATTTGTTTGGAAACCAGGATTTATCACAACTCACAAGAGACCTCACAAGAGGCCAATTTCATAAGATCCAACAAATCTCATGAAATAGAACACAAAGAAAAAGAAAATCCCACCTAAGAAAAAGAGTTGCACTTAAGATCTAAAACACTAGGTGATGCGATAAGACATGCAAAAGTTTACCATTATTCTGCAGCAGCCAACAAATCAGATGTAATCTAACTGCAATAACCCAGTAAAAGCTAATATCTTATTGGTTGCTGCAAATTAATAGCACAGGCAAATTTTTGCCTCATATTCATCCTGGAATACACCTGGGAGATTTAATGTCTGATTGGATGGCCAAACCTAGCAGAGGACAACTTCTGCAATAAGCTACCAAGAGGAGCAGCGAGGAAACCTAGAAACTAACTGTTCAATGCATTGAGAGCTGCAATAAGGAGCGTGATGATAATATTAGGAAACTTACCTTAATTTCATTGCCTTGACAATCCTCCACCTCCACCACATCTTTGGGATTCCTCAGCTCCCTTCAACTCTTCTCACCATGCTGCATCTTCCTGTTTTGTGGCCATGCGCAACTTCTTCTACTTATCCCCTCCATCACTTCAGCTAGCAGATCAGACAGAGGAGATTTAATGAATTCAAAGATCTTTTTGGTCCATTCCTGGCTCTATCTCATTGCTTCCTTCCCTCCCATTGATCCTGCTTACTTTATTAACCACGCCTTTTTACTCCTCCCTTGCCCTGTTGCTGGTGTCTTCAGAAAACTTGCAGGAGAGGTGGAAGAACTTACCGCATATTGCTTCAGCACCGCTGACAGTCTCCAACGCCACTGACATTCTCCTTCACATCCACAGTCCTTTGCATTGTTCATACAAAGTAGCGTGGGTGCCTCGGAGACTGTCCAGGAGCCAGTGCTGAAGCGATCCGCGGTAAGTTTTTCCATCCTTCTGCAAGTTTTACTGAAGAACGGGAATAAGACGTTGCTCATTTACCTCCATTCTTCTTCAGTTAAAAAGAAAAAGGAACTTAAAAATCAGTGGACATACTCCTTAATACCACTTACCAGACTAAGTTTGAGACTCAAGAAGAGCTGAACTTCAAAGCACAAATATAAAATGAATTTACTTTTATTTTGGGTAAGAAATCATTTCACCCTTCAAACTACGCAGAGCAGATAGAAACACCAGTACTGTAAACCAGTAATCTGATTACCCCCATGTGACACAGGTACAATCACCTACTGACCTATCCCTCCATTACTGTGGCTAATGGGTAACTTTAAAGTAAAAAAACAAATTTAAACAATCATCAAAATGTTTGTTTTTTTAACCCCTACCCTGACCCAGGTACACATACCTACTGACCTACCCTTCCATTTTTGTGGAAGTAAACACACCCAATGAGCTACCCATTTATTCATGTGGCAACCATATTTAAAGGGTAAGTATAGTCATGAGAAGGTTCTCATTCATCCAAGTCATGGTATATCTGTTGTATTCAATGCAACCCTGCAACACAGAGCTGAGAACATCCTCACTAGCACAGAAGCGAAGGCTAAAGAAATGAAACATCTCAGAGGAGCCCTTAAAACTTGTGGATTTCCAGACTGGGCTTTGACAAAAGAAGTATAAGGAAAGAAAAGAACACAATACAAACAGTGAAGGGAAAAGCAAGACAAGAAAGAACATGGTCATCCCATTGTAGCAGGGGCTTCCGAGAAATTAGAAAGATTTTCAAAAAACACTGTATCCCTGTCTGCTTTAAACCAAACACACACTGAGCAGCACTTGGTACATCCGAAAGACCCAATACCGAAACACAAGAAAAGCAACATCATAACGCAGTGCAAGTGCAGTGAAGAATGCTCTGATTTGTATGTGGGGGAGAACAACAGCAACTGCATCAAGTATGGCCCAGCACAGAAGACCCAAATCCTAGGGGAGGGACTCAGCGTGTACCTGCATCTTAAGGATAAAGGACATACCTTTGAAGATTGTAATGTTAACATATTGGCAAAGGAACGTGACTGGTTCAGAGAAGTGTTAAGGAGGCAATTTATGTGAAAATAAAGAAACCAAGCCTAAATAGAGGTGGGGGTTCGACACCAACTGTCTGCCATGTACAATTCTGTTTTGACACCTTACCTTGGGGCGTTCCTATAACACCTCTTAGCCACTATCCAATCACTCCCTTAACACTTCTTGGCTGTGATATGCTAATTGGGATTTTCCAGGGTACTAATTGCCACAAATTCTTGTACAAGTCATTCTGAATTGAGAAAGCCAGTCGGATGACTAGCGAAACGTCTTCAAGAACTAAACTTCAAGTCCAGTTGATCTAATTGAATACAACAGATATAATTATGTCAAAAAACACATTCTGACCAATCATCAAAAAGTAACAGGGAGGTTCAATAAAAGTTCTTATCATTAAAATAAAAAAAAGCTAAATATCAAAATGGTCTCAGCGTCTCCACAGGAATAAAACTAGTATTGTGGATACTTTGAAATCCCAACAGTCCTCCAG
Source organism: Hymenochirus boettgeri (assembly GCA_019447015.1). Classification (NCBI taxonomy): domain Eukaryota; kingdom Metazoa; phylum Chordata; class Amphibia; order Anura; family Pipidae; genus Hymenochirus; species Hymenochirus boettgeri. The sequence continues at coordinate 218,075,476 of CM033470.1, read as the reverse complement.
TGTTAATTAATATTAAAATTAATATAACCACTGGAGAAATTTTATTTTATCTCCCTGCTGGTTTCTAAATGATCAATGATCTGATTTTGACTCAGAACTGCCATTTTTGAAAACTCGTGGATCAGACAGAATTTGCTCAAAACTTATCATCAAACCCGAATATAGGAAAACGAAAGTTTAGAGAATAAGATAGAAAATTAAGATTGAAAACTCGTGATCGGACAGAATTTGCTCAAAACTTATCATCAAAAAACAAATATTAGGAAAACGAAAATTTAGAGAATAAGATATAAAAATCCAAAAATGTATTGAAATGTTTTTAAAGGGTATGTCCACCTTAAATCTATTTTTTGATATAAAGCCTCCCCCTGGTCCCCAGCCCCAACCAACCGCATCATTTTTATTTTTAGAAAGTGCCTCAAACTTTTACTTACCTCCCTCTTTCCTTGCCGCGCTGCGGCCCTCTGCTTGCGAGAATGCAAGCAGAGGGGCGGGACGGCAGTGCGTCTGTGATTGGCTGAGCGGCAAGCCAATCACGGACGCGGCTGCGGTCATTCAGTGCAGCGGAGGAAAGAGGGAGGTAAGTAAAAGTTTGGGGCACTTTCTAAAAATAAAAATGATGCGGTTGGGGCTGGGGGACCAGGGGGATTACTATATTAAAAGGGATTAATGCTAGGGGGAGGGAATCCGGAGAGGGAGGGGAGGGAGGGGGAGAAGGGCTGCAGTACGCATGCCAAACTTCTCCCGAGGCCAGGTAGTGGCAGAGCCTGCTATCCTCCTGGTGGGCAGTTTTTGGACTTGGGGGGGGACTACTGGAGAACCATATGGAGCTGGGATGTGAGGTAAGGATTAAACTACACTACATGATGGGGCCATTAGTTGGGGGGATTATAGTTTTGGGGGTGAACATGCCCTTTAAATCCTGATAGAAAATTAAAAAAAAAAAAGCTGATTCAATTGGTTTGAATGGGAACTGGAGTACCTTCCATTCTAATCAACTACCAAGTATCCCTGGTATTAGTTGTATAGCATAATTTTCAATATTGTCCCTTCATTGCAATAGGAATTTCTAGTTTTAAAACTAAACCTGTGTGTTTGGATTGAAATAAATGCAGTTTACAGTCCTACCTGCAATTTTCTTTACAATTAACTGGATCCAATGCCGGGAGTTACTTGCTTCTACAGTTCGAAAGATTGTTCATCGTTTCATACAAGGATCCTCCTCCACAAAGTTCCATTGTTATCTAAAATATAAACATCAGTATCTCTATTTACTTCTGTACATCGGGGGTTCATGAACTGTATGCTAGTGGTGTGACACAGACATACTACTAAATGATGTGAATGAATATATTGAATAGAAGGTAGAATAACTACATCTATATTAATTATATTGAATGATAGGATAATATCAATAATACAGGTGTGCCATAATAGGAATTTCCAGCACATTTGACATCCACTGGTATATTCATTACACAAATGAACATGGACGCCAAAACAATGTCCTATTTAGTTCAATAATACAAAGTGTGATAAGACAAAGTGTTGCTTTTTAAGCAATACTTTTCTTTGTGTTCTTGTGTATTTCTTGCATTCCAGTCACAACTAAGATTATAACACTTGTGATCATGTGTTCCAAAATGAGATAGGAACAAAAAACAAAGATGTTGTAGGTCCTATTGTATTGCAAAGCACATTCACCATCGGACTGCAAAATTGCATAGTGGGCCAAGTTTGGTTTCTAGTCTTTGCTTTCATTCTTTATAGTATTGTAGTGTTCTTTAGTTACACAAAATAGAATGTAGGCCAAAAAAGTGGAGTTTTAATTGTATTAAGTCAAATCGCTGCTCAAAATCATAAGCAGTCTCATTTAAAAATATATTTAAAACTTATATTGTAAAGTCATTTTAACATTTCTCTACTTATCCCAGTTTTTCCAGATTTCGGTCTCGTAGTCGACACTTTAACAGAAAAATTGTGTCATCATTTTTCAAATGAACCCCAGAAAATATAGTCCAGTTGATCTAATTGAATACAACAGATATAAGTATAGTCAAAAAAAACACATTGACCAATCATCAAAAAAGTAACAGGGAGGTTCAATAAAAGTTCTTATCATTAAAATAAAAAAAAGCTATAATATCAAAATAGGTCTCAGCGTCTCCACAGGAATAAAAAATAGTATTGTGGATACTTTGAAAATCCAACAGTTCCTCCAAGTGTTAATATTAATATTAAAATTAATATAAACACTGGAGAAATTTTATTTATCTCCCTGCTGGTTTCTAAATGATCCTAAATGATCCTGATTTTGACTCAGAACTGCCATTTTGAAAACTCGTGGATCAGACAGAATTTGCTCAAAACTATCATCAAAACCCGAATATTAGGAAAACGAAAGTTTGAGAGATAAGATAGAAAATTAAGATTGAAAATTGTGGATGGACAGAATTTGCTCAAAACTTATCATCAAAAAACAAATATTAGGAAAAAAAATTTAGAGAAAAGATAGAAAAATCCAAAAATGTTATTGAAATGTTTTTAAAGGGATGTCCACCCTTAAATCTTTTTTGATATAGCTTCCCCCTGGTCCCCAGCCCCAACCGCATCATTTTATTTTTAGAAAGTGCCCAAACTTTACTTACCTCCCCTTTTCCTTTGCCGTGCTGCCGGCCCTTGCTTGCGAGAATGCAAGCAGAGGGGCGGGACCGGCAGTCGCGTCTGTGATTGGCTGAGCGGCAGCCAATCACGGACGCGGCTGCCGGTCATTCAGTGCAGCGGAGGAAAGAGGGAGGTAAGTAAAAGGTTGGGGCACTTTCTAAAAATAAAAATGATGCGGTTGGGGCTGGGGGACCAGGGGGATATATATATAAAAGGGATTAATGCTAGGGGGAGGGAATCCGGGAGGGGAGGGGAGGGAGGGGGAGAAGGGCTGCAGGACGCATGCCAAACTTCTCCCGGAGGCCAGGTAGGGGCAGAGCCTTATGACTCTGCTATCTCTGGTGGGCAGTTTTTGGGACTTTGGGGGGGGAATACTGGAGAACCATTAGGAGCTGGGATGTGAGGTAAGGATTAAACTACACTACATGATGGGGCCAGTAGTTGGGGGGATTATAGTTTGGGGGGTGAACATGCCCTTTAAATCTGATAGAAAATTAAAAAAAAAAAAAGCTGATTCAATTGGGTTTGAATGGGAACTGGAGTACCTTCCATTCTAATCAACTACCAAGTATTCCCTGGTATTAGTTGTATAGTCATAATTTCAATATTGTCCCTTTCTTGCAATGGAATTCTAGTTTTAAACATAACCTGTGTGTTTTGGATTGAAATAAATGCAGTTTACAGTCCTACCTGCAATATTCTTTTTACAATTAACTGGATTCAATGCTCCGGGAGTTACTGCTCTTACAGTTCGAAATGATGTGTCATCTTTCATACAAGGATCCTCCTCCACAAAGTTCCATTGTTATCTAAAAAATAAACATCAGTATCTCTATTTACTTCTGTACATCGGGGGTTCATGAACTGTATGGTAGGTGGTGTGACACAGACATACTACTAAATGATGTGAATGAATATATTGTATAGAAGGTAGAAAACTACATACTATATTAATTATATTGAAATGATGGATAATATCAATAATACAGTGTGCCATAATAGGAATTTCCACAGACAAATTTGACATCCACTGGTATATTCATTACACAAATGAACATGGACGCCAAAACAATATTCCTATTTAGTTCAATAATACAAAGTGTGATAAGACAAAGTGTTGCTTTTTAAGCACTATTTCGTGTTGTTCTTGTGTATTTCTGCATTCCAGTTACAACTAAGATTTAACACCTTGTGATCATGTGTTCCAAAATGAGATAGGAACAAAAAACAAAGATGTTGTAGGTCCTTGTTATGCAAAGCACATTCACCATCGGACTGCAAAATTGCATAAGTGGGGCCAAGTGGTTTCTAGTCTTGCTTTCATTCTTTATAGTTTGTAGTGTTCTTTAGTTACACAAAAATAGAATGTAGGCCAAAAAAGTGGAGTTTTAATTGTATTAAGTCAATCTGCTGCTCAAAATCATAAGCAGTCTCATTTAAAAATATATTTAAAACTTATATTGTAAAGTCATTTTAACAATTTCTATATTATCCCAGTTTTGCAAAAGAATATGTGATTAAGATATTAAAAATGTGCATCTTTGCAATATTAATTGCCTTACAGAACTATTGTCTTTATTTAAATATGTATAAGACAGATACATTACCTCTTCAACATCTACAACTTTGACCACGGCATCCAGATTTCGGTCTCGTAGTCGACACTTTAACAGAAAAATTCTGTAATTTTTCATCAAAAAAGGGTTCAAATGAGGAAACTGGAAGTATCAATATTTAATTTGATATTACCAAATAAAACTTACTTGATAAACTTTTCCAAATGCACCTTCACCGATGAGTTCAAACCCGTCAAATCTTTCTTCAGGATTCTTAAACAGTTATAACAAGAAATTTATTATACTTCAGCTATATGATTTATTACATTTCTAACTTGTATAATAGTATCAGCATACAGATTTTAAGATAAGGGGACAAGTTAGAAATGTAATAAATATATAGCTGAAGTATAATAAATTTTTGTTATACTGTTTAAGAATCCTGAAGAAAGATTTGACGGGTTTGAACTCATCGGTGAAGGTGCATTTGGAAAAGTTTTATCAAGTAAGTTTTATTTGGTAATATCAAATTAAATATTGATACTTCCAGTTTCCTCATTTGGACCTTATCTGATAGCTTTTATTAAATTATATTTTCTGGGTTCATTTGAAAAATGATGACACAATTTTTCTGTTAAAGGTCGACTACGAGACCGAAATCTGAAAACTGTGGATAAGTAAGAAATGTTAAATGACTTACAATATAAGTTTTAAATATATTTTTAAATGAGACTGCTTATGATTTTGAGCAGACAGTTTGACTTAATACAATTAAAACTCCACTTTTTTGGCTACATTCTATTTTTGTGTAACTAAAGAACACTACAATACTATAAAGAATGAAAGCAAAGACTAGAAACCAAACTTGGCCCCACTTATGCAATTTTGCAGTCCGATGGTGAATGTGCTTTGCAATCAATAGGACCTACAACATCTTTGTTTTTTTGTTCCTATCTCATTTGGAACACATGATCACAAGTGTTAAATCTTAGTTGTAGACTGGAATGCAAGAAATACACAAGAACACACAGAAAGTATTGCTTAAAAAGCAACACTTTGTCTTATCACACTTTGTATTATTGAACTAAATAGGACATTGTTTTGGCGTCCATGTTCATTTGTGTAATGAATATACCAGTGGATGTCAAATTGTCTGTGGAAATTCCTATTATGGCACACCTGTATTATTGATATTATCCTTCATTTCATATAATTAATATAGTATGTAGTTATTCTACCTTCTATTCAATATATTCATTCACATCATTTAGTAGTATGTCTGTGTCACACCACCTAGCATACAGTCATGAACCCCCGATGTACAGAAGTAAATAGAGATACTGATGTTTTTATATTTTAGATAACAATGGAACTTTGTGGAGGAGGATCCTTGTATAAACGATGAACAATCATTTCGAACTGTAAGAGCAGTAACTCCCGGAGCATTGGATCCAGTTAATTGTAAAAGAATATTGCAGGTAGGACTGTAAACTGCATTTATTTCAATCCAAAACACACAGGTTTAGTTTTAAAAACTAGAATTCCTATTGCAATGAAAGGGCAATATTGAAAATTATGACTATACAACTAATACCAGGGAATACTTGGTAGTTGATTAGAATGGAAGGTACTCCAGTTCCCATTCAAACCCAATTGAATCAGCTTTTTTTTTTTTAATTTTCTATCAGAATTTAAAGGGCATGTTCACCCCCAAAACTATAATCCCCCAACTACTGGCCCCATCATGTAGTGTAGTTTAATCCTTACCTACCTCCCAGCTCCATATGGTTCTCCAGTAGTCCCCCCCCCAAAGTCCCAAAAACTGCCCACCAGGAGGATAGCAGGCTTGCCACCTACCTGGCCTCCGGGAGAAGTTTGGCATGCGTATGCAGCCCTTCTCCCCCTCCCTCCCCCTCCCTCTCCGGATTCCCTCCCCCTAGCATTAATCCCTTTAATATAGTAATCCCCCTGGTCCCCCAGCCCCAACCGCATCATTTTTATTTTTAGAAGTGCCCCAAACTTTATTACCTCCCTCTTTCCTCCGCTGCACTGAATGACCGGCAGCCGCGTCCGTGATTGGCTGCCGCTCAGCCAATCACAGACGCGACTGCCGGTCCCGCCCCTCTGCTTGCATTCTCGAAGCAGAGGGCCGGCAGCGCGGCAAAGGAAAGAGGGGAGGTAAGTAAAAGTTTGGGCACTTTCTAAAAATAAAATGATGCGGTTGGGGCTGGGGACCAGGGGAAGGCTATATCAAAAATAGATTTAAGGTGGACATACCCTTTAAAAACATTTCAATAACATTTTTGGATTTTATATCTTATTCTCTAAATTTCGTTTTCCTAATATTTGTTTTTTGATGATAAGTTTTGAGCAAATTCTGTCCATCCAAGTTTTCAATCTTAATTTTCTATCTTATTCTCAAACTTCGTTTTCCTAATATTCGGGTTTTGATGATAAGTTTTGAGCAAATTCTGTCTGATCCACGAGTTTTCAAAATGGCAGTTCTGAGTCAAAATCAGGATCATTTAGGATCATTTAGAAACCAGCAGGGAGATAAAATAAAATTTCTCCAGTGGTTATATTAATTTTAATATTAATATTAACACTTGGAGGAACTGTTGGGATTTTCAAAGTATCCACAATACTATTTTTTATTCCTGTGGAGACGCTGAGACCTATTTTGATATTATAGCTTTTTTTTATTTTTAATGATAAGAACTTTTATTGAACCTCCCTGTTACTTTTTTGATGATTGGTCAGAATGTGTTTTTTTGACTATAACTTATATCTGTTGTATTCAATTAGATCAACTGGACTTGAAGTTTAGTTCTTGAAGACGTTTCGCTAGTCATCCGACTGGCTTTCTCAATTCAGAATGACTTGTACAAGAATTTGTGGCAATTATGTACCCTGGAAAATCCCAATAGCATATCACAGCCAAGTGTTAAGGGAGTGATTGGATAGTGGCTAAGAGGTGTTTAGGAAGCCCAAGGTAAGGTGTCAAACAGAATTGTACATGGCAGACAGTTGGTGTCGAACCCCCACCTCTATTTAGGCTTGGTTTCTTTATTTTCACATAAATTGCCTCCTTAACACTTCTCTTGAACCAGTCACGTTCCTTTGCCAATATGTTAACATTACAATCTTCAAAGGTATGTCCTTTATCCTTAAGATGAGGTACACGGCTGAGTCCCTCCCCTAGGATTTGGGTCTTCTGTGCTGGGCCATACTTTGATGCAGTTGCGTTTTGGTCTCCCCACATACAAATCAGAGCATTCTTCACTGCACTGCACTGCGTATATGATGTTGCTTTTCTTGTGTTTCGGTATTGGGTCTTTCGGATGTACCAAGTGCTGCCTCAGTGTGTTGTTTGGTTTAAAGCAGACAGAGATACAGTGTTTTTTGAAAATTCTTCTTAATTTCTCGGAGACCCCTGCTACATATGGGATGACCATGTTCTTTCTTCTGTCTTGCTTTTTCCCTTCACTGTTTGTATTTGTGTTCTTTTCTTTCCTTCTACTTCTTTTGTCAAAGGCCCAGTCTGGAAATCCACAAGTTTTAGGGCTCCTCTGAGATGTTTCATTTCTTTAGCCTTCGCTTCTGTGCTAGTGAGGATGTTCTCAGTTGTGTTTGCAGGGTTGCATTGAATACAACAGATATACCATGACTTGGATGAATGAGAACCTTCACATGACTATACTTACCCTTTAAATATGGTTGCCACATGAATAAATGGGTAGCTCATTGGGTGTGTTTACTTCCACAAAAATGGAGGGTAGGTCAGTAGGTATGTGTACCTGGGTCAGGTAGGGGTTAAAAAACACAACATTTTGATGATTGTTTAAAATTGTTTTTTTACTTTAAAGTTACCCATTAGCCACAGTAATGGAGGGATAGGTCAGTGGTGATTGTACCTGTGTCACATTGGGGGTTTAATCAGATACTTGGTTTACAGTACTGGTGTTTCTATCTGCTCTGCGTAGTTTGAGGGTGAAATGATTTCTTACCCAAAATAAAGTAAATTCATTTTATATTGTGCTTTGAAGTTCAGCTCTTCTTGAGTCTCAAACTTTAGTCTGGTAATGTGGTATTAAGGAGTATGTCCACTGATTTTCTAAGTTTCCTTTTTTCTTTTTAACTGAAGAATGGGAGGTAAATGAGCAACGTCTTACTTCCCGTTCTTCAGTAAAACTTGCAGAAGAGATGGAAAAACTTACCGTGGATCGCTTCAGCACTGGCTTCCTGGACAGTCTCCGAGGCACCCACGCTACTTTGTATGAACAATGCAAAGGACTGTGGATGTGAAGGAGAATGTCAGTGGCGTTGGAGACTGTCAGCGGTGCTGAAGCAATATGCGGTAAGTTCTTCCACCTCTCCTGCAAGTTTTCTGAAGACACCAGCAACAGGGCAAGGGAGGAGTAAAAGGCGTGGTTAATAAAGTAAGCAGGATCAATGGGAGGGAAGGAGGCAATGAGATAGAGCCAGGAATGGACCAAAAAGATCTTTGAATTCATAAATCTCCTCTGTCTGATCTGCTAGCTGAAGTGATAGAGGGATAAGTAGAAGAAGTTGCGCATGGCCACAAAACAGGAAGATGCAGCATGGTGAGAAGAGTTGAAGGGAGCTGAGGAATCCCAAAGATGTGGTGGAGGTGGAGGATTGTCAAGGCAATGAAATTAGGTAAGTTTCCTAATATTATCATCACGCTCCTTATTGCAGCTCTCAATGCATTGAACAGTTAGTTTCTAGGTTCTCGCTGCTCCTCTTGGTAGCTTATTGCAGAAGTTGTCCTTGCTAGGTTTGGCCATCCAATCAGACATAAATCTCCAGGTGGTATTCCCAGGATGAAGTATGAGCGGCAAAAATTTGCCTGTGCTATAATTTGCAGCAACCAATAAGATATTAGCTTTTTACGGGTATTGCAGTTAGATTACATCTGATTTGTGGCTGCTGCAGAATAATGGTAAACTTTTGCATGTCTTATCGCATCACCCTAGTGTTTAGATCTAAGTGCAACTCTTTTTCTTAGGTGGGATTTCTTTTTCTTTGGTTCTATTTCATGAGATTTGTTGGATCTTATGAAATTGGCCTCTTGTGAGGTCTCTTGTGAGTTGTGATAAATCCTGGTTTCCAAACAATACTACAGGGTTATTCAATAAAAGTTCTTATCGTTTAAAATGGTGCTAATTTTGCCCCAACCAATCAGATGTTATCTTTCAAACGTTAAATAAGTTTGATTGGTTGGGCAAAATTAGCACCATTTAAATGGTAAGACCTTTTATTGAATTCCCTGAATATTTCGATTTGGAACTGCTGGAAAATCCACAGATTTATTTTTGAAATGTGTGACTCCTGAAAATTTGAAAGTGGAGACTGCGGAAATTCCATCTTAAAAAAATGTACATTTGAAAAATGATGATTCAATCTTTGGTAGGTTCCGTGAACCACTATCGGAACTAAACTCTCCTTTCATTCAAGTGTAGTCAGGTTTACTGTCTACCAGTGGAGGCTAAAGCGTTCCACTACATATGCCTGAATTAAAACTGCGCCAAAGATCGCAAATGTCAGAAAATACGGGGCGCATCAAAGGCAGTGTGGCCTAATCGTTAGCCAAGAATATAAATGCTCTTAGAAGCCAAATTTGGGTGGGGGGCAGATATTTGTCTAAAATATCACATCAACCTGGAGATAAGTTTTCCAAAGCCATCACACTTCTATATTTGACTTCTGACTATCATGCTTGCGTTAAACAAATAAAATACATTATCAGGTGCAAGGAATGCACTTTTTCATATGAGATTATTATTCTGCCATATTTTAAGAACCTATAAACAACATGGCACCAAACTGAAACATCCCAAAAAATATCTATGTAGATATAAAACTATCTGTATATGTGTAGCAAAGCTTCCCCATTGACATTACACACTATCCAACTTCAGCCAATTCCAACATATTCAACAAGTGGGACAAGTTCCAGGGCATCCAGGGTATGGTGAGAAATGCCACTAATGCCTGATCAGGCAATGCAGGCAGAATTCATACATAGTATTTTCGTTTTTGTCCCTAATCATTTGCCAATTGGAATAATGATTTGACATCCTTCGTTTGACCAAATTAGGAGTATGGGTTTACAGTTCTTCTTAAGTTACTTGTTACTGTATTTTCAACAAAACAATAATCAATGTATATCATTTTATATTTATTTATATATAAATAATATATTTAGTAGGTTTATTTATATTTAGTAGGTTCTTTGACTATAGCTAAGCACTGTAATAAGGATATAATTAACAGACTATTTGGAGACAAATCCAATCCTAAACAAAGAGAAATACATGTGGTATTTTGATTAGCACAACTTAAAGGGCACCATTAAAAAAAAACTGGTCACACAAAGGTCACCTGCTCTCAAACCCACTGATATTTTCAGCAATTATTAGATATTTTATTAACCAGTTTAATATAATTTGCCCCATTCTGGCAGATAAAGCTGGCCCTCCCTCCATGCAGTCAACCAAAACTGTGAAATCACAACCAATGCTTCCCTGCTGCGTCCACTTCACATGTCAAGCTTATAAAAGCTTATTAGCAGAGGGAGGAGGCATATAAAATTGCCAGAATGAGAACTTTGAAATATCTATTTACCAATGTTTGTAATAAACCGATAAAAAAGGGGGGGAAAAGGAGTTTAAATTGAGGGCAGATAACATTTTTTTTTGTTTTAAACTAAAATGTAATTATTTTTACTCAAAAAGCATCCCCCCTAATAATACCATACTTTCAGTGGAATAAATGTTTTGGGCAAAAAATGTGTAGCCTGCCACCCATTAGGTAGACACTTTCAGACAGCAAGGCCCTAAGTAACCTATCTAATCTTACCTAGCTAACCTACTAAAATTGAAAAACAACATTTATACAGCCATGCCAGGGGGGAAGGGGGTATGTGCTGTCTGCTGTGCCAAATATAACTTTGCCACGGGGGTGGGGTATGCTGGTGGTGCCAGGGTGTATGTGCCTTCTGTGCCAACTATAACTGTGCCACACAGTTTGTACAAAACTGTATACTCCCTCTGCATTAATAATAGCAGTAAAAAGAAATTTGTAGTATAATTCCTGCTGGAGGCTCTCACCCAAATATTTTTGTTTATATACCCCCGCGGGCTGGCAACACAAATGCCTCCCAGGCTCTCCCATGGCACTGTTGGCACAGCTACTTGGTTGGCAATTGCAGTGGCAATGGCATAGCAAATACCCCAACCCCCTGCTCCTGGCATGCCACCCCACATACTCAGCTAATGAGCCATCACCACACAGGTCACTGTACTGACTAACTTGCAGTGCAGACCAGACCCCAGGGAGATTAAAATGGAGACTGTTGGGGAAGACTGTTTGTCTCAGATTGTTGGATGGTCCGTCCTACGTAGGGGCGACCTAGTGCTCCAGCATTGCCTGCGCAGGAGGACGCACACAGCCTCAGGTGCAGCGAGGCCACGTACCACCGTACCGTTTTCTTCCTGACAAAACCCGACCACCTCAATGCAGGGTGCCGCTCTGCAAGTGTTCCCCTGCATCATTAGGAGGTGGCCCTGACAATATTAGCAAAGTTATTTTTTGGTGGACATGCCTTAAGTGCTTGTATCAGTGAGTTTTTCAATCTCTTGGCAGGTTCAGATTTCACCGTTGTTCATTTAACCCGTCTGATTTTTCTTGGCTGTCTGTACAGATTTAGGAGATCATTTTGCTCTCTGCTTTACTGCCGTAAGCAATTCAAATTTAGCAAGTTTTGAAATTCGATTGCACTAGTTCGAGGACATGCCTGTGGTAGCCTATTGGAGCGGCCCCACTACATACATTGCTCTTCCGTGCACTATGTGGTCACCATTTTGATCGTATCGCAGCGTTCTGATAGTTTTAATTCGAAGTGCAGCACACACACACACAGAAGCACCTAAGATCGTGCGAGCACCTTGCTTTGCTAGTGGACCCCTGACTAAAACAGGAGGACTTCAGACATGCCGCCCCTTATAGATTCAGACAACCCAAGCCATGGCCTAGTTGGTCTTGTGGAAATCCAGCCCTGCATGGTTATTCAGTCTATTGAATAACTATTAAGTCAGTGCTAACTCTATGCCATTTAGGGTAACACACATTTATGTGGTTCTTGTCCAAATGCATAATCTTCCATTTCTCAAAAGCAAATCTTATTTGCCACTTGTAGCCTAATCACCAAGTTTATAAGGAGACATCTTGCACCGAGCCTATAATCCTGCACAATTCAGCAGATGTACTCTCAATGCTGAAAACTAATAGGTTAAAGAAAACCGGATCCAGAACAGACCCTTGAGAAAACACTGGTCCAGATAGAAAATGTCTCATTAACAATCTTTGTTATCTATCCTTTAGCCAGTTCATAATCCAATTAAAAATATAGGTCATAAGCACGTTTCTCTTACATAAAAACCTCTATAAACTACTGTATCAAAGGCTTCTAAAAAATCTAAATAAATCACATCCACTGACCCCCCCCCCCCACAATTCATGAAGGCAATCAGATTAGTTTTGTCAGGATCTTCTATGCATTAAAAATGTTGGGACCTAATGTTGTCATTTAAAATGCATTCAAATATTTTAGTCCTCAATATTCATCCTAAAGGCTTTCCCACCACAGATGGTCAAACTGAGAGGCCAATAATTTCCTGTAGATACACATTAACAATCTGATCATGGGATCAAGACTAGATATAGGAAAACAAATGTAAGATACAGTCTGGTATCTACTGAGCTTAAGGTGGTCAAAGATGCTACGATCATGGATTGTACTATTGGAACACAACATTTTTTTTCAGCTGGCCAGATACAAAAATTATTCTGATTGTCAGCTGATGGCACATTAACAATCCAACAAATATATCCCGATACTGTACAACGTGATCTTAGGTCTATGGCCACCTTAGCTTTTTTTAGAATCCTGGGGTGCATATACGTGGCCGCCAGACCTTGCACTTCCTGAGGCAGCCAATCTGGATAGTTAATTCTCCCATTATTATAACCTGGCGTTTTGGAAACGGTTTCCATTGGTAAGAGTGTTATTTTAGTGCCTTGTATTCCATAATAGTAGCATTCTACATTATACCATTCTTCAATAAAAACACTTCTTCTGATCTACTGAAAGCTCTACTCATAGGGCATCCACAGGTCACCTGTATTAAGGATGCAATCTTGTTATGGGCCACTGCTTCTGGACAGAGGCTCCTTGACATGTCCTCCCAAACATTCTCACAAACATGACTGTCTAAAATGTCATTTTATCCTGTAATATTACATTTTACTTGATTAAACTAAACCACCAAATATTACAGTAAGCAAAACACATGCATGTAGAGAACATTCCTGTGGCTTCAATTATCCTTGTTAGTTAGGTTTCCAAAATTTCTAACTTGTATAATAGTATCAGCATACAGATTTTAAGATAAGGGGCACATCTCCCCCAAAAACAAAAATCTATACTTACCTTTTCAACTTTTGTTTTAATTATTTACCTCCACGCTTTTACTCCATGATCCTTGCCTCCTCAGTTAGAGTGATATTAACCCCTTTGCTACACTGCAGCTCTGGGTGAATAGGGCTGTATATGTTTCCCTATAATATGAATAATCTTACCATAGAGGTGTTTGCACCATCAATCTGCCCCAGTTCCTCTTCTGCTGGAGACTGAAAAAGGCAGGTAGGTATAAAAGTAAAAGAAATGCACTGATATAGATATATAATTAATGATATACTTCCTTATTGATAGGAATAATCTTACCAAAGAGGTGCTTCCACCTTCAATCTGTCCCGGTGATTGGCTTCCTTCTACCCGAGACTGAAAAAAGGCAGGTAGGAATAAAATAAAAGAAATGCACTGATAGATATAACTAATGATACATTTCCTTATTAATGGGAATAATCTTACCAGAGAGGTGGTACCAGAGAGTTGTCCACCTATAATCATCCCCAGTGATTGGCTTTCTTCTTCTGGAGACTGTAAAAGGGACAAGTAAGAATAAAATGGTTGGAAATGCATTGATACATATAATTAATGATATCTTTAATTAATGACATGATTATGGTTACCAAAGAGATGTTTCCACAGTCAATCTGCCCCCAATCTTTATTTTCTTTAGTTGAAGGCTAAAGAAGGACAGATAAGAATGAAATGGTAAGAAGTACATTGATACATATAATAGATATATTTCCTTACATATATGACTATAAATAGGAGAACAGGGTGGGGTTATGGATAAAGAATAGGTGCGCTGATCACTTGACACACACACACACGCACATACATATATTATAATAATATAATGTAGAATACACATTTTTCTTAAAACATTAATTCTAAATTGAGGGATAGTAAATTGTCCTGACTGTAAAAATAAACTTAAAGAGTATGTCCACCCTGAAATAAAATTTTTAATATGTTCTTCCTCCTGAGCTCCCAGCCCCAACCGCATTATTTATTTTTTTAGAAAGCCCCTCAAACTCTACTTACCCTCCCTCTTTCCTGCGCCGCGCTCCCGGCCCTCTGCTTGCGAGGAAATGCAAGCAGAGGGGCGGGACCGGCAGCCGCGTCTGTGATTGGCTGAGCGGCAGCCAATCACGGACGCGGCTGCCGGCAGCTCACTTCCGCGTAGGAAAGCGGAGAGGTAAGTAAAAAATTGGGGAGCTTTAAAATAAAATTTATGCGGTTGGGGCTGGGGGACATGGGGTAGGGGACATGAAGGGGTTTTATGTTAGGGGGAAGATTAGCAGAACAGGGAGGGAGAGGGAGGGGGAGGGAGGGGGGAGAAGGGCGCAGTACGCATGGCAGTGATCTCCGGGAGGCCAGGTAGCAGGCAGTGTCCTATATGGACCTGCTAGCCTCCTGGTGGGCAGTTTTTGGGACTTTGGGGGGGGGGACTACAGAACCCTATGGAGCTGGGATGTGAGGTAAGGATTAAACTACACTACATGATGGGGCCAGTAGTTGGGGGGATTATAGTTTTGGGGGTGGACATGCCCTTTAATGGGTAACTATAGTCAAAAAACAATTTTGATCAATTATCAAAAAAGTTTTTTGTTTTTTTTAACTTCAACCTGACCCAGGTACACATACCTACTGACCTACCCTTCCATTTCCATGGCAGCCATATTTAAAGGGTAACTATAGTCAA
Source organism: Hymenochirus boettgeri (assembly GCA_019447015.1). Classification (NCBI taxonomy): domain Eukaryota; kingdom Metazoa; phylum Chordata; class Amphibia; order Anura; family Pipidae; genus Hymenochirus; species Hymenochirus boettgeri. The sequence goes on along the minus strand of CM033470.1, from coordinate 218,060,058 downwards.
AAAAACAATTTTGACTAATCATCAATAAAGGTCTTTTTTTAACCCCCAACCTGACCCAGGTGCACACAACTACTGACCTTCCCTTCCATTTCCGTGGCAGCCATACTTATAGGTAAATTATTAACAATTATTACAAATTTTGATAAATCTTTAAAAAGTTAGTAATTTATCCCCCAACCTGACTCGAGTATACACACCAACTGACCTAACCATTCATTCCTGTGACAGCTATATTTAAAGGGTAAGTAAAAAACAACAATGTTCTCATCATTGCCATTATTGAGTTTTAAAATCTGCAGCACAAATACACACATTCCCTTCCAAAATGCGGACTTTCAAGCCAAATTCAAAGTTTATACTTAAACTTTCCCTTTCTAGTTATTTCTAAAATATTGTTAGATAACCAAGGCATTGTGAAAGTGTTGGCTGTTACCTACAACAATTGTTCATTGGTGCAATGATAAACAATGAATATGTAACTATCCCAATAAAGGCTGTTTGTTCTTTTATCTTTTTCTTGCAGTATACTACAGTGTATTTGGACCCACAAACACATTAAAATGGCAGAAGATGATGGTAAGTTTTTTACTGAGTTATAACAATATAAAGTTAAAGCTATTAAACTGATAGTAAAACAAACATCTGCTTCACAAACTGTAAACATCCCTGTAGTGCTGTAGGATATCTCTTTCCCAGATCCTGCAATCGTATTGGAACATAATGGTTTAGAGTATATTTAGAGGTATATTGCATTTGTTACCCAGATTGTTTGTGCCAGTAAATTCTACTGCCCCTATATGAGATGGGATTTGCACTGTAGCTTTTTTCTCATCATCCTTTCAATCTGTAATACTGAGTTTAATGTCAAATTGCCAAAAGCCAAACCTTTTTATAAAGCAACATATGTAAATTGTTCAGTCTTTTAAATAAGCCACTCCATTTAGTTTCAATAAACTACCAAACCTTGGTGGGCATTCAATCAAACAGAAAGACATAGGTCAGTCTTTTCACCCAATCTGATTAATTGGTCAAAATAGACAAAAGAATCGACCTGTCTATGGTTTTCCTTAGATCGGTTAAAAAGACAGAGCTGTTACTATTTACAGGAGATCAACGTGGGAGAGGCGGCCAAAGATTCCCCAATGTATGGTGTGTTCTACCCTAGCCATTTATCCTCATTCTAAGCACTTTTTATGCACTGCACTGATGGTGGCACATCACAGGCTGGACCAATTAATATATTGTGATTTAGAACAAACCAAGAAATACGTATAAGGGCTGTATTGATTAATAGGCTATGTTGAAGGTTCTTCACACATTCATGTGTCATTTATTGCGGTGTTGTCCCTAATAGAACAGACCGATCCATGTATCAATATCATAGAAAATGAAATCAAATAACAGCCTGGATGCAAAACCCTGTATTACTTTATCACTGGATATCCCAGATTGGAATGTGACTTTCCTTAAACAACATTATGTATCTGCAGAAGATATTAACAATGAGGACCTATTAGCATCGTCTATCCTGGCTCGTCGCCATGTTCCTCCTAGTCTGAAGAATGTGACTTGGGAATTCTTCATATTTCTTGGACAAGAAATAAAGATTGTGGAATCAACAGACTTCTACGGTGCAACAGTATGGCCCTCTGTATGTTTTTTTTAATTATATTTTGGTGTATTTATTTAATTATCTGTTTATTTATTGCTTCACTGGATACAAGGAATAGGGATCACCAGTTGCCATAATGTGTCCTCTTTATGTAGTATTTATGTTACTAAGATACACAATATTTGTGCCTTTAGGTAAAAGAAATGTGCTCAGATGGTATGTACAATATTTTAAACCAGCGAATGATCAGCAATGAAGATCAGGGACAATGATCATCTACTGTATATCTCATCTTGCATGTCAGGAAGGACGGGAAATTCCTTTTCTAAACGAAACATAGTAGATGGTTTATAGACTTAGACGCAGATTTAATCTCATTAATATAATTATTATTTTTGGTGATAATGATAAATTAAATGAATTTTTTTAACAGGTGATATATATCGACTTTTTCCTACATTTCCTAACAGTCGAAGGAATAGCTGTGGGGAAATTATGGTCACAATCCGGAAGTAAACAAATCTACAATCTGGATAGCCCCTTTATTAGCAAAACTGGAGAAATATAATGGTATATAAAGTGCAGAAAAATCTAATTAAAAACACATCCCATACCCATGGAACAACAGCACTGTAACCTTAGTAAAGTGGTATATAAAGGATTTCACTACACCATCTCAGTTTTTCATTTTCGCTAACAAAGGAACTTTTTAGATTTGTTTACTTCTGGAGCGTGCCCATACTGTTTCCACTGCTATAGTTACTTCTTGTTAGATTATTACTTTATAGTGTATAATGAAATGCATATAATGAAATTTCTGCAGATACTGCCCTCTTGCTTTGCAAGAATTTGATCTTAACCACTCATGTAACACAGCTCTAAGGTTACTAATACAATAGTGATGAATAGAAAGTTAATTCTCTATTCTTCTTGCTTAAGGTTGAATAAATGCACAGTGGAAGTGCAAGTGACCTGCCATTGCTGTGCAATGGCAGGCAACACATGAGCGGTCGTAGTTTTCTGACCTGTCCCATCATCTACTCGGCCAATTCGGACAAACGAGGGGTTGCATGTTGGTTGCGGACATCCAAAAAATTTCCAATATTTTGAGGCGATTGACCAATACACTGAAATGTCGGTTGGTCGGCCCTAAATATTGGATGGTGTGTAGTCAGTTTAAGACATGTCCCGGTTATCCCCAAACTAACATGCCTTTATCTCAATTTTTGCAGGCTCTAGTACTGTGTTACTATCTAGAAAAACATGAAAAACAGATTTTTTTGGAGGACAAAAATGTTATTGAGATTGGAGCCGGAACTGGCCTTGCATCAATAGTAGCGTGCCTCCTTGGTATGTATATTGGCAAATATTATCTTGTAACGGAGGGGCATTGTTTAATTATGCAAAACAGTTCAACAGTGTCTGATGGCTCAAGATTAGTAAAAATGTGAACTTTTTTTTAATTCAATGCTTACATTTTGATTTATCCAAGAATGGGTTTCAGGACATAATTACACGTGTAGTTTTTGCCAATGCATTTTTTGTAGAATAACAATTACCCCTGAACACTGTTTGTTTCATATAAATGTGCTTATTAACATTTGTATATATTTTTTCTTGCATTCTCTTTCAGGAGCGCGTGTAACTGCAACAGACATGAAAGACCTTCTTGGCAACCTTCAGTACAATATTTCTTGGAACACAAGAGACAAATGCAAACATATTCCTCAAGTTAAAGAACTGACCTGGGGATTTGAATTAGAAACAATATTTCCTAAATCGTCCTTAAAATTTGATTTCATCCTTGCAGCTGATGTAGTTTACCATCACTCATATTTGGAGGAACTTTTAGCGACATTTGATCATTTGTGCCAAGATGATACCACAATACTCTGGGTCATGAGATTTCGACAACAAACTACAAAACAAACTATTGAATTTCTTTCCAAGTTTCAGAAACTGTTTGACATAGATGTCATCTATAACTTTCCCAGTCTGGATATAAAACTTTATAGAGCTGTTAGATGCCAGAGATTGGTAGAATAATTATATATAAATATATATGGGATAATACGCTACCTACATTGTAATATAAGTATATTATGCCACCAAGGCCATAGGTCAAGTTCTTTTATACAGGGCAGGGAACTCCAAGGTGAAGTTATATCCGTATGTTATTCTGACTTCCTGAATTCCACTGCCCCTCCCACTGTCTCCCCCTCCCTTAATTGGTCATTTATATAGGAATCCATGTTTATTGTTGACAGACGATGTTCGGTCCTTTTTTTGTAGGTAGCGTATTATCCCATATATATTACACTGTAGGTAGCAAATTATCCCTTATACAATACATAAGGCCAGCCTAACAAAAAAAACAGCACAGTCACACTCTGGGTTATTCACTAAAAGTTCTTATCATTAAAAAAGATGCTAATTTTGCCCCAACCAATCAGATGTTAGCTTTCAAATGTTAAATAATATCTGATTGGTTGGGGGGAAATTAGCATCATTTTAAACGATAAGAACTTTTTTCTTTTCTATCTCCCTGATTGTCTCCCCCCCTCCCCCTGTCGCTCTCCCTCCTTGTATAAGTCATGTAGATATTAAGCGTGTTTTTCTAAATATAAATAGTTGACTTCCATTTCTACTTGAAATTAAAATAAGGGACTGACCATCGGTTCTCACCCTGTCCCCAGCAGGTTCTGTTTCACAATGCATCACAGTGCAGATAAGGAGAGCGAGCACATTCCTGTGAGCCATAATTGACTAGATTGCTCGCTCCTCCTTATCTGCACCGTAATTCATTCAGTGAAACTAGAACCTGACAGGGACAGGTTGAGAGCCGATGGTCAGTCCCTTCTTTTAATTTCAAGTAGAAATATTTATATTCAGAAAAACACACTTCATATCTACATGACTTGTACAGGGAGGGAGAGAGACAGGGGGAGGTGCAGTGGGAGACAGGATGTCACTCAGTGAAGCAGCTGAGTGACTGTAATATGGATTCTCGCCACTGCACCCCCATTTAAAATGCCTAGCCTTATGTATTATCTTTGTATCGATTATGAAATATTTTTTGAAAGTTAAATGTTTAGAAGAATATATTTAATTATAAGGCACCCCTATTTGGACAGGATTGTCCTGACTACAGGGGAAAAATCCAGAGTCCCTCAGTCACGGCTGAAATCCCCTCCTAGGAACAGAACTGGCAGCTACGCCCCTAGAATGCCCACTCCCCGCCCGGGATTATCCCTAACCCCACCCACTCTAAGCCTCTGTTCCCTCCCACTCAGGTGCTGGGAAAATCTGGCAACCATGCTTGCAACATATTAGTATAGACAGATAAAGGCAACCAAAGTACATACATAGACATTTTTTACAGGTGCCCAGAATCCCCTCTTTCTTCTGCCATTGTTAACTACAGTTTTGGCAGATCGAATCTGTTCATGAGTTTTCCCAAGGCGTCCATACACAGGGACGATCGTTCTGTATATTTCCTGCATAGATGGTAACAATGTTGTCAGCTTCCTATAATGTAATATAGGGAGCCAATAATTTTCAGTTCTAACTGACGGGTTACAATGCCGACAGTAGATTCCATTGGTATTTGCTGAAAATTGGCCATGTGTTTGGCCACCTTAAGTGCTACTTGTTTGGGGACAGGTGTGAAACTGATCACTTAGATAATGAACACACATTAGCACAAATGGGAACTAATTATTCTTCTGCTTATTCTCCTGGTACCAGCATGAAAGAAATAAGGATTAATGTGACAATGTTGTTTTTACTATAATAAGGTTTGCACCTGCAACAAAGGATTGAAAAATGTTTATGTTAAGAGATACTATATACATAACTATTCCCTTATACTGTTATATGGGGACAGAACTCCTTGGTGACCTCTAATAAACTTCTATTTTAAAATAATGGGGAACATTATTCAAGAATCAAAAATCTAGGCACAAGGAAAATATTCAGATGGTATACTTTAACGCTGGGAGGGCCTTTAAAAAGGGGTGTGTGTGGCTAAAATTGGGGAGCTGCCTATGATATCTCATTCAGGAAATCTCCCAAGAAAATTTTGTGCTTGCCCCTGATGTGAAGGAAACCCATGCAAGCACAGGAAGTTCATACAAACTCTGTGCAGATGTTGCTGTGCGTGTTAAGGCTTTCACATCATTTATAAAACGTTATTGTAAAATAAAAATGTTGTTATTATTGTTATTTTACACTTGTTTTTTTACACACGTTGTAAAATAAGGATGTACTTTGCACCTTTATTATTTGACATGTACTGCAGGTTTCTTTTAAAAAAAAATTTCAAATTTAAAAGAAACACAGGCACAAACAACAAATTTTGTCCTATGTACACAAAATATTTTACTACAGGATACGTGACCTATAATTTGTGAAAATGCACATAAAAACTAGCCCGTCCATATAATGCCCTCTTCGTACATAGGTACACATGTGTCATGGTGTGTGTCACTGTGTCAGATGGTGGAGGAGCAGAGATATGTCTGCCACACTGCCACGGCTAACTTTAAATCAGCCAATCTCATCACAAATGTAAGAATGGTAGATGGAAAGTGTGATTTCCAGAAGGTTAGTACTTTGTTTTGTTTTAATGTGCATTTTAAAACCAAGAACATTATCATCACCAAGATTGATTTCACTGAGGAAAACTGTTTAGTCTGTGGGAGTTTGTTCTCTGTGACAGCTGTGGCTTCTTACTCTGTTGTGGGCTGTAAAGTTGCCAAGCATGTTTATATTGCATTTGTAAGAATTTCAGGAAGGTGGGATATCGCTGTGATTATTTTGTTAGACTGCTTCAGTAATTTGAGTTCCGTTTCTATATCAGCATTTGGCAAGGAAATCTGAAATAAGTAATCCGGGAGATTCACCCAGAGCCTCACTTGCTCTGGGCAAATCTCCCATAGCAGACTTACCAGAGACTGCATGGCTCTGTGTGAATGTCCCCGCTCTTATTTAAATAATTACGCCTCTGGAAAAAAGGCTTGCGGCGGCTGTGTGAGTGTCTTTTCCGATACTCGGACAACCACCACAAACTGCGGGTTAAAGTCACACTAACCTACTGTAAATCAGTTCGTGCAACCTTAACCTCTTAAAAGTACGCTGCGACTCAGCCGCGCACCTCTGTTAATGCCCCTGAATTTTGCCTTAAAGACCACCTTTCTCTATGGATAAAGAATTGATTAAGAAACTGGTCGCTGCATATACGTGTGAATAGGGTATTGTCTGAGGATTGCAGAACTCCTGTTTGGAGGAGTTCCTAGTTAATTTAGCAGTGATTTATACAGTAAGTGGATATTGAAAGCAAGGTCTCTGTGTTTGCTGATGTTACAAAGCTTTAAAGGAATAGTTCACTCGAAAAGTGAACTATTCCTTTAATGTATTGATTGAAGCCCAGGAGGTTCAGGAGCTATGCCTTACCGAAGGTAAGCATATTTACCTTTGCACGATCCACCACTGCAGAGCTAAAAATCTCTGACCGCTTCCTGATTCTACTCCACTACAGCACGCAATGTCATGTATACCCCCAGGAAGGGGTCGGAGATTTTCATTTCTGCAGCAGTGAATCACGTGACTTACTTTGTCCCTGGCTCCTACTCAATTAATTGAAGAACGGAGGTAAGACAAAGCTCCTTAACCTCCTGGGCTTCAATCAATACATTAAAGGAATAGTTCACTTTTCGAGTGAACTATTCCTTTAAACTTTACATTTGATATGAAATCATTACAAACAAATTTACATGTTTTTTTCAAAATGGGAAGAAGATGAGATCCAGAGCCATATTTTTTAACCTGCTGCATCGGAAACTTTGCTTTTCTTGGCTTAGGCAAAGCATCGGAAGCACTTAGTTGGAAGCACAGTACAAAAGGCAGTGGCTTTTGGTATAGTATAGAATCCCTGTTGGAAAAAAGGACCTAGGAGTTCTAGCACAAGCTTAGATGTACAGTAGTAGGTATCTAGGAGCTGATCACTTCCAATATGCCCTTTAATTACTAGCATTATGGGGAATTTAGAATCTAGTGCTTAGACTTTCAGATATAGATGTATCAGTTACACATATGCTTGTGAAGGTTCTCATTCATCCAGGTCATGGTATATCTGTTGTATTCAATTAGATCAACTGGACTTGAAATGTAGTTCTTGAAGACGTTTCGCTAGTCATCCACTGGCTTTCCAATTCAGAATGACTTGTACAAGAATCTGTGGCAATTATGTACCCTGGAAAATCCCAATTACATATCACAGCCAGGTGTTAAGGGTGTGATTAGATAGTGGCTAAGAGGTGTTATAGGAACGCCCAGAGTAAGGTGTTAAAACAGCATTGTACATGCAGACAGTTGGTGTCGAACCCCCCCACCTCTATTTAGGCTTGGTTTCTTTATTTTCACATAAATGGCCTCCTTAACACCTCTCTTGAACCAGTCACGTTCCTTCCCCAGTATGTTACATTACAATCTTCAAAGGTATGTCCTTTATCCTTAAGATGCAGATACACGGCCGAGTCCTGACCCGAGGAATTGGCTCTTCTGTGCTGGCCATACGTTGATGCAGTTGGCTGTTTGGTCTCCCCCACATACAAATCAGAGCATTCTTCATGCACTGCACTGCATATATGATGTCGCTTTCTTGTGTTTTGGTATTGGTCTTTCGGATGTATCTCATCTTAAGGATAAAGGACATACCTTTGAAGATTGTAATGTTAACATACTGGCGAAGGAACGTGACTGGTTCAAGAGAGGTGTTAAGGAGGCCATTTATGTGAAAATAAAGAAACCAAGCCTAAATAGAGGTGGGGGGGTTCGACACCAACTGTCTGCCATGTACAATGCTGTTTTAACACCTTACTCTGGGCGTTCCTATAACACCTCTTAGCCACTATCTAATCACACCCTTAACACCTGGCTGTGATATGCTAATTGGGATTTTCCAGGGTACATAATTGCCACAGATTCTTGTACAAGTCATTCTGAATTGAGAAAGCCAGTCGGATGACTAGCGAAACGTCTTCAAGAACTACATTTCAAGTCCAGTTGATCTAATTGAATACAACAGATATATCAGTTACACAATATTGAATGCCATGGTCTGGACATCTAGAAGAATGTGTTCTATTGAATGTAGGTTGTCAGTTGTAATCCACGTACTTTAATACTAATGTATTAATTGCTGCAAAAGAAACAGGTGAATATATACGGTAATGACATTTATACTCATTTTACCTAGAATGAGATCAGTACCCAAATGAATTCCTCAATTATATGTTAACTAGAGCAACCCCTGTTTTTACAATGGAAAGTGGGATAACTGGCAGAGTTTTTAGAAAATATGATAGAGCCCATGTGGAAAGAGCCCATGTGACATGCTGTTAAGCTTTATAAGTGAAATCTTAATTTAAAAGTTATGATCATAAAATGCATGCATGTAAACTGTTAATAAATCAGTCATGTTGCAATGCAGAGTAAATACCAGTGTGAAATTCCATTCCTATCTGGGATTGTATTATGGTTCTGGAAGAAAGCACATTTAACAGTTTATACACAGCAGTTCAAATTACATCAGCTCAGCAATGGGTAGTCTGACAGATAAACTAGATGTTTTGATGTCAACAGTAGAGGTCATTGACCCTGTTGACTACTAAATTGTCATAACACTAATCAGCCAAAGTATTTTACAGGATGATAAAATGAAACGTCGGGCATTTCACAGTTGCCCTGAAGTTCTGCCTGAAGCCCAACTATTGTAAGTTTCCTTGCTTATCTGATTTCTTTAAATATTTCATGTTTTTCCCACTGCAACCGTACAATGCCATGTGACTTATATAGTGTGATATTCAATTTATAGACCATAACAGTGAGAAGTAATTTTGATTCTTGTGATAATGACTACATGACTATGTAAAGTCCCAGATATGTATTATTAAGATGTATTGTGTGGGCTAGAGATGACAATTACTATAAATTTCCTTGTTATATTTAATGTGACTGACATTTAGTCTGACATGCCAGAATTATTTGATGTCAGCAATGATTAAAGGCCCAATCCTGTGATCCTGTACACTATACTGTACGTAGACGGTTCACAGTAAAAAAAAAAACAAAAAAACAAACATCCATATTGCCATATTGATCATAAAGCGATAACAATTAAAATAGCAGAATGCATTTATTCAGTTTTTCCTGAGTTGTAAACATTAAATGCAACACAGACACATTTATACATAAATAATGTGTTTCTTTATTAGTTACAAAAATATTGCATGCACTGAAAGTAGATTCAATAGCCTAATTATCCTGTAGTTCTCTTTATAAATAGATATAATCAGGGGCCAAAGATTATTGGAGAAATGCTAAATAGTTAGCATGTCCTTGTATGTAAAGGAATACTATTATACAGATTTCTTGGATCAGTAATAAAGGAGAGACCTGTTTAAGTGCTTAAAGGGACTGTCCACCCCTCTAATCAAAAAAGCATATATTGTAGATTACCCCCCAAAACCTAGAGCTGGTTTTATAAAAAACTTTTAATTCGGCTCCCACACAGAGATATTATACTTACAAGCTCCTTGCTCCACCGTCGCTTCCGGTTTCCTCACTCAGTCTCCATTGCGGCTGCTGTGTTCTTTTTGTGTTCTTGAGCAGCCGCAGTGGAGACTGCACCGGGAATGGCAGGCAGTGATTGGCCGTGACGTTACTGTCACGGCCGACACTGACTGCCTTACCCGGAAGTGCAGAATCGCAGCAGTGGATCGAGGATGAGCATAGTAAGTATAATAGCTCTGTGTGGGAGCTGATTTAAAAGTTTTCAATACAACGAACTCTAGGTTTTGGGGGGGTATTCTACTATATATGCTTTTTTGATTAGAGTGGTGGACATTCCTTTAATCATTTTTATTCCAACAAAAATCTACATATTTTTATTATAATGTACATGAAATGTATAGACTAGAACAAAACCCTTCAAAAAGAAATAAAAGGGGAACGAATTCAGTAAAAACAGAATAGAAACTAAAAGCAGGACTATTCGTAGAATGAAACCATAATTATCTCAACTATTCATTTAAAGGCATTGCATGCGATCTTTTGAATAATATCACCATAATGTCACTGATGGTATGAAACAAGATGTTAAAAAGGACCCGTGAAGCTCACCTATAAGCCCAGTGGTGCACAAGTTCTAGTTAACAGATTAATTCATCTGGCCTTTATTCAGAAATCTGTGTCCAGAAATGTCTAAACCCTGTGCATGTCCACCATATAAAAATAAACTAACTGGGTTGCAATGTCTAAAACACATCATATATTTAGTTTCAATTTATAAAGTCATCCCCTAGAATTTTCATTAGACAAAAAGCAAAGTGGAAAATGCTTGTGAAATGAATAATATAAATAGTTCCACATTTATTATTTGTTATTATATATTATTATATATTATATTTAAAAAAAAAAAAACACTCAGCTTACCAACTAAAGTATCCTAAAATATTAGCAAACCTGTAAACACAGGCAAAGACTGAAATCTCCTGGCCTGTATGCATCTTTAGTAGGTAACACAGATATTACTGACTATAGCAGCTGCACAAAATAGTGTTGGCCATATGAATATAAAGCTTTTAATGCAGTGCAGTATCATATTTGGTCCATGAACAAACCTAAATGACATAGTTCAAATACTATTTCCAAACAATGATCTATACAATGGCAAGTAATTCAGCTATACTGAAAAACAATATTATAAGCCATTATAATAAAAACTATTCTTATCAATGAGATATTAAAACATAATCCTATCCTAAAAAATACGATCTTATATTGCACCTTCCACAGCAATGTTTAATTGATATACACTTTATTATTTTGTGTAATTCAGAGTCTCTCAGCAAAAGTGCAGCTAAATATTGCCACACTGCTGGTGGATATCTATTTGTCTTACAACAAGCTAATAATAGTACCTGACATACTGTATGTCTGAATGCTTGTGAAGGTTCTCATTCATCCAGGTCATGGTATATCTGTTGTATTCAGTTAGATCAACTGGGCTAAACTTTAAGTCCAGTTGATCTAACCGAATTCAACAGATATGTATGTCTGAATGTTTTGATACTATTTGTGCCACCCAAAATTAAAGTTTTAAGTTCATGTAATTAAAACTAAACTATAAATTAGCCTGTATGGATACTATAATTCATAACTTAAAGATAGCTGTATTTTTCACCTGTCAGATCAGTAGTATTTTGGGGAAATTTTCTATTTATTTCTGCATATTTCTAACTACAGCCCCCAACCAGAGTGTGTCCTGGACACTTCTAATGAATTGCACATGTTCAATGATTTTAGTAGCCCCACTGCCTCTCTGCCCTTCCAGAACATTAAAGTAACTATTGGCTGACCTTCCTGTAACCCCTATGTAGTCAAGACTGATATGTCAGAACACCAATCATAACTCACTAGGTAGGAGGGCTGAAGAACAGTGGCGTCTACCGCCCCCACCACCCCTGAGTTTTAAATAGCTGATTGCGCTTATGTTTCATTCATAGTGTTTGTAGTTAACTCCATCACACGCTTTATTCCAAGTCACTCTTTTTATTGTTAATTCAACAAAACAGATATGGTGACAACGTTTCGGAAACCCGTGTTTCCTTTCTCGAGTCAAACAAGTTCTGTTCATTATTCTTACACATGTGATCAAACAGGAAATGACTTCCTAACTTCCTGTTTGAATCCCTAGTAAAGGGAACAATGTATAAATCAAGCATCAACCTATACTTAAAACACAACATGTTACAAAAATAAAAATAAATCAAAATCTCTATTTAGGCAATTTGGAAATAAGGTTTGCAGCTCATGTACCCACTTGGTCTCCCGTTGTTTTCGTTTCAGAGTCCTATCTCCGCCCCTAATGGGCCTACCCACTGCCTCTAAAACTATGTACTTTAGTTGGGATTTATGGTGGGATGTCTCCACAAAGTGTTTAGCTACAGGGAGTTTTAAATTGATGACCTGTGTTGTGAAATACGTGATTTTACAGCTTGTGAGGCCTCCCCCACAAATGGTAATTTACATGGGCACCACAACACATATACTACAGATTGGGTGTTACATGTGTAGTGGTCCCTGAGTATGTACTTTTTCTTTGTCATCGGATGGATAAATGTGTCCCCTTTGTGCACACACTGACACTGAGCACATCCTAAGCAGGGAAACATCCCCGTCCTCTTTGGTCCCAAAAAGGTCTGTGGGACCCTTTTTGGGGACTGGTAAAAGGACAGAGTTTGGCTGGATCCTATTGTCCTGCCCCTTCTATAGGCACAGATAGGGGGTTCTTCGAAATCGTCTAGATCTGGATATGCATTACGCACAATATGCCAATTCCTAATTAAGGTATTTTTAATTATTTCACTGCCAATACCATAATTGGTAATAAAAGGAATCTGTTGGTATGCACTATCTTTACTCTATGCTTGTGATACTATTCTTTCCACGCGTTTGAACTGGCTAAATGGTATTGATTTTTTAATATGCGCAGGGTGAAAACTCTGGTATCTCAAGATCTGGTTGCGATCTGTGGGTTTCGTATAAAGCTGTGTATGGATACCCTTTTCATCCATACATACCAACGCATCAAGAAAGGCTATAGCCTTAGTACTGTAATTCAAAGTGTAATTGATATCTTTGGGTAACTTATTTAACTCTTTATGAAAAAGCTCCAGCTCTCCAACGCCGCCCCGCCATACTAGGAAGACATCTATGTATCTCCACCAAGCCAGAAAATGTTTCATTCATACGCGCGATCAACTGATTAAAACCTGCACGTCACCGCACAGATGTTGCAGTCTGCAAAGGGAGAAGGGAGTCAGGGGCCCAGCCCCCAAACTTGCGGGGGGCGGGCCCCTTCATGTACGCCCCTGCTGCAGAAACCAGCAAATAGAAAAAAAGAAACCTGACGAATTATAGATGATTTGTCCACAAGCTGCTGGTGAAAATTGCAGCTACTTTATTTGCTAACAGGGAATTATAGAATACAATCAGGTTTATTTATATTTTGTTTATGTATTTGTACTGAACTTCCCCTTTAAAGAAATAGTAAAGCAATAACATTCAACAAATTATGTTGTACTTGGTGCATAGTGCTTTCTACTAGAGATTTATGTCTCTAAATTTGTCCCCTGGGAGTCACTATTTTCCATTTTTCCCCCTATACCCATTATTTACTCTAGCAAATCTTTTAACAACCTCACGGGAAAGAAAAGTGAATTCAAAAGTTTATCTACCTGATTTAAAAGAGCAGCAAAGGAAAGTTAAGCTGGGTACACACGGTAAGATATCTTGTGTGTGGGGCAGCTGCAACCAAGCTTGGTCACCAATTTGTCTGGATTGGACGAACATGCAATCATGGGCGATCGTGCGGTTTTCTATAAGACCACACGATAGTCACTAGTAGCAAACGCTTGGTCGGGACAAATAATTACCCCGTGTGCACCCAGCCTTAAAGCACTCAGGGAGTGAAGTGGAAGTCTCCCAGAAATGCGTCACACCACATCCGCGAAACGCGTCAGACCACGTCCCCCTCCCTCCTTCACCTGTATGGTCCGTGTCCTGGGACCCATGTGCGAGAGATGTATCCCTCAGGATTGAATAAATAAACGGTACAGTTTAACTTCGCGGACTTGGCTTCCTTTGTTCATGTGGCCACGAACCCTATTTGTGCATATATTCTATTGCATTCCGGAGGTGGGACCATCTTTCATGGGATCTGCAAGAGCCGTGATTTTGGAAGGGAGCCGGCTCCTCGTGGTTATGTGAGTACTCCAATTTTCGCTCAGGGAGAGGACCTAAACTGCTAGGTTCTCATGTGTGGAATGGGGGGTTTTAGGCCATAACTGACATTGAGACGCAGCCCTCCAAGGAAGTATCTGAGTGTTAGTCGTAAACTAGTGAGATAAGTATAATAATTCCTAGGGGGGTCGACATACCTGCTTGTCTTTCTATTTGCCATTAGCCAATTAAGAGGTCATATAAAATAAGGAGAGGTATGGCCTTTCTCACTTTTAATTACAAGCAATGTAACTAAATCAGTTTGTTTTTACCTTTTCTGCAGGTGCTTACCCTTCATTGCTTGTGTGTATATTAAACTCTTTTATGTGTCATTGAGTACTGCAGTCTTTTTTTTCAATATATACATTTTTTGGTCATCCTCCTGAATCGTACATGAAACAATTTAGCATGGGAAAGGCAAAAGGGGGTTATCCATCAATAGCGGCTCATTGCTTCTCCTCTAGCAGCACACCACTCCATCGCTGACGGAGGATGCTGTTTGACTTTATCACAATTCTCACCCTTATGCTGAGTTGGGTTAATGTCCTGCTTCATAGAGAGACGTACTGTATTTTTTTTGTCTGTTTTGTCTATTTATACTGCTTTGTGTTTATTCATTGTAATGTGTTTTTGGTTTGTTTCATGTTGTATTATTTATGCATGTGCCAACATTTTACCTTGTAAATTATCTGACTACTAATACATTATTACATGTTTTGTATTTTTTACAGGTTTATATTCTTGTGTGTGTCCACTAGATGGCAACAGTTCTACATGACTTTGGGCTATATATAGCACCATTTGGTTTCATGTTATAGGAAGATCTATACCACACCAAAACATCATGAGAAGGGTTATATGGTGTGTGAGTAAATAACATTAGTACAACATGGAGCCAACCCCAACCACTCTACTGTACTATTATTCCACTGAATGAGAATGGGGTAACTCCCTCCCTTTACAAATGACCACCTCCCTTTATAGTTCCCAGGGTGAGGACCAAAACCACTAGATCCTTAACACTGGGTGTCAGCAAGATGAGGGATAAATGGACTCGTAATGCTGGTCTGGACCTATCTCTCAGTAGCTATGGTTATGGACCAATGGGAAGATGAGCAAGAACACAAGGAGCCTGTGTTCCCATAGGCCAGTCCAGACTGGGTGCAGACAGCATTTCAAGCTGGTCTTTTAGAGCCCCGGATGCCACATCTAGACAGAACCCAGCAGTTAAGGTCCTTATCCTGGGTACTATTAGGGGAAGAAGGTGATTTCAGGGGTATAATTGCCCTTTAAATTTATTAATATATATAAATAAATGACCATTTAACATATTTTCTTCTCTGTCATTTTACGTGCATATTTGTTTTAAACCCTTCTTGATGCCTGTTAAAATATGATTAACTGCTTCATGTATGAGCATAACTTTTCCCCTTAAAGGCACCTATTGATTTAAGGATCTCTTGACCTTTGCTGTTGCTGATTAAATTTGCAAGGGGCAGTCAGGAGTAGATTCATAATCAAAGTATAAAGGAAAAAACATGGCCGCATTAAAGGGTATGTCCACCCCTAAAATGGATTTTTAATATGCTGCTCCCCCATGTCTCCCAGCCCCAACCACATAAATATTTTTTTCAGAAAGCCCCCCAAACTCTTACCTACCTCCCCTCATTCCTTCGCCGCACTGCCGGCCCTCTGCTTGCGAGATGCAGCAGGGGTCGGGCCGGCAGTCCGTTGTGATTGGCTGAGGCGCAGCCAATCACGACGCGGCTGCCGGTCATTCAGTGCAGCGGAGGAAAGCGGAGAGGTAAGTAAGAGTTTGGGGAGCTTTTTGAAAAAAAAAATGCGGTTGGGGCTGGGGGACATGGGGAGCAGCATATTAAGGGGGATTGATGCTAGGGGAGGGTGGTTAGTTTTTGGGACTTTGGGGGGGTTTTACAGGAGAACCCTATGGAGCTGGGATGTGAGGTAAGGATTAAACTACACTACATGGTGGGGCCAGTAGTTTTGGGGGTGGACATGCCCTTTAAGTGTGAGGTGGCAGTCTAATACAGTCAGATAGTTCAAATAAATGATTAATAAATCCTCTCTTCCATCCCTATCAATAAAATTTGGCCCCATTACATCCTGGAATTTTGACATCCAAGGGACCTGTCTTTATTCACCTCATTATACACACTCCCCTGATGGAGATTAACTGCATCAACAGTGTCAAATGATACACGGAATAACAATATTTGTTGCTGTAGAGAGAGTAAGCTTACAATAGCTGACTGTGTTCCAAACCTTAACAGATATTCTCATCTGAGTCATGCACAAGATAATAACTTGTAAGAAAATTATCACACCTAATTTGGCAGGGGGGATTAAAAAGGATTATAAAATCTTAGTCCTCAAGTAGAGCTATAGCAAATCCTTATATTCTTATTAGCCAATATATAATGAAAATAATTTTAACATTTTTTAAAGTTCGGTATACTTTTAAATTTTATTATACAGAATAGTAACCCTATAAGTTTCTCTCTTTATGGGTAGTTTTCATGCCTCACACACAAACACATGAAAGGCCCCCCGTTATTTTTGTGCTTTTAATCAATGTATGCGTCTGTGATTGGCTGAGAGGCAGCTAATCACAGACGCGGCTGCTTTCACTGGAGACATCACTTTTTTGAAAAAAAATTTAGGCGGTTGGAGGTGGCCAGGGGGTACCCGCTAGGTGCCACGGCTGCAGAGGATGGATCTGCATGGTTGGAGGGGTGGGAAGGGCTCCCCTGCGCATATCACAGTCCTTGTTGAGGTTATGGAAGTAGCAAGCACCGGATTACTTACTGACAGCTTATACTCTTCACTTTCCTGGACTTTAAAAAGGTACTGCAGAAGAACCATTTGGACGAGATTTTTTAAACTACACAGTGTAGCCAGTTCGGGTTAAATTTTAGTTTTGGGGGTGGCCCTTTAATGTACCAACAGTAAGGATCAAAAAGGGGGAAGATTGGCAGCCACCCCTGTAACCACAGCTGCCCTCTAGGCATATCCCTAATGGTAAACCCGTCCCTGCTAACAATCTGTTAGATAGAATAGCTTTATTATTTTTTACATTAATGTCGCATTCATCACTTTTTGTATGGGTCACATGAGCTAAAAACAAGTCACATACACAAGACCATTGATTTCAGTGAGAAGTGAAAAGTTGTTTCCCACCAAATTGCAGTATTTTCCCGAATATAAAAATTGTGAGAAAACATCCATTTCTACTATCAGTGTAAAACCCATGTAAAAGGTTTGCAGTCGTTTCTATTAACAATGATACGTCATACATTAGAATAAAGTTCTCTCTCTTTACTTTTTTATCTGCTGAAATGTTCTAATGACATTTGGGCCCTTGCCACATCTACTCATATTTCTATCCCCTTTTTAAAAGCACAATTGTTACTTGATATCTTCGTTCTTGTAACTAGATCGGCCATCTAGTGGAAGCCATTATGAAAAAAAAATCTTTTATCAGCATTTGTCAAACTTGTATATGAGCATTGCTGTAAATGCTGGAGTGCTTCAAATTCTATATACCTATTTCTGCTTGGGTGCTTGGATTCCAGTGATTTGTAGTCATGTTCAGTAGTCAAAAATAATAGAATACTGTTTTAGTGCAGAGCTTCTCCCTTTGAGACTTTAATCCAGCACAGCTCTGACATATCCATGAACACCGTACAGTAGGCTAGAGCAGTCTGTTGTTTATGTTGGCAACATAATTTATTGGCTTGAACAAGGTCAAACAGATAAAAACGGTAAACAAAAATATATTATACAGACATAAATGCCAGGGACCAAAAATCTGGATTATATAAAAACAGATGATTAATGAAAGCGACACTGTTTTATTTAAAAGGAATGTTTACCTCCATTCAAGTTGCAGCTTTGGTAGATAACAGTAAATGTTTAATAGAAAATTAGCCTTATTTGCGTCTTTTATTTTTATACGTAGCAGAATGTTTCTAGATTATGGTCGCAAGAGACATATTCACAGTATGTTATAGAGAGTGATTCCCCATAAAATAAGGACCTTAACCAGTATAATAATTTTAGTTTTAGGCTAAAGAACAATTTAACTTAATGAATAGGTTGTACATGTGTTAATATGTTTAGACAAGGCCTAATGTTAATGGATAAATAAAATGTGTGTCCAGCACTATATAAGAAAAAAAATGCATGCTTACACTCCAGAAACTGTTAATTAAAAAATCAAATATAATTCCTAACTTAAGACCTACCTATGTAAATTTATTAAAATACTTCTCAACAGCATGCCCTCAACAGTAATAAGCTAATTAATTGAAAAGTTTCTCTTTCTAAACTGAGCATGCCTGTACCAGTGGTAAAGGGAAGAAGGAGAAGCGTGGAATCAACTGAGTTTGCTGTAATGAAATATATTATTGAATTAAAATAAGTCAACGTTTTACAGCATTTTTATATTTAAATTTAAATGCACGTAAGCAAAGATTTAAATACCTTAGGGCAGGCCCCTTTTATTAAGCAAATTATATAATGTGTTTGTTTGTTTGTTTGTTGTTTTAAATCAATGCTAGTAGTTTCTGAATCATTGTCTCCATTTTAAAAAAAGCCAAACTTTCTTTTACTATTTTCATATTAAATTCAAAGTCCAAAAATGAAATAAGAACGCTATTGTCACTGTGCACTTTGTGCTTTGTTGTAACATAACTTGCCTGCCACAATTCCAAAACAAATGTCTGCCCAATCAGGAGAGGTTCCAGTTTTAGCATCAGGTCTGCTCACTGATAATGGTTTTCTTTGGCATGTGTGCAAAATATTTAGTGTAACACTGGAAGCAATAGTGGCATTTGGTCTGTGTAATCTTTCCCTAAATAGAAAATGGTCACAGTGCTGTCTTAATTCAGCATCAAGTGCCCATCTCAGGTGTATATAACAAAGAGAGCATCAGGAGGATGCACATTGTCCAGTATCCTAAAGGCTTTATCCTATACAAGCATCTTTCTATAAAAGGTAAGTCCACAATGAAATGTAACTTGTTTTGTCAGTTATAAAAGAGCATATTATATCCGAGACAATATCCCTAATACAAAGATTCATAGCAATGTTTATCCTTGCTGTAAATGCAAATAATGTAAGGAAACAATATGGTCTTATACAAACATATGGCTACCCCATTACTCAGCTCTAAACAGCTTAGTAGTGCTTTTTAGCTTGCATAAAATTGTGCCTTGGACTTTGGAATTAAATGCTGTGCTGTATTAAAACATACATTGAAAAATTAGCCCTGATCCTCTCTAGACAAAAACACATCTGTTAGATGATTTATCTTATTTATTTTCATGACAGCAATGTCTGCAGATAAATACACTTACACAAGGAAACGTAAACACAAATAACATTGCTACATCTAGTTTACTATATTTTACTTTAACTCTGCCATTAAATTGATAATATGTATGACTTTGTATAACCTGTATTACCCTGTATGTAATGTATGACTATGTAATTGTAAAGCGCCACAGAAGATGTTGGTGCTATATGAATCCATAATAATAATAATAATATTTTGGTTTTACTCAAAATTAAAGTATTTAACCACTAGATGGCAGTAAACTGTTTATATATAGAGGATAATGGAATGTGGCTTTTTGTCAAACACCAGTAATGTTGAAATGTTTTGTGCTAACATAGAAGTATCACTTAATCTTAAAGGCGCTTTGATCTAGTTATTTTTCGTGTATCCCGTGTTATATTACTACAATCTACTGTTACTAGCACAAAATATTTTACATAATGTTATACTATTATTATTATTTTACATACAAATGAGATCCTGCCTGAGGCTGAAACCACACTACGACGCACAAAAAATCGCTATGCGTTTCTGTCTACTTTTGCCATCCTTTTGTGTCCGCTTTTACATGCGTTTGCACTTGAATTTACATTAAAAAACGCATGTCATAGTAATTGTGTCCATTTCTATTCTATTCTATTCTATTCTATGGCTAAGAGGTGCCATTAAATTAGGCGTTCCTATAACACCTCTTAGTCACTATCCAATCCACCCTTAACACCTGGCTGTGATATGCTAATTGGGATTTTCCAGGGTACATAATTGCCAAGATTCTTGTACAAGTCATTCTGAATTGAGAAAGCCAGTCGGATGACTAGCGAAACGTCTTCAAGAACTAGTCTAGTTGATCTAATTGAATACAACTGAAATCAAGAGTAAACAGAGCAATCCTGTTTTAGAGGTACAAAACATCTGAGCAATAATGCAATGTAGACTTGCACTGTAAAACAAATACATTAGTTATAATAGTTACTCACTTATATTATAATGCAGCTTCCATGCATATTCATGTATATGGTAATTTGATGTGGGACACATCCAGGAATGGGTGGTGTCCAGGTTGGCACTAGACTACTTAAGCTCATATTGTGTTCCGCACTAATCACCTGATGAAGGAGGTTGTACCCTCGAAACATTGTCACTGTTGATGTTTGGCTTATAATAAACCCACCATTTCACGTTGGAGTGCAAGTCTACATTGTATTATTGCTCAGTATCTATGTTCCCTTTGAAGTAGGGAAACCAGACGCCTGTACCCACAGGGGGAGTGCGCATATGGACTTTGCTGTTCACTTGTACGAAACATCTGAATAAAAACATGATGTAATTCTCTCTTAAAGGGCACGTCCACCCTTAAAACAAAAAAAAAACTGGTGACTTGTCAGTTATCTGCTATTTTTCACAATTCATTACATGCATTTGTAAGCAGATATTTAATGGTAAGTTCTATTCCTTTCTGGCAAATGTATCTGCCTCCTCCCTCTGCTCCAGGAGTGTTTTATAAACTTGAGCATGAGCAGAGGGGGCAGCAGGTGAAACAGCAGTCAATCATTGGTTGTGATGTATACAGTCACAGCTGTGATTAACTGCATGGAGGGAGGGGCCAGGTTATTGTGCCAGAATGGGGACAATAATTATCCTTAAATATTTGGTTATTAATGCAGGTAATAAAGTGCAAAATACATCAGTTGGGGTTGGGGGCAGATAACTGACAATTGACAATTTTTTTTGTTTTTGGGGTAAACATTATATTTGATGCAGTTAGGTCTAACAGTCAAAAAGAAAATATTTTGGGTGTTAAAATAAATGTGCGATAGTAAATATAAGCAGCATGTTTAAGGCACATTTATCCCTTAATCTTTATATAGTATATAATATACTATGTAATATTTGAAGTGATTGTTTGAGTATCTTAGTATGATGAAAGAAGCAACTAAAAGTCTACGAGAAAAAGTTTATGTAGGGAAATCTACCCTTATTGGATCCTTACTTGAACTTTTATCTGTGTGAGCTCTGTTTAGCCAATTAGAATACAGCCATTTGTCTGTGTGAAATGAACTCTTTGGGCCATATTTATAAAGCGCAGTATCGTAATTTAGCAATCGTACATTTACCCCAGACGTTCGTTAATTAGCGAACATTCTGCTGTAGTATAACATGCGGTAGCAAACTACCACAATGGGATTCTATTGGGATCGTATATCTACAGACAAGTTAACGTAGATTTACAATCGGTAATTTACAATCGTTATCTTTTATTTACAATAACGATTGTAAATTAACGTTCGCTAAACCGATTGGAAATTAACTTTTTAGTGATACCGTGCCTTTACGAATATGGCCCTTTGTCACTATTTCTCAATGTCATCAGCTCTTAATATCATGGGGATAAAACAGGGTGAATTTCACTGTGGTCTATGGCTAATTTCTTGTATGTTAAACATATTATTTACAGAGCAAATGGCAGAGAACTGCCTTTGTCACCATTTATATTTTCTCTAAAAAGACAGATATGCCATGTTGAAAACAAACCCAGGTAAAAAAAAATAGACTAAATAAACCAAACATGGTATAGGGCTGTAAAACATCCTATTTTAATATTTTCTTTAATACTGCATAATTCAACATTACTCTTTATCTTAACAAGAAAGGAACTGAAGACAGAGAAAGGTTGAATTGTAGAACTGTGTGCATCTGCTGGATTCTGGATGTATATCAGATTAATAATCAGGGGATGCACTGCAATGATTCCCATTGAGCCCCCTCCCTCCAGAACACCTCCTCTTTAAATGACACCTCTAGGAGAGAAACTCATTTCTTTTTAAATGCAGATGGCTATACAAACCCACTAACAGCAGCAAATCACGCCCCTCCCAACAAAAAGGATAAGAGGAGAGGAAGAGGATGAGTTCCTCTGTTTGATTTTGCTGCTTATTTTCTTATACCCTGTTATCAGGGCTCAGGCTATGGATGCTGAGCGTTTGGAGTGTATGTCCTGTGTGCAGCCTGTGTTCACCACTGCAGAGGAGGAAGGCTGCAGGGAAGGAGATGATGAAACTGTGGACAATGAAAAGGGAAGACTACAGCAGGATCAGCTTCCAGAAACCCACCAGCTGTGGGGTGATGAGAAAGGTAAGAAGGTGCAATAACCTGGCATGGGGCTACACGGGATAAAAACACATGGGCAAAAAAGTATGTTGCATCCCTAAATTATGCATACACACATGTTCTTCTGAGCTTCCATGGTAACAGAGTCAAGCTCTATTATATCTGTGTCTGCAAGGGTTACCCTGTAGTAAACAACAATGCCATATTTTTATAATTACAATAATAAACAACACAGCAGAATTTAAAAAAAGAACGAATGATAAAGGAGAACACAAGGCAAGTTATTCAAACTTGTAAGCAAAAAGGCTGGGATTGTAATGCCATATATTATCTTATTTCATACATAAATATTCACAGCAGGAATAAAAAGCTGCTTTCCTTTCAGTTAAAGTCCTTCTCCCAACAGGAACATGTATATACATGTGAGAGTTATACGGCAGGTGCATTATTAGTCCACGTAAAGCACGATTTACAACCTAAAACCTCACGGACACTCTCAATAATAAAGCATAATATTTGCTTCTTACAATAAAGAAATAATATTTTTATACATCCTGGATGGAATTTTCATTGAGTGGACAGTGAAATGCAGGAAACACTGCAGAGTTTATGAAAATTCTATTACAACAATATTTTTTCTGGGTCCCCCCTTTTCCAGAGCCCCTGATTACCATGGATCACCATTTTATGCAACTCCCGTGTGTTTCTCCTCTACACAGGATGGCAGTAAACAAATGCATCAAGTCACTTTATCAAACCTTCGGTTAGAAATCAGCCTCAGCCATAATCCAAAATAAGTTTATTGTAAGTCTGTACTCTCCAATGACATCATTTGTTAAATGTAATAATGGAATAAACAATGCATTTCAATGACAGAACATCTGTTATTTCCTTTTTAATAAAATATAGTCATTATATATACAGTATATATGATGTAGCGAGTTGTTGTTTTTATTTTGTACCATGAAAAAATGTCCTTTCTTATGCCAGACATCATGTGTCGCTTCAAACCACCTGTCAAGCCCTGGACTCCCACTGTCTACTACTGTTACGACAAAGAGCAGTTCTGGTTTGCAGGGTACCAGCTTATCATTCAGGAATCAATTGAAGGCTACGCAGGAGTAGTTTGGCCTGCCGTAAGTAAACATATATTTTACCATTCTACCATTAAACTTTTTGCTAGGCTGGATCTTAAGAAATATTACATTTGTGGAAGAAAAAGCATAATTCTAGTCTTCTAATAAGCTGAACGTTCAGTTATTGGTAAACTATCAACCTGTGGAAGTGCCTTCCAGCAGATCTGGCAATAGCTGGTTTAATGGATAGTTTCAAGAGAGGGATGAGTAGGTAAGTTTCTAAAACTGAAACATATTTAAAATTACTGGTATCTTAGGATCCTTTCCTATTGCCATCAACAGTTATATAGGGACCCTGGGTAGGCAAAAAGGGTTGTATTAGATGGATGTTTGTCTAAATTCAGTGTTATCATTGCTCCAGGTTTAAATGCCTTTCATTATACTACATATTAAACCTCACATCCATTATGTGATAAAATGGTAGCACTAATTAAAAGCCTATTGTGTATAAAAATAGGTACTATCAAAGACCTAAATACATTTTCAATACAACCATGTGTTTGTGCTCATGAGGCACACATTCATTGTTTTTTTATAACTGTAAATGCATTTTCAGGACCATGGAGAGGAAACCTGACAGTAGTTAAGCTGGGTACACACCATACAATAGTTAGACCTAACCGACCGCCATTTCAGTGTTTCTGTCATTCGGGACGAATGGTCGCCAACTGTTTGTCCGAATTGGACAAAAGCATGATCGGACAGGTCAGAAAACCATGACCTATAGCCTCTATGGACTGCACGATCAGTCGCGGTAACTGTCGGCCGCGGCTGCTTTTGCCACAACTGACTGTCCTTCCTCCTGGCCGACCAGTCAAAAGTCTGGAACAGTCGGCCAGGAGGAAGAATTGTAACTTGCGTACCAGCCTTTACAGTTTATAAAGCAGAAACAACACCTGCCATCTTACTTGCACAATTAGATTTGGCAATATGGTCTGCTTTGTTTGTTTTCTCTCATTTTAGGTTTTATAGAGAATGTGGTTTTAACTAGTTATATCTGCTCCTGTTTACTTATCGGTTAGCCATAGGAGCATTTAAGCCAAGGTAATCTCCTTTAATATAAACCAGATTTGCAATTAAGTTTTGTCACCAATAATGTGATAACATTACCTTACAACACATTAAGCATGTTGAGTGTATTGTGAAAGTGTTATAGATAGGTATATTCTACGACTGCAATGGAAACAAATGTAGCCTTAGCAAACAACTAGAAACACACACACATACTGGACCCATTTCTATTTTTTATTAGAATCTTAGGGTGAGGTCCCACTTGGGTGTTCTGCAGTGAAATTGCCAATGCAATGCTACTGGGCAATTCCCACTATGGGTGCTGCACTCCTGTCTGTTATTTGTTTGCACGACTTTTCATGTGGATCTCCTGTGTGCAAATAACATTGATATGGCCTGGAACGCAGCGCACATGGAGTGTCATGCACAGCAGCACATTGCATAAATTCTACATGCACTGCTGTGCGTGATAGTGGGACCTGGCCCTTCATGTTACTTTTAAAAATTGGATTGAGCTATGAAAATCATCATATCAGTTGCAAAATATGTTAATACAGTTTTTCTTTTAAAAACCAAAAAAAAACAAACAACAAACAAAATCCCCCAAAATGTCACCATAAAAGCAGTTTTGTTACTAGTTTCATCAAGCAGGTGAGACTGAAGGTTGCCGGGTGTCACCCAAATTAAATTGAAACTAATTAATTCCCACCTACAACCTATACAAAACGCTGCCCTGCTGTAAATGCCAGTCTGTGTGGTTTGTTAATAAAACCAGAAATGAATTTTGTTGATCATCTAAATAAATACAAGTGAACAGCAGTTATATGTGTATGTATTTTATTTCTTATATAGCGCTACATATTCTGCAGCGCTTTATAATTAATTCCTCAATTTACATCAGGCCCTGCCCTGAAGAGCTTACAATCTAATCACTATGTACACATACAACCTATCAGTATGTCTTTATGATTGTGGGGGAAACCGGAGTGCCTGGAGGAAACCCACGCAAGCACGGGGAGAACATACTAAATCCTTGCAGATGTGTCCAAGGGTGGAATCAAACGCTGCAAGGCATCAGTGCTAATCACTGAGTCATATAAATAAAATATATATTAGGTATATATTTTACCTTGCTAGCCTTACATTGCAGCAGTTGTAAAATAAGGACTGCGGTACAAAATACAGATACTGCGCTGTATTGCCTAGATGACTGCTGCAGTCCCATTTCCATTCTCCAGTAGCAGCAACACTTACCGTAAAAGTGTACCATACATATTTTTGCACATGCCTGGTGTCTGATCAGACTATCCTCTATGGAATCAGGTCAGTTCTCTAAAACATTTGGAGACCGCTGATGTAACACCTATTCTTATATGCTTTTTACAAGTTTTAAACAATCCATTGTATACAAGCCTTAAGGATTTTTCTACATGCATAGCATGGGTCCTGGACCAATGGCTATAATCACTTGTTTTTGTAATTAAGTGACCTAAACATTTTTAAGAAGCAATTTGTTTAAAAAAACTGCAATAGTAAAATCACTTTAGCCAGAAATTGGTATGAGGCATGTTTGCTATCTATCTAGAAAATTGGTACTTCCCTTAAGTTAATTAGAGCATTAACTTTGAAGTTTGAAATTGGGTTAATTGAAAGCTTGTCTATTTATCGGCCAGTGCTACACAAACAGAGCTTACTAGAAACACCCCTACTATCATTATTCAGTACCACAGAGCAAAGGCCTGGGGACTCATTTTGATGCCCTTCAAAAATAAAAAAAAGATACTTTTTGTAAGGTACTCACCAATTTCAATTCAACTTTAACACCCTTTGAGGCCCAACATTTTCAAATATTCTTAAATTGGTTTGAAAAATACAGCTTTAAAATAAACTTAATTTTTTTTAACAGGCAAAGGCACTGTGTCATTATATGGAGGACAACAGAAATGAATTCAACTTAAGAGACAAGAAATTTCTTGAAATTGGTTCTGGAACTGGTCTGGTATCCATTGTTGCATGCATCCTAGGTGTGAATTATCACTGTATACAAACTCAATATACAGCTTTTCTGTTTTTTTTCCCCAAGAGCAGTAAACTACATTCTATTAAGATAATAACTGTAGCAAATATTCATGAAGCAACAATATGCCATTGCTTATCTTTTTTAGGAGCTCAAGTCACAGCAACAGATATGCCCAATTGCCTTGGAAACCTGAGGTATAATTTGTCAAGAAACACCAGAGGGAAATGCCTTCATGACCCTAAGGTAAAAGAGCTGGTGTGGGGTCAAGACCTTGAATTAAACTTTCCAAAATCATCTTTCCTGTATGATTACATTGTAGCAGCCGATGTAGTCTATCACCACACCTGTCTGGATGGATTACTGGACACTATGAAGCACTTGTGTCAACCTGGCACACAACTCATTTGGGCCAATAAATTCAGATTTAAATCAGATTTTGATTTTCTATTGAGATTTAATACCTCATTTGAGGCAGAATTATTAGCAGAGTTTCCAGATCTCGAAGTTAAAATCTTTAAAGCCAAAATAAGGTTAAATGATTAGATATCACAGCAGTTTGTGATTCTATAGCTTGTTTTTGTGAATCTGTTTACAGTGTGAATGTTGATCTTGGTAACTGTGACAGTGATTTTATATTATCTGCTCTATTTTCTCAAGATTCCTATGCTAATAAGTGTGCAATATCCTTAACTTTCATTAAACAAAACAGATTTAGTAATTTAGGCCCAGTACATATGAGCCAGTCGGATCACTGGGTAAAAAGACAGAATTCTTTGTTGACACTGAATTCTTGGTTGAATTTTCCTCCAAATCAGAAACAAAATTCAATTGGACATGTCTATTGTGTGGCCATTGACTGCATTTATTTCAAGTAGACTAATAATCAGTCTGTTGTTGGTTATTTAAATTGACCTGTGTGTAATGCACCATTTTTTTTATAAAACATTTATCTATGCCTTTGGCTGCTTCATTAGCCTCTTATATGTAGCACAATGTTCCCAGAGGACCGGACTGTCAAATAGCACCAGAAACCATTTGAAGTTTTTCAGTAAAGCTGGGTACACAACAGATTTTTGAAAGATGACAAGACACGAATGTTCCCCCAATGCTCAGGACTGTGCGTTTCCATCAGCTGTAGGTAGAGACTACCGAGGCAGAGGGAAAATTTTGGTCTTTCCTAAACGAGGGGATCCTTCGGTGGCCAGGTGCTCCTTCAGGAAAGCCACTACACACACTAGCGATAGTTATCACTAGTGTGTGTACCTAAGCTTTAGTCTGCGGCCACTCTACTCCCAACAGAAACATGCGGGGAAAGCACACTTTACCATCCGCTTGCAATGCGATCTGTGCAATGTTACGCAATCTGAGCGTGTGCGATTCCCAAAAAGATCGTGATCGCAGCTTATGCAGTGTGGTCCACCCACACTGACATGTTTGCATGTGAAAAACACAGAGCAGTGCATATCGTAAATTGCAATTGGAAGAGTGTGTGAAAAATGCTAGTGTGGCTTAGCCCTAACAGTTTTAAATGTAAAGGCAAAACTACATGTGATCATATAGCAAGAGTGTTAGATCACTTTTTCCATTATCCACTATTCATTGTGGTTTTTCCAAATCATTACAAAAGCTATCCACTCTATATAGTTTGCATACATTGCAGACATAGGGTCCGTACACACGTCTGACTGGACGCCTGATGAACAACCCCCGAGTGCAAGACACCCACATGGCGAACTGCCGTTTCAGGAGATAGTCATGTGTGTGTATGTATTCAGTCTGGCGTTGTTCGTTGACCCACCATGGCAGATCGACGTATGACCATATGCATACACGTGTGATTATCACCCAAAATGGCCATTCGGTGCACATGCTCAGGGGTCATGCGTTGGCTGTGAAATTGAAGCTTTGCTGATTTTATGCAAAAAAACCACACACATTCTACTATAATCTAGACATTTAAGCACACACATTCTACTATAATCTTTTTGCTGAATAAATGTAAAATTACACTGTAAAGCACCATACTAGTATTAAGAATTACAATATGTAACCATTTCCTTAAAAGATTTGTGAAAATCAATGTGATTGTTTTGTACATTAAAATACATCACTCAGATGCCATATTCATTTTATTATTGTAAAAAAAACAAAAAAAAAACAAAAGTAAAAATGACAGTGCATTTAACATTGTTATGTGAACCGTGAAACTTTACATGAATTTTATTTGTTAATACTTTATTTATAACTTTACAATACCTGAATCAGAAGAAATAAATGTCTGGCACATACCTATCAACAGATTTTGGCTAATAAATACATTTGCCTTATTACATCTGTCTGATTTATACAGAAAAAAAAATCTAAAAACATTTATGCTGTTTGTTTTCTAGCAGTTTTGCTAGGAATTAAGTGGTGATAAAATAACTGTTTTAAACGTAATCTATAATAAATCTCAAAGCTTTTATATCTAATAAATAAAATCTTAACTTACTTTTAATTCTGAAAATGTAAGGCCTTCATAACCATGGCAACATAAAATGTTAAAAGGGCATTTACTGTAAAATCCAGCTCATTTACAAGTTTCATGTTAAAACTAACTACAACGTGCAATAGTCCCATCCCAAAACACACTTTGTTCCATGTTGGTGCAGTTGAGGATAAATAGACAGTTCAAATCCTAATCACTAATGAAAACATGCATCGAATAGAAATATGTGACCCTTAAAGGGTATCTCCACTGGTTTTTGTAAGTTTTTTGAATCATTTCTATTGAGAACGGGAAGAAGGAGCTGTGCCTTACCTTCCGTTCTTCAGTAGAAAACACAGGAGCCAGGAGAGAAGGTAAGAACTACGCTCGCTCGCTCCCCGGCGCTTGTCTGACAGTCCCGACGGACCTTGTCTTCTATGCGCAAGATCGCGCATGCGCATGAAGACAAGGTCCGTCGGGACCTGTCAGACTACGCGCCGGGGGAGCGAGCGAGGCGGGTAAGTTTCACCTTGTCTCCTGACTCCTGTGTGTTCTATTGAAGAACGGAAGGTAAGGCACAGCTCCTTTACACTCCCGTTCTTCAATAGAAATGGATTCAAAAAACTTACAAAAACCAGTGGAGATACCCTTTAATTATTAATGTTTAGCAGATCTTGGTATAAAACTTTTTTTTAAGTCACAGTTCCTTGTTTAGAAAATGGAATAATCAGGAGGATACATGACTGGGATCCAGTTTTCCGTATAAGACGCACAGTGAGTCCATCCAAGTAATTTCATTAGCTGCAACAAAAAAAAAAAAAAAGTTACATTAAACACCTTACCAAGGTTGCTGGAGTTTATTTAAAAATACTGCAGAAACAGGTAAATGAATAGAAAAGTGATAACGGATTTAACATTGCTATCATAACTTATCAAGAAATGTGCAAGTAAGATAGGGTTCTATCAGGTGCCACCATTAATTAGGTAAGCATTACTTTGGTAAATAAATTGCTTAAAATGTACTTACAATATATCCCTTCTTTATTGTCACTGCAGAAAAATGATGTACAAAGTATACTTAATTTAAAACTTACTTGGATACAGTTCTTCCAATTTTCCTTTGAAGGTTTCTCTTCCACAAGCTTTGTCGCATATTTAATACCTCGGCCATACAGTTTATTCGCTAAGGCATGTTTATAGATGAATGGGAGAACCTTGTAGCACACCAAAGGAAAAACAGGATTAATCAATCTGCATTTTCAAAGAATCACTCCTGTATATGTACTGTGCATGACTAAAATATTTTAAAGAATACAACAAAGAATCAACAGATAAAAAAAAAAAAAAAAAAAAAAAGAATCTGCTTATAAATAAAATATTTATGGGTTACACCAAATTGTTGAAGGACAGTAAGGGGTTACTAAAGTCAAAATATAAATGCATTTGTTGCATTAATTATTTGAACAGGAAAACATGAGGATCGTATGAGATTTATTTTAATTATTTGAACAGGAAAACATGAGGATCGTATGAGATTTATTTTAGAGGTGTGCATTTATTGCTGCAGCGGTTAAAATTAGCCAACGCACAACGCAGGGGGGAGGAGAATAAAAAAATGCACAGAAATGCATTCTCATGCATTTCAGGATCATATAAAAATGGGAGCAGCAGTGTTTTTTTTTTTATGCATCGCATTACACTGCCCAAGTGTCAACGCTATAAAAGGTTCCAATGGGCAATCTGTTTTGGTCCGTTTGTTTGGAAAACATTTGTTCTTAAAAAAGACTAAAAGGCTGTTAAGTATGACTGAGCCTTTAAAGAGTATTTCCACTCATAATATTGACTTTTAGGAATCCAGTTCTATTGAAGAATGGGAGATAAAGGAGCTGTGCCTTACCTTCCGTTCTTCAATAGAACAAACAGGAGCCAGGAGAGAAGAAATTTACCCGCTCATTTGCTCCCCCGGCGCTTAGTCTGACAGGTCCCGACAGACCTTGTCTTCTATGCGCATAGATCGCACATGCGCATAGAAGACAAGGTTGCCAGACACAACACTAAAGCTGTGTCTATTACACTATGACCATGCTTTGTAAAATCGTGAAAAATGGAAAAAAAACGTGCAGTACAAAAACTTAAGAGGGTAAGCAAGCTGGTTATCCATAAACTGGCCAAACACTTCCTTGGCATTTGGACGAATCAACATTCAGTTGGAGATGACTGTTGAATTGATAGTAATGTCGAGTGGAGAAGCAGTTTTACCTTTACATTTTGCCAATGTTACCATTTTCTTGCTGGATTAGGTTTGAGATACCACAATCTTAATTATGATCGATACCACAATCTTAATACCAATCGCAAAAATTATAGGGCCAATATGTTGTAAGAACATTGCAGCAAAGTTGGAAGGAAATGTGTAGTGCATGGCCAGCTTTAATCTACAAGGAGCTTTAGCTTGTGTCACCTCCCTTATTTTGAGCTTTGTTGTTCAAGAATTTATCACTAACTGATGGAATCACTTGTTTTACTGTTTTCAACTGGTGAGAGGTGGGTAACCATCCAGAAAACAAGGGTCACATAGATAGGATGTAAGTATCAATTCTTAAAAATGTAATGTAATCCCTACCTATCTTTCAGCAGAAGGTCAAAGGCAGAATCAATACTAGGTTCAGAATGGGGGAGTTAAGCTACTTTATCTGCCATTGCATATCCATTTCCAATTAAGACAAAATACTCCATGTATAAAGTACAATCTCATGACCCCCCCTCCCACACACAGTGTCCTACATACAGTAAAAGCAAAATATGCTTTGTCATTATACCCTTGTAGCCACACCCTGACTGTTTTATAGGTCAAGTAATCTTTTGGGTATACCCTGAATTTTTCCCTTGCTGCTAATAGTAAAATACTTTAATTGAAATTTGCTCGTCAAGGAATACTTTTGTTCTTTTTAGTTCATGAATTTTATGTTGTCTATATTGGGGAAAGCAGCCTTAAATAAATAAGACGTCAATGAAATGGCCTATTCTACTTGAAATCATAATTCACTCAAGAAACAACCCTGAAAATAAAACCCCAAATAAAACACTTAAGCAGCAAAGAAGCAAGACTGAAATGATGGAATTTTTGTGTTATTTAAAGTGGGAAATAGAATGAGATCCGTAAAAGCTGCTCACAAAGGAAAAACTGCCAGCATCGAGTGCAAGCACCAACAAGTCAAGAATATAAATAAACATGCAGGCATATACATTTAAAGAGACAGTGTTTTTTAAAGAGACATACAGACCTATTAGATGCTAGTTTCAGAGTACAAGGGGTATACAGAAAAAAAAAAAACATACTACAGGACTACAATGAAGCTCAATAAAACTGTACTGCTATTGTTCACTGATAGGGGTATGAGACCGATTCTGAATCAGTGTTATCAGGCATTTTTGTGTTTTAATCTATTTATCTAATGCATAAGTACTATAAAATAATAGTCTTTTTAATGTAAATCAATAAAAAGAAGGTTAATGTCCCTTACGGAAAGTCTTACAAAACCATAAGATATTGACATTTTCAGCTGCTCAATACAATGCCCTTATCTAGGATTTATAGTAATGGCATGTGCTCTGTCTGTCTGCTCACTGCAGTTATGGAGGATTTAATCCAGTTCCAAAAAAATTTTGCCTAATAGACATTAACCAGGGTCAGTTTCTTTTATTTACGTTAAAAAGACAGTTATGAACAAAAAACGAGAAACATAGCATACTGTATATATTATTAATAAATAAGGACTTTAGCCGTGCGCTTTTATATTAAGTCAGTGAATTAATATCCTTAAATTACTGGGGCTCATTATCACATACATACAAAAAACATATCCATCCAGTTAACCCTTTGATAAAAAATTTTGGTATCAATCAGAAATGATTGTCACCTCTACCCTTACAGACAGTGCCTCGCATTTATTCTCTCTATATAAACATCTCACTAGCACTCATCCATGCACATCTAAATTTCAAAATGAAAAAACTCACTTACAAACAGTTTAAAAAGCATCATATCAGTTGTATTATATGTATTTTTAGCCCCCATACTTCTTTCTAAACAGAACAGTGGCGGATCACTGCAAGAGCTTACATTCTCAGCTGTCTAGCTGGTCTTCTAGCTTCTTCTAAACTTTACATAGCAGGGCATGCTTTAGAATGAGGCAGTGGTGGCAGAACTGACTATTCAATGGAGAGGCAAAAGTTATTGGAGCATTCTGCTGCTTATTCTTCATCTAAGCTAAGTGTTGCTTTGAAGATTTCAACTTCCAAATTAGAACACTACCTCCTATTCTATTATACCTTAAAATCCAATGCCAACTTTCTTTCCTTTTTAGCACCCGTTAAATGCCATCATATACTTGGCTATGTTTACTACATACAGATATGTATGTGCGTGTAATCAAGCCATGCACCAGTACTGCAAGGCTTGAAACATCTAAGAAACATCTCAAAAATCTTTAGTTGGACTTGTAGGGTGAAGAAACCTAGGTAAACATACGCAGCTTTATATTGCCTTTAAGGTTTAACTTCTACACTTTTTCTTTGGGAGATTATCAGTTAATTTGGCTTTAAGTATCACCAACTTGCTGATACCCAATTCCACATGTCCACCCCCGGCACTAACACCTGAAGTTCAATCTCAAATCTCTAAATGTCTGGTCTCTTTTTCCTCCTGGATGGCACACCATCGCCTTAAACTTAATCTATCCAAAATTGAACTTTTTTCCCCTCTAAATCTGGACCTAGCCCACCTTAGTTTATTGCTATTGATAATGTGTTGAAACTACCCACTGAAATAATCTTAGACTCCTCTTTTTCCTTCCGTCATAACATTAACAAGGTCCCCAGGACGTGTTGTTTTCGCCTTTCCAATATTGCCAAGATCTGCCCTTTCCTCTCTCAATCTACTACTAAAATGCTCACGCATACCCGTATACTCTCCCATTTTCACTACGGTAACATTCTGCTAATTGGTCTCCCAGCCTGTCATCTCTCTCCTCTCCAGTCGATCCTGAACTCAGCAATTCGGATTATTTCACTCTCTTCTAAGAGAGAATCTATAAACCCCAATACTGAAGTCTATGGTGTGGCTTCCTATCAAGAATAACATTCATTACCCTTTTTTTGACCTGTATACACACACACACACACACACACACACAAAGATAGAGCCGCACACCAGTTTCTTGCAGTAGAAAAAAAGCTTTATAAATCAGATCTAAACGCCTGCCCACATATTATGCAACGTTTTGGGAGATACTATATGGGCCAATATCTTCAGAAACGTAGTAATATCTCCCGAAACATTGCATAATATGTGGGCAGGCGTATGATGACGGCCAAATCCAATATGGCCGAAACGCGTTGATTGATGTACGCTAATAAAGCTTATACTTAGTTTGAAAATCCCCACGTGTGCTCTGACACACACACACTCTCTCCCTCTAGATCTCCCTCCCTCTAGATCTCCATCCATCCAGATCTCCATCTATAGTAGAGCAGGTAAGTCCGAGCACATGTGGGATTTTCAAACTAAGCATAAGCTTTATTAGCATACAGCAATCAACGCGTTTCGATTTGGCAGTCAGGATCCGGACAACGGCCAAATCCAATATGGCCAAAACGCGTTGATTACTGTACGCTAATAAAGCTTAGTCGGAGCATATGTGGGATTTTCAGACTAAGTAGAAGCTTTATTAGCGTACAGCAATCAAAGCATTTCGATTTGGCCGTCAGGATCCTGACGATGGCCAAATCGCGTTGATTACTGTACGTTAATAAAGCTTATACTTAGTTTGAAAATCCCACGTGTGCTCCGACTTACCTGCTTTACTATTATACCGTGCTGGAGGCACGGGGGTGAACGAAGCTTAAATAGGGTTTTAAATATGGTTAAACAAAACAACACAAAAGCACCTTTGAGTCATTAAGGTCAGCCCATTTGGCTAGTTCCCAATAAGTATCATTTAAGGCATCTAAAATAGAATCATGGTCCTCTTCATTTTTATCTGGGCCACTTGAAGCTGCTCCATTCTCAGACTGGACGTAGAGAGCTTTATCTGCAAGACCACAACCTTTGCGAGAAAGGGCTTCAGTCAGGGTGCTCTTCTGCTTCTCCATG
Source organism: Hymenochirus boettgeri (assembly GCA_019447015.1). Lineage (NCBI taxonomy): Eukaryota > Metazoa > Chordata > Amphibia > Anura > Pipidae > Hymenochirus > Hymenochirus boettgeri. The sequence continues at coordinate 218,024,345 of CM033470.1, read as the reverse complement.
TCACTGAAATAAGGTACAATAAGCAAAAATGTGCAGTAATATTTTAAAATAAATGAACTTTCTTAAAGAAAACATTTATTTCAAGCATTTTAATACTTTATAAACTTAAAACCCATGGTTATAAGTAAAGTGATTCTTTAAGCAAATTTGGCTTAATTATTAAAGGAACACTAAACCCCCAAAATTAAGTCCCATTCGTGTCTATTATTCACAGGGAGGTGAGAACTTACCTTACCCGCCGCTCCACTCGCAGCTGCTCCTGCACAGAACAGCTGTTCTGTCCCGATCGCGCGCACTATCTTTTGAATTGGCGCGCATGCGCATAAGATAGGGCGCGTGGTCGGGACAGAGCGGCTGTCGGTGCAGGAGCGGCTGCGAGTGGAGCGGCGTGTAAGCTAAGTTCCAGGTCCCCCGAGCGCCCTATTATTCACAGGGAGGTGAGAATAAGCGTTCTCACCTCCCTGTGAATAATAGAAATGGGACATACTTATTTTGGGGGCTTAAGGGAAGTTTACAGGTCCTTTAATATGAGTTTTAAAAAAAACACTTATTACTAACTATAAAAGATGTACTTAAACTCTAACACTAAGTAATAATTAGACCATGCACATCAGTCTTGCAAGCCCAGTATTTTATGTGTCATACATGGGTACACAAAGGTTAACGTTTCGGTACATAGCGGTACCTTATTTAGATGTCTGTCTGAAAAAGTACCTGTGTACCGAAACGTTACACTTTTGTGTACCCATGTATGACACAATAAAATACATGGGCTTGCAAGACTGATGCATGGTCTTAATTATTACTTGCTATTATTTACCACTTACCATGGTATGCCATTGCATCAGCCACTTCTCTTTGCTTAACTACTTCCACTAGGTGTGTGCAGGATCATCTCTTAGTTCACTAATTCTAGCACTAGGAGGAGCATATTTGCAAAACATGCTACAAGCAGACACGTTAAAGGTTCTCTTTTTCTAACAAGACACTTTAATGAAGAACCTTATTTTGGTAGGGTGCAAAAAAAATATTTACTGGTTAGGTACTTTTTTATAGAGGCTGCGTCAGGCCTTGGATCAGTCTTCATGGCAAAAAAGACAGCAAGAGCAGTTTGATCAATGCGCGAGATAACATCACTGGCTGCTTCAATTACTTCAGGTATTCTTTTTAGTCGATCCTTCAAGAGGATAAAAAATAAAATAAATCCTAATTACCGTAATAAGCACATATTTCAGTTTATTTTTACTCATTGCCACAAGTCAAACTTCAAAAAACTAATTTATAAAATGAACTATTAAAACAACAGGTCTAGGCAGTTTTTTTGCCTACTGAATATAGTTTTGTATCTAAGTAGCTAAAATTTATTCAGAGACATTCAATTTGCAAGAAAACACAAATCGGGGAGATGGATTAATAGTGCTGATTTTGCCAAAACCAATTAGATGTTTTCAAATGGTAAATAACATCTGAATGGCTGGGGCAAAATTAGCACCTTTTTTAATGACAAGAACATCTCCTTATTTGTGAGTAAACCTGACAAATCCTTATTCTGCAGAATAATTAGAAACCACTAATACAGTACAGTTCTTTTTTTTGCTAATTTTCAAATTGTTCCTTAAATATGGCTACACAATCGTATATGCTGCAGTAGTTATTTTGTTAGGACCAACATTACATGGCTACATAAGAAGCATGCAGTCTATGTTGTGTTTTTCCCTCAATTTTTTACCGTAAATAGGCAAGCAGTTATGATTTTTTTTTTTTTAAAAATGCCTATATTTATTGTAAATGCTCCTGAGTTGTCATAATAAACAGCACATATACATTTTTTATGTAACTCTTACATATACTGAGTTAACTTTCTTACCAGACACACAAAAATATGAAAAAATATGCTCAGATGCAACAAACTAAGTAAAAACGACAACATCTAAAAACCCAATTAGCACCTGTGGTACCATACTGTAATCAGTGCTGGACAACAAGTGATGCTAACAAAAATACTTGGATTAGTCAAGTATACATTTCTCAGTATTTTGCTCCCCCCTCAGCACTGTTCTTATATATTTCAGATAGTTGGTCGCCATATATAGCTATATAGCTTAAATGTAACACGCTAGAAGAAAGACTCTCAGTAAACAATTGTTGTATCTGCTCAAATTCCTACACATATAGTAAGGACTATGCCAGCATAGCATGAAAAGTATATAGAAACATTTGCTATTTTAACAGAGCTTTTTCTTATCCTCTTGTTGTCAGGTGACTTAAGAAATGCATGTAATAAACTATTGGGGAATTTGCAAACAGCGAATATATAGAGAAATGAATCTTGAACTGAAAGGCACAAATTAAACTGAAGATGTCTATGTATATTATAGCATGCTAAGGCACAATAAAATAAATTTGTCTCCGAGACAGTTAAGCAATGGAATTGACCTGCCAAACCAAAAAAAAAGCACACAGTGTAAGCAGTCATTAAAGTATATGTAGTTAGAACATGCACATAAATCATTTATTCACATGTAGTTTACTTTGTTTGTTATATATCAATTTTCCTAAATCATCAGAACAAAGATGCATTGTGTTTCCATATTTTTAATCTAGAGATTTGAAAAATATTAAGGATCAAGGAAGCAGAAACCGCTATCAAATCTTTAAAGGGGCAATACACAAATATTTAAAAGTAAACCCAATATGAAAAGCCCCAATTCTCTTGAGCATGAAGCATTGTTATATAGTAGAGAGCAGGTAACATGACAAAACAATCAATGTTAGGTGCTCTGTCAAAATGATATATTATTGTAAGGGAATTTTGTACAAACCGTAAAATACCTTTGTGTGTGTACCCCAGGCCACCTCACTTAACCTTCCTCTGCAAGTAGCCAAACTGGAAGGGTTTTTCCCTTATATCGGGGGGACCTACTACAGTTTGGAGAAAGGTATTTTTATGGCGAGTACAAAATTCACTTTTTTCCTTCAGCCTAGTCAGGGGGACCCAGGAATCTTCCCAAAGTCCCACTCATCAATAATGGAGGGCAGTAACTAATGCTACACCTCCACTGCATGTAAAACAGATCTCCCTAGAGCAGCCTCTGAAGAAGCCACAATGTGGAGAATGTGTTGATGGAAGACCAGATTGCTGCCCGAGAAATCTGGTCCACTGAAGCTCCATTGCGGGCCGCCCATGAAGCACCCAAAGCCAGAGTAGAGTGGGATGCAACCCGCGTAAATCTCATAACACGGGAGAATTACAGAACATATCCAGCATGCCAGGGTCTGCACATGATCTTCGAACAGAAGAAATGGCCAGCAGAAAAAGGGTTTTCCATGAGAGAAAAGTTAAAGACACAGATTCCGGGAGCTCGAAAGGAGCAGATTGCAAAGCCCTGAGAATCAGGTAGAGGTCCCAAGGCTGAACCAGCAAGTGTCTTGAGGGAAACGCAATTGAGCCACCCCCTGCAGGAAAGTGATGACGAAATGTTCGAAGGCTAGATGTCTGTGAAAAAAAAATAGACAGAGCCGATACTTTACTCAAACCAGACTGCAAGAAACGTAGAAGTCGAGCATGAAGAAATCGTTACGAGTGAAAACCCCTACAATTATACCAAGATATGTAGCCCTGCCAGATTCTATGGTATATTCTACCTGAAGACTGTTTTTCCTGGCCTCTAGCATTGTTGACACCACTGCCGGAGGAAAGCCAGTCTTACTCAGCAGCGCAAATTCAATAGCCACACTACAAAATTGAGATGTTGGAGCTCCAGATGATAAAGCGGCTCTTGTGATAGAAGGTCTGATCGCAGGGGAAGCAGAAAGATGAGAAGGTCCAAGAACCATGAGCAACATGGCCACTGGGGAGCCACAAGAATGACAGGAACAGCCTCCATCTTTACCTTCTTTAGCATTCTTAGAATCGTGGCTATCGGAGGAGAGACATGAACCAGTCAAAAAGACCGCCAGATAACTAGAGCGTCTATTAGTAGGGCTTCTGTTCCAAGGCTCGGGAACAGGAAGGTTGGAACCTTGCAGTTGTTCTGAGATGCCATAATGTCTATTTCTGGCCTTCCCCACCCAAGAGCTAGTTCCTCAAAGACTTCCCTGGTGAAGAGCCCATTCTCTAGGGTCCAGAAAACCTGCCTCATCGTTCAGTCCTGGGAGTCCTGAAATATAAATTTCTGAGAGGGCTAGCAAATGACATTCTGCTATGGAGAGTATCGAATGAACCTCCGTCATGGCTATTTTGCTTCGAGTGCAGCCTTGGTGGTTCAGATACGCCATGGCATTGTTAGATTAGATACGAATGCACCTTCCCTAAAGTAGGGGTGTCCAATGTGAGAGAGCTCTGAAGAATACTCTGAGCTCCAACACATTGATTAGCAGACTGGACTCTTCTGGAAACACAGACCCTGGACCTGATTGGACTCGAATACCGCACTCCAGCTCTGAAGACCTGTGGACATGAACATCCAGAGAGGGAGGCAGAGCAATCGTCCTGCCCTCAGGTTGGTCCCGAGTCCACCAAGAGAGAGGGTTCCGAATGTGGAGCGAAAGAGGAATCATCTTGTCTAATGACTCCAGACTTTTGTCCCACAAACCCAAGAGATTTATCTTAATGGGGCAAAGATGGAAGATCCCATAGGGAATGGCCTCTGCTGAAGAGACCATCTTGCCTATTAGTTGCATTCCTTGTCGTATTGATATATTTGGGACTCTCATGGCTTGGAGCACCAATATCATCAGGGATTATGCTTTTTCCAGAGAAAGATCTTTTACAGGGTTGTGTCAAATATCATGCCTAGAAAATTGCATGCATCCACTGGGAATGGGAGACTACTTTCGGAGGAGCCATCCGAACTGGGTGAGAACCCGGGAGCACACAGCAAGTTGATTCTGAGCCAGTTTGAAAGACAACCCTTTGAGAAGTAGGTCATCTAGATACGGCATAAAGAAAATTCCTTGTAGGCGAAGAAATTATATACCATAATCTTGTCAAACACTCGAGGGGCAGTTCCTAACCCAAACGGAAGAGCCATGAATTGGAAGTGCCTTGGCCCTAGAGCAAAAGTTATCAATGTTATGGCCAGATCGGAATGTGTAGATATGCGTCCTGGATGTCTAGGCATGCTAAGAAATCTAAAAGTAATAGAAATATAGTTCTTTGCACTCTCGTCCAACCTTGTGGGTGCAGATTCTTCAGTTATTCCACCCTCCGAAGAATATACACATCCTAAAGGTCACATCCTTTATTTAGTGACCACACATTAAAACAAAGTACCTGGGGGACGTTGCAAAGTGCAAAATAACCAATTTTAAAAAAAGCACTGTTTCATGTGAATAAAAATAAGAAACTACATCCTTGTTTACTAAATAGTTATAGATGAAATTCTTAAAACATCTATTTAGAATGTCTTCTTATAGCTCAATCTCTAATGCATACCTTTAATTAACAGTATTGCTCTCATACAATGGTTGGCAAAAGTATTCGTCCCCCTTACTGCCACAAACATGAATCAATTTTATTGGACCAATACACCAAGTGGTGTACAGGTGAGAAGTGGAACGAAAATCATACATGTTTGGAATCATGTATGATTTTCGTTCCACTTCTCACATGTACACCTTTGTATTGGTCTTTCATGTGGAATTCCAATAAAACGGATTCATGTTTGTGGCAGTAATGTGACAAAATGTGGAAAACTTCAAGGGGGCCGAATACTTTTGCTAACCACTGTATATTCAATAAATGTCGCCATATTATCACCTTAGCTGAAGACAGAAACATGAATAGAAAAAAATATAAAAAAAACTGTTACAAGAAAAAGCTAGTGGTTTAAAGGGTATGTCCACCCTAAAAATAATTTTTTAATATAAGATTTCCCCTGCCAGCCCAGCCCCAACCGCTATATTTATATGTTTAGAAAGCTCCCCAAACTCTACGTTGCCGGCCTTCTGCTTGCGAGAAAATGCAAGCAGAGAGGCCGGACCGGCAGTCGCGTCTGTGATTGGCTGAGCGGCAGCCAATCACGGACGCGGCTGCCGGGAGCTCATTTCGGCGGATGAAAGAGGAGAGGTAAGTAAAGTTTGGGGAGCTTTCTAAACATATAAATATAGCGGTTGGGGGGACAGGGGCAATACTATATATCAAGGGGGCGATGCACCAACGGGCGCATCACTCCTGTTTTGGAAGTTTTAGTCACGCTAACCGATGTTATATTGGTTAGCGTGACTTAAACTCCTTCCTTGCGGCGGCTGCGCGGCTAATGCGAAAGTTAAAGCGCGCCGCCGCAGCGATGTTATATGCCGAAATCGCATTTTATTGCGGCACTTTCAACGCCAGCTAATAGCTGGCGTTGAAAGTGTCAGAATCGAACAGCGCCAGGTAGCGATGTTCCGAGCGCCGCTATCGGCATATAACATCGCCGGGTTGTTGATAGCGGTGTTCGGTGCATCGGCCTGTAAGGGTTTTACACTAGGGGGAGGGAATCCTGAGAGGGAGGGAGGGGGAGGGAGAAGGTCTGCAGTACGCAAACCAAACTTCTCCCGGAGGCCAGGTAGGAGGCAGAGTCCTATATGGACTCTGCTATCCTCCTGGTGGGCAGTTTTTTGGGATTTTGCGGGGGGGGGACTACAGGAGAACCATATGAGCTGGGATGTGAGGTAAGGATTACACTAACTACTGATGGGGCCACTAGTTGGGGGGATTATAGTTTTGGGTGGACATGCCCTTTAAGTTTGCAACATTATACACAATATTATATCCATGGTTTTCTTAATGTATCTTTGCAGAGTTTAAAAGCAGATTCATATACCCTGTCAATTCTAATCACGATTTAGAGAAAGCAAGACCAGTTGCAATCTTCATTTAAAGGGTATGTCCACCCTAAAAATAATCTTAAAATATGATGGATCCCCTGTGCCCACCCCCAACCGCCAAGTTTATTCTTTAAAATAATGATCAAAACATTACTTACAGCCCTTTCGCTCCTACAGCGAATTGATCCGGCTTCCTGCTTGCCAGAACTTGCAAGCAGGGGGCTGGACCGGCAGCTGGGTCTGTGACTTGCCGAGACACAGCCAATCACAGACGTGACTGACTTCTTGGAGAGCACCTTGAACGAAGGGCTGCAAGTACAGTTCGGATTATTATTTATTTATTTTTTTAGAAATGCCTCCTGCCCAGAACTAACCGCTGAGTTATCTATCATATAGTATAAAGGATTTTACGCTAGGTGGAAGTGGGAGCAAGGATAGATCCGGATGGTAGTGTGCACTGAGGGAGGATAAAGGCTGCACACGGAAACGGATAAAACACGGGTGTGGGCAACGTAAGGCTGCAAAAAAAAGTTTGTAAAAAGGCATGTTTGTTAAAATTGGCTGAACAGATTTTTATGCGGTTTGGCTTCTTTTAAAGCTAGGATAATGGACAATAACATTAAATTATGGTTTTTGGGGATGGACATTCCCTATAACCCTTTAGGAGCTAAAGTTTCCAACTTGTCTAACCAAACAATTCTTTTTGCAGAAGCCTTTTATCATGATTTCAACCTCTTTTCAATTTTTCACCCACCTCTAATACTAACCATAAGCTGACTCACTGGTGTTTCATATTTTTTGTTCATACCATCAAAATTAGTTACATCCCTTTTATGTTCCCCTATTCTGAATTGGCCTTCCCTCTTGCATTTTCCGACGTAAGCCTATTCACAAGGGCATTTAAGCATGTAAATCACTCCATATGTTCTGCAGGTAGCATAATCTTTTAATTTGATTGGGGTTCCTTTTAGGGGACGATTAAAAACAGGGATAATAGCATTACATGCCAAACAGTTTCTGCAAGGAAAGATTCCAGTCTGCGGTTCCCCTAGGAAAAATTGCTTACTGGTTATAGGAGTTAGAATATCAGCTCTCATTAGTTCTCATGGAAGGATTATTAACAATTTACTATATTTTGGATCTGCTTGTAAAATGTACCAATTTCTTTGAACTATTTTTTGTATCTGAGGAGATATCACATTATGGCTAGATACAAATGGCAATCTATTAGTTGTTTCTTTCACATATTCTCTGTCCAGAAGCTCATTTTGGTTCAATTTCAAGGCCCTGTCTGCATCGTTCTTTCATTCTAGTTTCACACAGCTTGTCATCCATGACTATTCTCCTTACCCTTAGGAACGGACTGAAGGGAAGACCTTTCCTTCACACATTTAGGGTGAAAACTGCTAGCTAGTAATAAAGTATTCAGAGTTGGATGCTTAGCATCAATATACATACTGAATATTTTTAGTGGATACCTCTCCATCCCAGACAAAAAAACACGTCATCCACATATTGGACGTAATGCTGGACAATAGTTTTAAACATAGTATTATCCATAACAATCCCCCCCAAGGTCACCAAACAGGTTAGCATAAGTTGGCGCAAAATTAGCACCCATACTGGTCCTTGGGTCTGTAAAAAACGGTGTTTATTGAATCTAAAGAAGTTTTTCTTAAAACATACTGTTAATTATAAAGAATGCTGGATGCTTAAACAAATTTAAAAAGTTGTATACAGTCCCAGATTCTGGTGATCCCTATTTTTTGGTATGTTAAACGCTTTATTACCAGTAACTTTGTTGCACGTGTGCTTTGTATCTTAAAGGGTATGTCCACCCTATAAACTTATTTTTAATATGCTGCTCCCCTATGTACCCCAGCCCCAACCGCATAAATATTTTTTTCAGAACCCCCCAACTCTTACTTGCCTCCCCTCGTTCCTCCGCCGCACTGCCGGCCTCTGCTGCGGAATGCAAGCAGAGGGCGGACCGCAGTCGCGTCTGTGATGGCTGAGCGCAGCCAATCACAGACGCGGTTGCCGGTCATTCAGTGCAGCGGAGGAAAGCGAGAGGTAAGTAAGAGTTTGGGGAGCTTTTTGAAATATGCGGTTGGGGCTGGGGACATGGGGGAGCAGCATATTAAGAGGGATTGATGCTAGGGGGAGGGATAGTAGAACGGAGGGAGGGAGAGGAGGGAGGGGGAGAAGGGCTGCAGTGCGCATGGCAAATATCTACCGGAGGCAAGATAGCAGGCAGAGCCCTGCTATCCTCCTGGTGTTTAGTTTTGGGACTTTGGGGGGGGGGGGGGGGTTACAGGAGAACCCTATGAGCTGGGATGTGAGGTAAGGATTAAACTACACTACATGGTGGGGCCAGTAGTTGGGGGGGATTATAGTTTTGGGGGTGGACATGCCCTTTAATTGCTTAATTAGCTTACTTAGGATGAAGGGGAGATCTGGGTGTACTCGAACCCCAGATCTGTCGCTAGTTCCTTCTTATACCTTAGGTTAGCGCTGCCGCCATATGTTCTATTTGTTTAAGCGTCTACATCCAAAATCACAATGCAAACATCTCCCTAAACCGGGACCCACCCGTATGACTTGGTGGTCCGGGTGCTGGACTGCCCCAACCCTTCGCTCGGTCCGTGTAATTAGCAAATGTCTTTGTCCTCCGTGGGTGGGCTACCGGTCCGCACTCCTCGATCCGCAAATTTTCTTGGTCACCAGGTTAAAAACTTTAAACTTTATTATAACATTTAAAATCTAGCACACAATCAGTCACTTGCCTGACGCGTTTCAGGCAAGTGACTGATTGTGTGATAGATTTTAAATGTTATAATAAAGTTAAAGTTTTTAACCTGGTGACCAAGAAAATTCTTGCCGGATCGAGGAGTGCGGACTAGCCCACCCACGGAGGACAGAGACATTTGCTAATTATAAAGAATACAGTGATGAACATATCCGTAGTCCAATAACATCTGCTCAATCACAGCTAATCCCTCCTCATGAGGAATGGAGGTATATAGTGATTCAATATCCATGGCAGATGAAAACAATGTGCTGTAGCTCCTCAACAAAACGATATTGGGAGGTGGGAATAATAAAGCCTATCTCCTTGCTCCAGGTGCTTTTCATTTTTACAGTATAGCTGTCCTTTAAGATATTATGCGCAGAGAAGTCTAATATTCCTCAAGGTCTTTAAAAGGGCTGTGGTGTTTTAATTAAAGACATACCATACACTAGAGATTGAGCTATAAAACATTCTAAATAGATGTTTTAAGAATTGTATCTATAAATAATTTAATTAACATGGAAAGTTGTTTTTTATTCATTTTATTATATATAAATGCACTGCACTCAATCATTTTATAGATGTGTATTGCACTTTATATGGCACATAGGCACTTTAAACATGTATTATTTACACTTTATTTCTAATTTTACTTACCGTAAGTTTAGAACCTGGATTTTGAGTCAGAGGGTCTGTTTGAGCCCTGTCTATTTGCCCAGGATGCCCAAAATTTAGGGGCAGGCTGAAAGGACAGAGTGGTTGAGGGGAAGAGCCCTGTTGAGGTCTAGACGCAAAAGGAGGGTGAAAGGAGGTCAGCCGCTAAAAAGGCGATCCTCTACAAGGGAGATTTTGTGGGAGTGAGGTAATTCTGCCTCCTGTAGCCTAAGCTATTATCTAGTTCTGGACCAAATAACAAACCCCCCAAAAAATGGAGGTTAATCATGGCTTTTTTTTTTTTTTTTTGAGGCTGGATTGGCCACCCATGACTTTAACCACAGTGTACGCCTTGCCCCAATGGTTGCAGCATCTACCTAGGTAGATTACAGCATCCGATAGTTGCTGAATGATATCCAGCAGGGCTACCTTATTGGGGTCTTCATGACATTCCTTGTAAGGTTGATTTACCCAGACCTCGATTACTCAGGCCACAGCAAAGGTGAGGAGCAAAGCTGCTCCTGTAGCTGAAAAAGTCTTTAATGCGTCACTTAATGTAGTGGCCTCTGACAGTGGTAGCTCTGCGCAGCCGAGCTACAGGGGGATCCACCAAAGGAGACGTCGACCTGCGATCTATGTCTGCCTTAGGAAAAGGGAACCTATTCTGGAACTGAAGGTTTAGTTGCAAACATCTATCCGGAGCTGAAATTCCTGAAGAATTATCTGTTCCAGCTGATCATAAGAGGGAAAGCAAGAAGGGTTCCTCTTGGGATGTCCAAACAAGGGCTTTGAGGACTCTGTAGGTGTGTCAGGATCCTTGATGTTGAGGGCCTGTAATACTTCCTTAATCAGGAATTCAACAGACTGTTGTGAAGGTAGATTGAGGTTCCATTTCCACAACCTCTGATTCTTGTTCACCTTCTTCCGACACCTCATCCTCTCCGTGAAGGATTGAGGGAGTAGATTGGAAAGCAGCAGCCTCTGCGAAACTAAACTCTTACAGCGCTATACAAGGACCCCCTCTATGATCATGAGTAGGGAGATCTTGTTCTTGTGACAAACAGCAATAGTTGCGGGCTGGGAACACTATTCCAATACCAGACATGCAGGGAGAGTCCAACTCCTGAAGCGGACACTTAGAAACAGAGGCTTCCTGTGCACAGGATAAAAAAGGTAGAGGCTTCCTGTGCACAGGATAAAAAGATAGAGGTTAAAAAAAGAGCATATGGTGCTCCTAAGTGTCTGCTCCTGTAGGTGTCTCACTTAACCCATGCGTGTCCTGGGTCCCCCTGACTAGGCAGAAGGAGAAATAGTTATATTTTACATATCTAAAAAAACCCAAAAAACTATTACTTACCTAAAGCTGGCCATACAATTAAGTAATGACCAGCTTTTTTTTTTTTTTTTTTTTTTTTTTTTAAAGTCTTTTAGTCCTTAAAGATAATTTTTTGTTAATTACTTTTGCGTTCAGTTCACTTTGTTGCCTTATAAGCTACAATATTGTAACTGTGGTCTCAAATTCTTCCAAACTAGTAAGAGTTATATAAAAAGCTTACCACCACACTTTCAAAATAAAACCTAACTCACATCTCTAGATAAAAAACCCAACGGTCAATTTTTTACCCAGGTACATCCGGATTTTTCCCTGCGTTAAGTCTTAACTGAGCATGCTTTTCCCCCAGGGCTGATGGGCAGGTCAGAGGTCAGGTGATGTCACAACCTACTGGAAGCAGGAAGTTTGAACATTCACCCCAATGTATTTTTTCACAGGCACCAGCCAGAGATGTGATTGTCAGCTCATTTTAAAAGGAAATACTGCAGGCTTTCTTTAACCCTAACATGTTTGGAGACCACAGTTGCCCTTTAAAGGAAATATGCATTTGACTTTTTAAAATCAAGTTTAAAGATTGTGTGGGCTTGTAAAAACCAGAAAGGAAATAATGGTTAACAGGGAGTTGCGGAGTGCAAGCATTAAATTGATGGGCTGTCTTTAGAGTTTCAAAGAAAAAACTAAAAGCTGTGCAGCAGTCAATACTGTTCCATAAAGAGCAGTTATATTACCTACCTCCAATTTTGTGCTGCCTTTCTTCTTTTGATTTGCAGAAAAGTAAAATTTGTAGATTTGTGAGTGCATTTATCCTTTAAGAATGTTTATTAAAAGTTCCTTCTAATAAATGGTATAGGTGGGAAACTAGGAGCAGTATAAAAAAAAACAGTAATGTCTATACATTAGAGCAATTAACTTATTAATTAGCAGATAGAGAATGATATTAACAGGTTTATTTAATAAGAGATGCAAAATTTCCTTGTGCTGTTGCCAAAGAGATTAGAACTTTTTGCTACAGCTAGAAAACATGTTATTGGTTGCTGCAGATTAATAGCGTTGGCAAAATTTCACACCTATTATTAAATAAGCCCGTTTTTAAAGTTTCAGTTTAAAGGAGGAACTGTGGTGAATATACAAAGGGCTTTTTCTTTTTTACATGTGAATTCCTTAACGAGGCTTCTACTTGCAAGTTCCATTAAGATCGCAAGTTCCGATGTCCACAGTACAGGAATTTGAGGAATGTGCCCTCACTAATTTTTGATTTAAATAAGAGAAGGAGCATGACCCAACATCGAGAGGGGTGGAGTAATTAGAGAAATGATGTCAGAACAGGAAGAGCCTGTGAATTTAGCCAACTTTGAAACTCCATTAGTTCATGGAACTTAAAAATTGGAACCTCATCAAGGGATCATTTTAAAGGCAATCCCTTTGTGTATTTACCACATTTATCATTTAGATTGCAAACATGATGTGGGAAGCAGGTCTGCGTATTGAATAACCAAATAATATGGTATGGTGGTGAGTGACGTGGCAGCTATCATTATTGGGCGAGATTCAATTCCCACATATACTGACAGGAGAGGTTAGCAGACTGCTTTTTCTGCCCAGGTAGAACAACTTTGATCAGACATTGTGGCCAGCTGATAAGGTCTCCTGGCCAGATTGCTTCATAACTAAAAATGTCCAAATTGCTTAATAACCACTGTTTATACACGCAGGTTTACATTACTAAGAAGAAAATCCTTTTACCTTCTCAGAATCTAGCTGATGTAGCCTTGCAACATACAGAGGAAGATGATTTGGGAATGCTTCTCTTAGTTCATTAAATATATCATTGTTTTCAAACCTTTATTCAAAACAAAATTATAATTAGACCATTAAGAGGTCATTGAGAATATCAAATCCAGCAATAACAACAACAAAAAAACACCCCAAAAAACTGAAGTATATTTTTAAGGATTTGTAAAGGAGTTGGTTAGGAGTACAGACCACTACTTTGCGATCTGTGAAAGTGTACTCCGGGTAGATTATGTGGATCAGACTTATAAATATAGGCAGACAACAATCCCTGATTTATACCTAAAATGTTAAGCAAGTTATTTATTATTATTTTTTTATTTATTTATTCTCTTATAGCAGGTGCATATAAAAATGATTACTCTTAAAGGAGAAGTAAAGTTAATTTTTTAAAGAAAATCCTAATGTGAAAGCTTTCTCCCCAGATCACATTGTATACATTGCAATAATCTTTTCTAGTAAGTTGCATTAATACATGTGTGAAATGGATTTTGTAACTAAGAAGGATTCAATGTGGCCAGTACAACTCACAGCCCTTACGTGACTATACATATTGGTTATGCATATAATCATATTGGTCATGCCCCCTGACCCCAGTATTTACTATACAGTTGTCTCCACACCTATATTGAAGTCCCTAAAAAGACTTTAAAGCTGCTTGTTACACTGAAGTTAATTTACCAGCCAGCATGAATTGCATGCAGCCTTCCTTGGGCAATAAAAATGAGTCTGCACATTTTAAAAACATTTTGACTGTTCCTAACAGAAGTTAAAGCTTCTAAATGTACCTGTCTCCCTTGCATATGCAGTGGTGGATAATCAGTCCATATGCATGCTTTAGAAACACAAAGTGCATCAGAACATGAGTTCTAATTTTGTTTTGTGTACCAATTTCTATATGATAGCTCTATTGGGATAGTGGTATAAAGCTTTGCTTTTAGCAAAACAAAGTACATGATTGTATGTTCAATTCCCTAGACTTAATTTTTACTGAAATGTTAATGTTCTGTTTCTTACATGCATGCTATACAAGAAATACAATGTGAACATGACTTATTTTTGTGACAAGCAAAGGAATATCATTGTTAGCGACAGGAGCATCACTGACGACAGTCCCAACTGAAGTGCATATTTTTATCTTAACAAGTACTGAGACAGTACAAAGCCATTTATTGATGTAAAACAGAGGACAACATTCTGAATCACTGAGTCTTATTATTCTGAAAGATTTATTTATTAACTAGCAAAAGTGTGCCCGTTGGCGCACAGTGGAAATTATGTGTGTATGTTTTGCTAGGTAATTATTTTTATTGATTGAGTTCGGGGGTTATGCTCTCCGTGATACCAACACAAAGTGCACAAACATGCAAGTGATGCAGGATCTGTCTGCCTCTCCCTTAAGCATATAGCGGTTAAGCTGTAGGGCCAGAGAGAGGCTGCTTACATCTGTTTAGCCGGTAGGTATCAGGATCCATTCTGAACTTGCTCTCCCTTTCCACTCCCAGCAAGAATCCAGGGGGAGGCAATCCCACTGCATAATATGATCAAACACACACACACACACACACACACACACACACCCATTTCTATTTGATCTGCCAGCTTTTCACATGTTTAAAAACTACAACTTCTAGCATTCCCTGGCTGCACAGAACGCTGGAAAATATTTTTCATACATCCTGGAATACAGCCCTTTTACCGACTTACAGACATTAAAAGCCCATGCTATAGCGATTCCTACCCAATGGATTGAATATGCACATTTTTGAAAACTACAACGCCCAGCATTCTCGGTTAGCAGTTTCTTCTTTATGTCCACCTTCCATCTAGCAAACAGAAACTGGATTGTCTCATTAGTTTTTATGGAGAGGGGAGGGGGGAGTAAATGTGAGAGTCTGAAGGATTTTCCAATTGGCTAAGACTGGCACATGTTTTACAAACAGCACATAATTAGGTGTAATACAGGGACTTTTACACTTCCTGTCTTGTCATGTACCGTGCCTAAGAGAATTATTTGATTTGCCAACAGTAGAAGATTAGAACCTCATTGGATGTTAGAAAAATTCCATTTCCTTTTAGTGTGCCAATTCCACTTCCTTTTAGAGACCCTGTAGAAATCCTAGAGGTTTGGCTTAACCTACCATTTTGAGTTTTCCATTCAAACCTAGGGGTGTCAAGTAAAGTAAGTATACTTTATTAGTTGTATATCATTTGTTTTGTAATTCAGTAGTAGGTAGTAGTACTATACTTTGTATAGTGTTATTTGTTATGGTGATTGTGATTAAATAGTGATAATTACACACATACATATAGATCTTTCCTATGTGTAAGAGTTATAAACCCCTACCTAATTGGTTGCTCCTAAACTCAATGCAATCTCCGTAAAAATATACATTTATTTATACAATATAAGGAATATGAGGTTTTCATCTCTGCAACTGGGATAGCTACACAGCCCATAGAAGCACCTAGATCTCTTAAAAGAGACTTACTTTGACATCCACTGAATCTTTAAATCTCTCAGAGCTTCTGTATATTCCTCCTTAACATCTTTTTCTTTATCTATTTCTTTCTCCTTGTTCCCATTCTTAGGTTTTGATGAGGCCGGAATCAAATGATAGTTAACTGAAATCACATCCTTTAAACAGAAGGAGAGAATGATAGTGGAAATGTAAAATTCAAAGATCAAAGCAATGTGAATTTAATATTAAAAAAAAAAAAATGTTTTAAACCATGTTAAAAAAGCTTACATGATCCCCTACAATGGGTTTTCATTCATCAACAAACCAAGTAGAAACCCAGACTACACCCCATCTAGTTCTAGATCCGATTACAATGTAAAAACAAAATCTTCCAGCCTAAACTATTAAGGATGTTTCAGATTACACAAAAATTGTGTCAGCAGGTAAAACTGAAGGTGCACAGCTATTTGCGTCATGTTATATTATAGGCAATGAGATTTTGGTAATTCTGTGGCCCTTTAGTTATTCCGTAGCCAGTAAAACACTGCAAGTGTCATAAGACCCATGATACAGAACCTCTACTGTATATCTTGAATTAACATACATCTATTGTACTTCATTCTTATTTGCCGATTCAACATTGTAAATATTTTACCAAAAGTGTAAGAGGAGGTATGTAACCCAAAAAAGGACAGACACAAAGGTCTTCTTGCTGTGCTTTATTGTGCAACCTCTCAATGTTTGTCTCCTTTTTTGCGTTACTTACCTCCGCTCACATTTTTGGTATTATATTACTCTGAAGAGCTGCAGTGTTTGGAGGACTTGTAACCACAGCACTACCTGGAGAAATGGAACACCTTACTTTTTTCATTGTATTGTAAATATTTTATCCCACTGACCCATTTATGTTATACATTGCTTTGTCTTTATACTTCAAAAAAATGACCTTTGCGTCTGGAGTATGCTAGATAATACTATTATCATTTAGCCAATGACTTGTATTTGTAGGTTTTATTAGCAAAGCCCTCAAGGAGGAAAACTAATCAACATTCAACAAACAGAAAAGTATCAATATATATCAAAAATGTAATAAAACCTAAATAAAAGCACAGCTGTACAAAAGCATTAAGTAATGACATTTTTAAAGATTTTTTTTTTTTTTTTAAAAATCCAATGGTTTAAAGGGTATCTCCACTCGTATTTTTAACATTTTGGAATCCAGTTCTATTGAAGAACGGGAGGTAAAGGAGCTGTGCCTTACCTTCCGTTCTTCAATAGAACGAACAGGAGCCAGGAGAGAAGGTAAGAAACTTACCCACTCGCTCGCTCCCCCGGCGCTTAGTCTGACAGGTCCCGACGGACCTTGTCTTCTATGCGCATAGACCCGCCCTGCGCATAGAGACAAGGGTCCGTCGGACCTGTCAGACTACACACCGGGGGAGCAGCGAGCGGGTAAGTTTCTTACCTTCTCTCCTGGCTCCTGTTGTTCTATTGAAGAACGGAAGGTAAGGCACAGCTCCTTTACCTCCCGTTCTTCAACAGAACTGGATTCCAAAATGTTAAAAATACAAGTGGAGATACCCTTTAAATGCAGTTTCCACTGGCATACTTTATAAAAAAAGGGGTTTCAGTATACATTACTGTGATCACATGAATGAAAAGCCTATCAGGCAGATACAGAAGATGTTTTTAACTGATCTTCTCATTCATACAAACATTTTGATTTTCACGAATAATATTCCTTTTTACAAAGGGGTTTCAGTATACATTACTGTGATCACATGAATGAAAAGCCTTCCAACCACGTCAGAGTATACATTACTGTGATCACATGAATGCACTTTGGCTTTTTAAAATGAGGCAAGAGGCCATCCAGTGCTTTATATTAAAGGCAAAGGACCTCCCATAAAAGGGGCGTGTTGTTTTAAAAAGCCAAAGTGCTGAGGGGGAAGGGAGAGAGCCTGTTTTATGGATCCAGTGTGTAAGAATGAGAAATGCAAAAGTTTTCTAATTGTAATTGAAGTAAAAGAATTGAAAAGGTTAGACGTTAGGACCTTCCAGACTGGTACCTTGACGTGGTGGAAGACTTTCATTCGTGTGATCACAGTAATGTATCTAAAACCCCTTTGTTTTAAAGTATGCCAGTGTACTTCCACTAAATGTGTTGTAAATTAGGCTAATTGGAGTGCTTCCACAATTCTTGTATTGTATGTGTGTTAGTATGTATATATATATTATATCATATATATATATATATATATATATATATATATATATACACATATATATACACACACATCATCATCACCATACATAACATACATACATACATCACAACACGATATTTCTATATATTACAATATATATCTATTTTGAAACATTTAAAAAATGTATACCCTACTCTCTTGCTATTCCCTACTGTTGACATTAGTGAGCTGCCTTCAGGTTCTAACAGTCCTTCTGTTTCCTAGGATGCACCACTTCCTTGGAATGTAATTTCTACTGATTGGCTATTGGATGGGCAAACATGCTTAGATCTCTAATGAGCAGCTGAATCAACCCAGGCACTGGTCAAATGCAAGACCACAACGTCTCTATTAGGGGTCCTGCAAACAGAAGTCAGTATTTCAGAAGCATTTATTTATACACGACCAAATGCTGAATGGGCAGGGTAAGGTCATTGGGATGGAAAATATTGCCTTTTTCCTTAAAAGCATATGTTATTTATTTGCACTGAATTTTCCCTTTATGTACATAGAAAATAGTAAAACTCTTATGCACCGTAAAATATCTGGTCATGGCGATAGTGATATGTTACGCATTTTTTGTAAGTTTTTTATCTTTCTAATAAATACCAAGTGACAAACTGTTGGTTCCATGAGCTCCAATCTGCATGCTGTAATAAACACTTTATAATCATCAGTTTCTGGACTAGGAACGAGAAATTTTTTACTTTTTCAATTAATTAATAACTGCAAATTAATACATAATGTATACAAAAAGAATAGTATGTCTTCATATCTATTACAAGTCTTACATGACCGTATGGACACACAAAATCCATGACTGCACACCCATTTGTTCCAAAAATTACACAAATCTTTCTCCTTTTTCTTTCCCACTTGTATTTACAAATGAACTTTGCCCATTGTTAAATGTTTTACCATTAACTTCAAATTCCCACTGCAAGACTTGTTTTCCTGGGTCTTAATTAGAAGTGACAGTAAAAACTGCACAACACAGTTTAAAGTGTTTAAAAAAAAAAAAAAGTATAGTAAAGCCTATTTGTACTATAATGCTTAATTGAAACATCCAGATGTTGGAACAATGCTAAAAACTAACAGTAGTAAAAAATAATTCTATTAGGAGCAATGGAGATTTCAATATGCTACACACATTACTACAGTCTGCTTTCCTACCTGTATTTCACCACTATTTTAATTTCAAAATCACTGTTAAAGCTTTCTCATAGCAATTATCTTTTTTATAACCAATATCAGGCAGATACAGAAATGTTTTTTAACTGATCTTCATACAAACATTTTGATTTTCACGAATATATTCCTTTTTACACTAAATTGTTTAATCCCTCTGATAGAATGTATTCAAAGACACATACTACCCCCCCCCCACACACACAAAATCCAGCCCAACATACAGATCTTGACATAGTTTTTAGAAAACCAACCACCATCAATTAACCAGACTTTTCACAGGAGAATTTTAAATAAAAGTTAGATTTATGATCTATAGTACAGTACATTAAACGTAGCAAAGGAACCTCTACATAAACACAAATAGCAGAAATGTAATCTCCACAAAACAACACCATCAATTATTATCATATATAGTTCATTTAAATATAACAGGATCAAATAGCAATGACATGAACAATAACCAATTAATATCCTAATGAAACCCACCATTAAAAAAACACAAATTATAAATGTATAACCCTGTGTTGTTTGTACCTCTTCGTTAAAATTCTTTTCCCCAATTAGAAAATCACCATGAGACAGAAATAGAATGTTTAAACTTTTTGTTATAATGCTCAAAAAAAGTGTGTTTTTGTTTTGTTTTTTTAACAGAAGACCTAGGCTATATTTGGAAAAGAGCATATTTTCTCAGTTTTTGTATCACCAGAAAAGTTTTACATTTCTCACTTATATAAAAGAGGCAAATTTTTTGTGGTTTTAATCTAGAATACACTTCATTAATGCATTCTTCTTCTTCACAAATATAGCTAAGTTTTTGCCAAGTGTATTTGTGATATGCAGCAAAATGCCTACAGGACAAGGTGTCTAAAACCCACATTTTCTGCCTTTTATAAATTCTGAAAATGTATCACTATCAATTATACTGATAACAAAAATCAAACACAACACTTTATTAAATATGCCCCCTAGTCTCATTCTCAATCCTCAACAGGGACACAGACATCACCCAGCTCTAGGCATGGTGATGGTGTCCCCAACCAGGGGTGGATATTTCCTTTTCATTACTAGCCAGATGCAAAAATCTAGTAGCCATTTAATGTTAAAGGGCATGCCCACCCCCAAACTAAAATTTAACCACTTACCGGCCACATTAGAAGTTTAAAACAAGCCTTACCTTACATTCCTGCTCAAAAATGTTCCCCTGCTGTGCCCTCCAAAGTCCAGGAAACTGCTGTGTAGGAGCAGTGTGTGACTCATGCTGTGCCTGAGTCTGCCTCAACCTCGTCAAGGTTTGAGGCATGCTCATTGCAGCCCCCCCCCCCCCTCCTGTTTTTCTCTCCCTCCCCTAACATTAAACCCTTTGGGTATGCGGTACGGCATGCTCCCCCACCCCAACTGCATTAATATTATTGTTAGAAAGTCCCCCCAATCTTTAATTACCTTCCCTCTCTCCTCCGCTGTTTCAGAACTCCTGGCAGCCGCGACCGTGATTGGTTGCCTCTCAGCCAATCACAGACGCGGCTGCCGGTCCCGTCCCCTGCTTGCATTTCCCTGCAGCAGAGGGCCTGTACAGTGCGGCGGAGGAAAGAGGGAAGGTAATAAGAATCGGGGGACTTTCTAACATAATATTAATGCGGTTTTAAGCTGGGGAAGCATGCCCTACCGCATATCAAAAAGTTTTTATAAGGGGTGGACATGCCCTTTATGGAAGTCAGTTTAATATAGATAATATACAAAACCCTCTAATACAGGGGTGCCCAACTTGTGCCCTCCAGATATTTGAAAACTACAATCCCAGCATTCCTCCATTGCAGAAGAAAACAGAATGCTGGGAGTTATAGTTTACAACATCTGGAGGCCGCAGGTTGGATATCCCTGCTCTAATAAGTTGATCAAAAGCATAACTTTTGGGGGGTAATTGCTACTTGGCTCCTAGGAATTATGGTCACCAGCACCCAGGGGTGGGCTAATTAACTGCAAGCTTTATTTAAAGGAATGTGCCATCTGTAAACCTTTACATGACCTAAGTAAGAGATCGTTTTATAAATAATCTGGGCACAAGGTAAAATGAATTGGTTATACTCTATGAAGTTTTCCATGAACCCAACATGTTTCAGGAACCAATTAAAATGACTTAACATTATTTAATTACAAATATCTGATATTCAGTACCTTTTTAAACTTTCCTTGACGTTTTGCTGCAGACTGCCCCTGGGAGTTAGAATAACATACTGTAAGAAAACAATATACGCTTCATCTGATACAAGGTAGGCCATTAGAAGCATAGTAGGCACCATAGAGAGTATATCAATGTTCTAGCCCATTTTTCATCAATAAATTACACATATAGTACATTTACAATTTTATATTATAGTGCACATGGAAACCATCATTATTGGAAATGTCCATGTTGTATATTTTTTACTAACAGTTGCATAACAAGCCATTAAAAACGCTTGAAACAGCTAATTTAAAATAGCTTTCATAAAATGCTACGGTCAAGGGGTGTAGAACTATACTACAGCTTATAATAATCCTTTGACAAATGAACTTTTTGGTACATGGTACAATCGATTGGTTCATAAATATGCAATGACCACTTTCTATTACTCTCTAAGTAGCATCATATGCCTCTAGCCTAAACATAATGCTAGATATTCTATGAAAATTATTGAGCCACATTTTTTTTTTTTTTTTTTACTTGCTTTGAAACATTCTAGTACAAATCCACCAAAGGCATAAATTTGGTTGCAACCAGACTAAACTTCTTTAAAAGTACAAAACAAAACACTACTTTATTTTTGGCTAAATAAATATTTTTTTTCCCTTTGTTTACCCTAAAAAGACTAAAGTCCAGACAATCTTTGCCATTCATAATTTAAAGGAGAAAATGGTAACACAAAAACACTGCAAAGCTTGTGTGCCAACCCTCACCTTGGGTTATCTCCACGGTCACTCTGCAGTAAAAGAAAACAGACAGCTCTGCTTTCTTACCCTTCACTTGGGCTCACCACATGTGCTGCACAGCCGGGGAAAAAATTCTCCTCCAAAAATACACCAGAAAAACAACAAAGGGCTGCAGCACCATGGGTAAGTCTAGTCCAAACTTTATTGCATTTAAGATCTCATAGTGTCCTATGATTAAGGACACTTTGGTATTCCAAAATGTGTCAAGGTAAACCCTATTTTTTGTGTTTGGTTGTTTGCTCTCTGCAAAAAAAACTTTTTAATTTATATGCAAAGTTTGGACTTTTAAAACAGACTTACCCTATGGTGCTGCAGCCCTTTGTTGTTTTCTCTGGTAACTCTGTGGGAACCCTAGCCAAATCTTTGAAGTCTTTCTCTGGCTCACTCTTGGCCACACACCATGGGCCTAATGGCACTCTGCCACCTGCTTATCCGGTTTCTCCTGGATATAACGCCCTAGCTCACCCCAGACCACAGCAGCCACTCTGCTGTACAGGCCCCACCTTCTTAGAACATGCACCACTTTTTGAACTAAACTAGGTGAGCTGATTGGGCCTTGTTCCCACATTCAAAACCTGGTCCGGACTTAAAACAAGGGAATGCAACAACAATCCTTTTTACCATTACATGCTGGTCTTGGATCACAAAGAATCCTTAAAGGACATGTCCACCACGCCAAAACTATAATTTAACCCACTACTGGCCCCACTGTGTAGTGTAGTGTAGTAAAATCCTTACCATACATCCTGCTCCAAATGGCTGCATTGCTATGCCCATCCAAAGCCCCAAAAACTGGCCACCAGGAGCCTGGCAGAGTCCATATAGGACTCTGCCTCCTGTCTCTCCTCCGGGAGAATTTTGCCATGCACAATGCAGCCCCCCCCCCCATAAATTCCCTTTGCTGTAGTGTAGGGCGCCCTCTCCCAGCCCTAAATGCCATATTACTTTTACAGAAACTCCCCCGAACTCTACTCATCTTACCTCTCTCCCCCGGCGTTCTCCAATGCCGGCAGCCGCATCAGTGGTTATTTTAAATTGGGAAAAAGGTTATTTTAAATGGACCATTACTGGAAACTATAATTCTTTCCAACCACCACTATAATTTTTTGTTGATCTGCCCCCTATTTCTTAAGATTCCAATCTAAAATTTATATTTCAGCTGTCAATCAAGTTCCTTGCTCTCAAAACTATTCTTCAGTGAGCAGTTTTACTGTAGCTGGAATGGTGAAAAGATTAAGGGCGCGAGAGGTGGGAGAACGGAGAACAGAATGCGGCTATTTTCTATAGTTTGTTACAAAGTTCAGCTCCCCTCCTCTTGGAGCAGAAAGATGAGTGTGAATTTGAGGTGAGGTGGCCATACACTATTACGATCGTAATTACGACCGGTATTTTGATAGACAGATGTAAAATGTTAATTGTATGCAGATATACCATACATATTGTTCGACAATTTATTTCAATTTATTTGTGATTAATGTCGAATGTCGTCCATTGTGAGGTTACATTACATTAACACTTAATTGGAACTCAGAAAACACTACTCATTTAACCAATCGACTTAAAAAAAACTACTTTCCCGATCTTAAGTCCGATCGTATATGATCAAATGTTGCATAATAAGATCGTAAAAAGTTACATTTTTGGGGCCAATCAATGGAAATGTCGATTGTATTATAAAATCGGCCTTGTGTATGGTCACCATTAGTCATGTTTGCTCCACTGTGCTAAGGAAAAATTTTAAACTACAGCTCTTTCGTCACTCTCCAAGAGACCCATCTCATTGTGGAGCAATCAGCAATATTATGAATAATACTTTTAAAGGGTCACTATACTCACATTATCTGAAACTACAATTTGAGAGAAAGTAAAATGGTGGTACTCACTCTTTTATCTGTGCTTGCTTGGTCATTAAATTTTAAAATTTGGTATGCTCCTAATTGCCCCCCACCCTCTTACTCACTGCCTTCTTGTATCATCTGCGCCACTGAGTTCTGCTCAGCCTCAGACAACACTGCTCTGCTTACACATATCCTCCTCCATCCCCCTTCTAGCTTCCTCTTGTTGATTCACTTTATTGTTGCAGACATTTTCAAATAATGACTTCTCAGAATCTACAGCACAGATTAAAAATCCCAAAAAGTTTTGGATCTAAAAAGGTACAATTTTTGAAAATTCAATTATTTTTTTTTAAACATATAGATACCCTTAAGAGCATGCGTCTGCCTTGTATACTATATATAAGTTATAACACCCCCTTACAGTGGGTGTTATACAAATGGGGCGTAAGAGAATGGGCCAAGAGGGGGCCTGCAACTGGAGGGACCAGGGGGGCTGCAAAGGGGATGAGAGACACAGGGCAGATTGACTGACATGGTTTTCGAGGCAGGAAGTGCAGGGGACATGGTGATGGCTGCTGCCATATCACACACAAAAATGTAAATATCTTCAAAACTAAGCAAAAAAACGATGAAATAAAATTGCAAAAATTCTCAGAAGAGCAATTCCTATCAATTTACCTAAAGTCACTTTTGGACCACAGTTCCCCTTTAGCACCAAATTTATTGCGTAATTGTACAGTAAATAAGTAGAAAGCAAAGACATGAGTAATGGCATTTTATAACCTCGAGCCCCACTGGAGTTAATCCTCCTCTATAAAACTCTTGTATTTTCCACGGTGATACTGTGTAGAGCAGAGTAAGAGACCGGATACTTTTACTATGATTCATAAGAGGGACAATGCCTTCTGGTCTGCTGCCTGGTTAGTATCACTGCAAATAAAACTAAATTAAGTTTTACATAGGAGGTAGTTATAAATGTAATTACCGTATATACTCGAGTATAAACCGTCTCGAGTATAAACGAGGTAACCTAGTTTTAGGTAAAAAAGGAGGAAAACCACACTGACCCGAGTATAACACCGAGGGGTAAGTATTTGCCACTAATGCTTTATTGCTGGGAGTTGTAGTTTTCAAACATCTTAAGTTGCAAATACTTACAAATAAGAGTAAAACCTTCTTATTTGTGCATACTGTATGCACAAATATAGGAGGATTTCCCTATTTGCAAGTATTTGCACTTAAGATGTTTGAAAACTCAACTCCCAGCAATAAAGCATGCTGGGAGTTGTAGTTTTCAAACATCTTAAGCAAAATACTTGCAAATAGGGGTAAATCCTCCTTTATTTGTGCATACAGTATGCAAACAATAAGAAGGTTTTACTCGTATTTGTATGTATTTGCCATTTAAGTGTCAATGTTTCTCCTACCTTGTCGGGCGGCCGTGCGATCCGCATCCTCGCTCCACAGCCTCTGCGCATCCATGATGTCACTACCCGGCGCCTCTCACTTGCGGCGCCGGGTAGTGACATCATCCGGATGCGCAGAGGCTGTGAGCGAGGATGTGGATCGCGGCCGCCGGACAAGGTAGGGGAACATTGACTGAGTATAAACCGAGGTAAGTTTTTTCCGGCTTTTTTTATATACTCGAGTATATACAGTAATATGGTCTAACGCCTTATACATCTTTACACTGAAATTATGGAATTAACTACCAGTAGTGTTTAGAGCACAGACAGTCAGTAAAGGGGAGGTGGCAGTGGAATATATTCTTATGAAAATAAATTAAAAATATTCCATTGCACCGCCCCATTCAAAGTCCATGGCCTTATGTATTATAGGTGTACTATTCTGAATGGTGAATGCACCGGTTCCCTGCTTACTGTTACTACTCTTATTACATTTGCATTGGTTAAGCACTGTGTGCAAACATCTTAAGTTATTATTTCTGAAGTTTCTGGGTTATAAAATACCAAATAATAGGTTTGGACTGTAAATATAACGTTAATAAGATTTTGGAAAATTGGATTCTTCTAGAGGGCTTTTTTAAGCTTTACCAGGATTATAAGCAGTATGGCAGATGCAATGAAGGATTCTGGGCCCAGATAAGTAAATAAATATATAACAAATTCTTGAATCTTCTTCCCGCATCACTTAAAGCAATTGATTTCAGAAGCTCTCTGGATGCATTATCATTATACTTAGCATCTACCATTGTATGTACTGACTATCATTCAAGGAAGAGAGACTAAAGCTTGGTACTGACAGATTTTTTTTGAAATGACAGAAGCATCTGCATAAGGTAAGGGGGGTTTCTGAATCTGCTGTCACAATACTAGTTTCTCCTGCTTATCTGTGGTTATCACATGCTCAGAGCAGAGAAGGCCAGAAGCCAGGAAGAGATCAATTTCCATGACTGAAGGAATTGTGGAGGGGTCAAAGGGGGGCCGCAGCAAGTAGAGAACAGAGGGAAGGGGACTGTCACATGGTTTCAGAGGCAGTGAGCCACTGGGGATCTGGAGATGCTACATAATCACCCAAATACTTCAAACTATTTAATAAGAAAATTTAAGTTACCATAATATGACACATTATATAAATTATGTATGAATTGATATACGCTCAGCATGCCATGACACATTAGGAATGAGTCCCTGCCACAAAGAGCTTACAATCTAAATGGATGGAACAACATACAGATACAAGTGGGGGATGGGTACAAAGTGCTTGAGTGGCTAACACTCATAGTGCTGGTGCTCAAAAGGTATGGGGGGGGGATAACAGTCTAATTTGAAAGTATTAATGACATGTCACCTGGCAAGCAAGAGAGGGAAGAGTTCCAATGTAAGGACAGCAAAAGAGTTCGGTTTAGCAGGGAGGAGGCAATGGTAGTTGGGGTTGTGGAGACCTGTGGGTGGGCTCCTGTAAGTGAAGTCTGCCTGTCTGAAACAGAGCCACAGATAAAGGTAGGAGAAAGGCAGCGTCTATCAGTCCAACTTAATTTATTGTTCAATTGTAGTAATTTAATATTTTTACTATATGCTTGTTAACTTTTTTGCCCTGGCACAAAATTAGCTAACTTTTCAAGATATAATTCAATCAGAATGAGAGGATCTAAGGACTTATTCTATCACAAGGAGCAATGGGCATGAATATTTGTTAATGGGTATCTCCAACACAAATATGTCAGCCATCATAGATCTCATCACATGGTATCATGACTGTCTAGAAAAATTGCCTGCAAATAATATGGCCTTACAATAACCGTTACTGGATTTAGGGACTTCAATCTAAGAGGTTCAATTGTTGGAGGTGGTTTCCGGTAAGTCGCCAATAACTCAAGCAAACATCATGACTGTTTATCCTGATGAGTCAACTACAGGATTGTGTTGCCACCAGTGCAGGGCTGTTGCCAATATTGCAATCAGGTAGGTGTGAGTACTGATGTTTGCACACAAGGCAAGGCATTTAGACAACAGCCTTTGTGCCAGAAGGCAGCAGGAAGCATCGAATTTTCCTAGAAAAAACATCAAAGACATTTTGAAATTCTGCAAAAAGGTACCCAGAATTGTACAGCAGAATTATATATATTTAAGGAGGTAAATATAGAACACCACATATCATAAATTTTACTGGGTTTTTTTAACCAATGGCAACATGATTTAGAGCAAGACCCATACTAGCCATTGCTCACACTTTACAGTGCCTTTTGCGATCTGTTAGCACATTAGAAATACATCCGCATTTTTTTGCAAACTGCATGTGCTCCTAAAATGTCAAATTAAGCAAATGGAACCAGTAATGTGTTTAAAATGTGCAATGCTTTTTATGCTGTTACAGTCTGGGCCAGTTGGCCTAAGCCCTTATAAAGGGAAAGTTCAAGTGGAAACTTTTTAAAATTCTTAGTTTATATTAAATGCTTTTCCAAAAGTTCAAGTGTCTTAGGCACACTGCGGTTGGATTGTTTAGCCAGAGCAATAGGTAGGTGCAATCCTCTCAGGGGGGGGGGTGGGTGGGGGGGGGGGCGCCCGGCTACTTGTCCAGGTGCTCCATAACCAATGGGCAAGGTAGCAAGTATTTTCTATTGGCAGGGGTGTGCTGGGTGGGGACTAGGTTGGGCAGTGGGGGGTGGTTGGTGGGGAGTTGTGCAGGAGTTGTGGCAGGGTTGATAGAAGCGGGTGGGGGGGTATGGGGGTGGTGGGGGATGGGGGGGGGGGGGTGGGGGGGGGGGTGGTGGCAAAACATACGAGTACTGCAGGGTTGGGGTAGCGGGTTGCGGGGATACGGGGGCGGGGCGGAGTACGAGGAGAGGGGGGGACGGCGAGAGGCCCGAACGTGGATGCGGTTTGTGTGTCCAGGGTAGAAATTTGGGGGTGGGGGGGGGGGGGGGGGAAATGTTTGCGACGGGTTGGCATAGTGGTGGGTTCTCCGCTCTGTGGTACCGTGGCGTACAAAAGCAGTTGAGTGTAGAGCATAACGTCAGGGTTCGGGGACAAGGCCCGACAGGGGGAAAAACCAGTTGGTTGGGGAAATTAAAAAACAAAGTCTGGGTAGCGGGAGGGTGTGTGTGCACGGGGAGCGCTGGTGGCACCCGACGGAGCGCCGCCAAGGGGAGGTAATGTACGTGTCCAGAAAAAGCGTCACCGGGGTGGTGGCGAAAACAGGGACACGAGGGGGATGGGGTCAACAGCGCAGAGCTCGGAACGACAACCGAAGCAACCCAGGCACTGGTCGCGAGGGAGGCAAACCAAACCTGGCCTCGAAAAGAGCCCAAACTAAGGAGAGAGTGCGTCCGGAGTAAACAGTGGGAACCAAACAAAAACCTACGGTCAGTTGATGCAGGAAGAAAAAAGACGCCAAAGCAGAGGGCACACAACGGCCCCGGACCAAGAAACAGGACCGGGGGGCTCATGACACAAGGGGTGGTTTGCTCTGATGAAGCCTCGGGCTAACGGGGGACATTAACAGGGAAATCTTTGGGGTTTTTTTTTAAGACAGATGTTGGTTCTTTACCCCTAAACCATGTGTTTGTGCCAACATTGATAGCATCCTGACACAAACCAATCCATCCAAGGGAGCGGCTCACTCAGTTTTGCCCAAGAAGAACCACTATGAATAAGAGTGGATAGCCCAATTGCTTTTCATTAATTTTTTTGCTTTTGCTGGACCCGTAATACTACCCCACCCCCTACAACACCCCCCCTACCCCTACCCGATCTGAATAGGATAAAGGACATCTAAAGGGCCCGTTTCAGTAATAATTAATCATCGCATACAAGCTTATAAATTATGTAAGGAGTCCAATTTCATATAAATAAAAAAAGAATGGCACCCCCCCAAGGAAAAAACTCCCTTAACCTTTATTATTATTATTTCTAGACGCATTTCCTGGGGTAGTTTAAAATGAAAATCAGTACACTAGGGTCAGGTGTGAAGCAAGTAAGATATGTTTGTGAAACTGTGGAAGAACCTATCCAACAGCTTCTGTTTTTGATATTTAAAAAAAAAAAAACAGCCTAAAACACTGCTTCTGGCACATTGTGCTTAACAATTATACCACGTGGATATCACAAGATGCGCACAGCTACACAATTCCAGCTTGGATAGCTTTGGGTAACAACAGAAACATTTTTCATTGGAATACTCCCAATATATTCCCCTGCTTAAGGTTTGAAACCATTGGAACCACATTAGTGGGAATTATTAGGAAATAGACAATTAATTTGCTATTATTTTAGAAATGTGTTTTTACTTAAAATCCACAAACAAACTATAACTAGCTGTAAACCAAAATCTTGCCGTTCCGGTCCCTCCTATTCTTTTAATCACAGCAGCCAATCACACCATAAAGATGACATAACGCCACTAAAATTGCTGCCGACGGCTTTAAGAGCATAAGGCAACACCAGGGATGGCAACTGCAGGCCGATGTCTTTTAGAACTCACCCGGTAGTAACTATTTGTGTGGTTAGGGTTTTTTTAGCTAGGTGGGGGGAAGGCAAATATATTTTCTTGGGTGGGGTGCCTTCAAATGCCTGCCTTTAGGATGTTATGCTGCTTTCTCATACTAGTTAATGAAATGGATGCAACATGAATGAGACCCCCTCTGATAACCCTCAGAACATTAACTGAAGAGCAAGACTGTATATAAAAAGGCTTTTACTTTATTTGTTGAATACAACGAGTTCGCTATAAGTTCTCAATGGTTAAAAACACAGGTAAACATACATACGAAATACACTGTGAGACGAAAGCCTTGATTTTGACATCTTAATAGCCGTTATGGTTTCATAGATGCACCAATCCCCGGTCGTACGATATTGGGATATCCCGATATCATCCGAATCAACTGTTCGTGTAATGAATGTTCAATAATCACCGTACGCAAAAACCGCGAAAAATTTGGTCAATTGGAACATTTTTGGTGTATAAATCAACTTGATTACTTAGGTATGGGACCCAATAGCTTACTATAACGCATTTATCATTACTATCCCTAACATTAAACACTTCCTTTGTAATACCAATAAACACTCTGTCACTTGAAATACAAACTCACTACACAGTATTTTGTGAAATCACCAACTAATTTGCTTGTGAAGGTTTCTCATTCATCCAGGTCATGGTATAATCTGTTGTATTCAATTATACCACCTGGACTTGATAACACATATGAGGCCCTTTTAACAATGGTCCACCAAGCCGTTACAGAAAAGCGTCATATAGAACTTACTACAGCCGCTTCAAAAGGATAACAGCGATTGATCGAGCAATGTATCAACGCCTGTACCCTGGTGAGGCACTCCATGCCATTGGCCTTCCCAAAGATACATAAGGGAGGGCACCGATAAGACCTATAGTCAGCATCATCGCTCAACATACGGTAGCAAAATACCTAGCCCAATCTATAGGCCCATGGTTGGAATTTCTAAGCATCACAATCCGAGAACTCTCAGGATTTCACCACCAAGATGGAAGATACGTACTTTGGCAGAAGAAACTATGGTGTCCTATATGTGACATGTCCGCTTCACCTGTATACCCACCAAGGAGCTGTTGACTGGTGAGAAAACGGCGAGGCCAAGACTGCACTCTTACCATCGAACTTGATCTCAACCCAGAACAGGTGTGTTCCTTACTGGACTTGCCTGAATACCACCTATTTCAAATACATGGATAAGTTCTCAAAAGCAAAACATGGATGTTCTATGGGATCTCCAGTTTCACCTTGTGGCCAACCTTTACTGGAAAATGGTAAACACAGGCGCTTAATACCTTTAAGGGTCATAGCAAAAAAAAAAAACCCCAGCCCACTGGTTCAGATAATGTGTGATGACACTGGTTACATCCATCAGAAGGAAACAAGTCTTTCACAGAATTCATCAAGCGGTAATACCAAAAACATCAAATTTACAAGGAGAAGAGTATAATACAACAAACTGGCTTTCTTCTTGGACTGCTTGGTAGAAGTTAAGAAAAATGTAAACTGGAAGTAGGGTTTACAAACCCAACACAACCAGATCAGTATTTGAATGTTTGACTAGTCCACCCCCTTTTGATCACAAGCCCCTTTTTGGTTGTCCCCCCAAAAATCCCCCAGAACCCGCAACACGAGCTGAGAACATCCCGCCCCCCACTAGCACAGGGCGAACTAAAGAATGAAAACATCTCAGAGGAGCCCCTAAACCATTGTGGATATCCAACTGGTCCTTTGTCAAAAGAAGTTGAAGGAAAGAAAGAACACGAATACCACAGTGAAGTAGAAAAGCAAGAGACAGGCGAAGAACCAATGGTCATCCCATATGTAGCAGGGGTCCCTCCGGAAATTAAGAAGAATTTTAAACACACCTTATCCCTGGTCTGCTTTAAAACTGAACAACAACACACTGAGGCAGCAAATTGTTAGAACCCAATACTGAAAACCACAGAAAAGCGACCTCATCTACGCATTGCAGTAAGAATGCTCTGATTTGTATGTGGAGGAGACCAAACAGCAACTGCATCACGTATGGCCCACACAGAAGAGCATTCCTCGGGTCAGGAACTCAGCGTGTACCTTCATCTTACTGATTAAAGGACATACCCTTTGAAGATTGTATTTCCATATGGTCAAAGGACCGTGACTGTTAAGAGGAAGGAGTGGTTAAGGAGGCCATTTATGTGAACATAAAGAAACCAAGCCTACACAGAGTGGGGGGGGTTCGAACAACCAACTGTCCTGCCATGTACAATGCTGTTTTAACATTACTCTGGGCGTTCCTATAACACCTCTTATCCACTATCTAATCCACCCTTAACACTTGGCTTGTTATATTCTAATTGGGAAAAAAAAAAAAAAAAAAAATTTTTTTCCCCCCATGGGGGTACATAAATTGGCCAAGATCTGTACAAGTCATTCTTCGAATTGAGAAAGCCAGTCTGATGCAAGCGAAACGTCTTCAAGAACTAAACTTCAAGTCCAGTTGATCTAATTGAATACAACAGAATGACAACCAACTTTTATTATTGAAATGAAGGAAAGCCATCCTATTTAATCATTAGTTAGCACTACTTGATAATGTTAACCCCTTATAACTGCATTCAAACCTTTTCTTACCACCCAAGTGACTTTACTTCAAATACAAACAGTGTTACATTAATTTAAAAAAGTGCAGTTTGCGATAGTTTGGGATCAGATCTTCCGATAGAACAGTCAACACAAATTAATGAAAAACAAAACAATATTATGTATAAAGTGCTCACAAAGGTGGGTACAGCCAAATAGATTTCAGATTACAGGCACATGTTCTACCAACGACATTAAAAAACACATTAAAAATTAGTTTCAGGAAATACTTAAAAACGCTCTTGTTTGCCCTAGCTCCGTTCTGATAACGTCAGAGTACCAGAAGGTAACAACCTGGACCAGCCCTTTTGTATGCTGTTTGAAGGCAATAATTATTAATTACATAAGTTTCAGCAGATAATGATAAACTCAAAATCACATTTTAAGAATTGAGGCTGTCCTTAGAGTCCCATATTTTCTTAAAAATAGAATGAAAAAAAACAATCTTCAGAAAAAGCTTAGGCTTCAAACACTTCTAAACAGTGCATGACCAATGATCTTGTTTTGTGGGTGGTGGTGGGGTGTGTTGGACTTAGTCTATAGCAGTCTTAGTACACATTACTATAGATCGGATACTACAATCTTCATGTCAGATTAGAGAGTATAAAATCACTATCTTTTCCAAGGGGGCAACAAAAGACAAGGTTCACAGCTTAATACTTGAGGATCAGTTTTTCTTCAGCTTAACAGTTTTTCATTGTTTAGTGCTTGGTTGTGGTATGCTCTGCCCGATGTGATAGAAACTCTACACATTCAAATGGCTGGAGTCCTTCTTGGAAAGATAACATAATATTCAAGTGTTATCAGTACGCTAGGTACCACTACTAACAGATTTTTGAGAAGCTGACAGACTGTATCTGCAAGTC
This sequence comes from Hymenochirus boettgeri, assembly GCA_019447015.1. Classification (NCBI taxonomy): domain Eukaryota; kingdom Metazoa; phylum Chordata; class Amphibia; order Anura; family Pipidae; genus Hymenochirus; species Hymenochirus boettgeri. The sequence goes on along the minus strand of CM033470.1, from coordinate 217,990,791 downwards.
CTGACTGCCATCTTTCAAAGATCTGCATAAACACAGCCCCCGAGCGTTCTTTCCTATGCACATCAAAGGAGAATGCCTCTGGAACTGTGTTTTTCCTCAGCCGCAGCAGACTCCTCTATAAGTCGTTATTTTTTCCTCGGCCAAACGAACATTCGGGAAACTGCTCACACACACCCTAGCTGATAGCCCCTGGACCATTATAATAGTGTAATGCAATTGGCCATGCACCTTGTGCTTGGTGTTTTGATGTAAAAAAAATCGTAGTTTTTTGTTTTTTAAAAAGTGGTCGTTAATTTATCTAATGTGTAATATCTAATAGTGTAATCAAGGATTAATTATCAGTACACTTATTTCATTGCAACAATAAACCCAGTTTGTTACTTCTGTTCATCATAGGCGTGCTGTAACAAAGTATGGGGCTGACTAGTGCTTTGGTGGGTCAATGGTGGTTAATGCCTATTTTAGTTTGCCTTTTTCTTTCTCCAGTGGTCCATTATACTGTGGTGTTTCATATAGGTTCTAGACTTAAGTGCTTCGTTGTTTTTTGTTTTGTTTTAGACCTTTTTGTGAGGACGAAGTGTCTTTTCAGACGCTTTGTTATTTTTATTTTGTCACTTGTATTTATGTCTGGGTGGTTGCTCATGTCCGGACTTGCATTCGAATGGTAATATCCCCTGTCCAAGCTTTACAGAATACTAAAAAAACAAAAAGGTTGCAGTTAAATTCGCTTATATATCAAGGATTGTCTATTCCGAACAAAATAATGCCCTCACTCACTATTTTTGTACAAGATCACAATTGATATCAAGCTTACCACATGGCCCTTTTATTACAACTCTCACAAATGTATATCCTTAGACGAACTACTGAAAATAGAAGATCCTTATATCTTTATAAGGGAATCACTTTTTCTTTTGCGAGAAAAACGATTCTCCTCAATGATCACAGCAGACCCCCCTGTATTAAAGCCTGGAGAAATATATCTAAAACACAAAAAAAAAAAAAGGAGAAATGCAAAAGTTTGCTAATTGTAATTGAAGTAAAAGAAATTGAAAAGGTTAGACGTTAGGACCTTCCAGACTGGGGTTACCTTGACGTGGTTGGAAGACTTTTCATTCGTGTGATCACAGTAATGTATACTAAAACCCCTTTGTTTATAAAGTATGCCAGTGTACTTCCACTAAATGTAGTTGTAAATTAGGCTAATTGGAGTGCTTCCACAATTCTTGTATTGTATGTGTGTGTATGTATATATATATATATATATATATATATATATATATATATATATATATATACACATATATATACACACACACACACACACATATTCCAATGCCGGCAGCCGCATCAGGTTATTTTAAAATTGGGAAAAAGGTATTTTTAAATGGACCATTACTGGAAACTATAATTCTTTCCAACCACCACTATAATTTTTTGTTGATCTGCCCCCTATTTCTTAAGAATCCAATCTAAAATTTATATTTCAGCTGTCAATCAAGTTCCTTGCTCTCAAAACTATTCTTCAGTGAGCAGTTTTACTGTAGCTGGAATGGTGAAAAGATTAAGGCGCGAGAGGTGGGAGAACGGAAAACAGAATGCGGCTATTTTCTATAGTTTGTTACAAAGTTCAGCTCCCCTCCTCTTGGAGCAGAAAGATTGAGTGTGAATTTGAGGTGAGGTGGCCATACACTATTACGATCGTAATTACGACCGGTATTTTGATAGACAGATGTAAAATGTTAATGTATGCAGATATACCAACATATTGTTCGACAATTTATTTCAATTTATTTTGTGATTAATGTCGAATGTCGTCCATTGTGAGGTTACATTACATTAACACTTAATTGGAACTTCAGAAAACACTACGATCATTTACCAATCGACTTAAAAAAAAACTACTTTCCCGATCTTAAGTACGATCGATTATGATCAATGTGCATAATAAGATCGTAAAAAGTTACATTTTTGGGCCAATCAATGGAAATGTCGGATTGTATATAAAATCGGCCTTGTGTATGGTCACCATTAGTCATGGTTGCTCCACTGTGCTAAGGAAAAATTTTAAACTACAGCTCTTTCGTCACTCTCCAAGAGACCCATTCATTGTGGAGCAATCAGCAATATTATGAATAATTACTTTTAAAGGGTCACTATACTCACATTATCTGAAACTACAATTTGAGAGAAAGTAAAATGGTGGTATCCACTCTATCTGTGCTTGTTGGGTCATTAAATTTTAAAATTTTTGGTGCTCCTAATTGCCCCCCACCTCTCTTACTCACTGCCTTCTTGTATTATCTGCGCCACTGAGTTCTGCTCAGCCTCAGACAACACTGCTCTGCTTACAATATCCTACTCATCCCCCTTCTAGCTTTCCTCTGTGATTCACTTTATTGTTGCAGAACATTTCAAATAATGACTTCTCAGAATTACAGCACAGATTAAAAATCCCAAAAAGTTTTGGATCTAAAAGGTACAATTTTTGAAAATTCAATTATTTTTTTTAAACAGTATAGATACCCTTAGAGCATGGTCTGCTGTATACTATATATAAGTTATAACACCCCCTTACAGTGGGTGTTATACAAATGGGGCTGTAAGAGAATGGGCCAAGAGGGGGCCTGCAACTGGAGGGACCAGGGGGGCTGCAAAGGGGATGAGGAGACACAGGGCAGATTGGAACATGTTTCAGAGCAGGAAGTGCAGGGGACATGGTGATGCTGCTGCCATATCACACACAAAAATGTAAATATCTTCAAAACTAAGCAAAATAAACGATGAAAATAAATTGCAAAAATTCTCAGAAGAGCAATTCCTATCAATTTACCTAAAGTCACTTTTGGACCACAGTTCCCCTTTAGCACCAAATTATTGCGTAATTGTAAGTAAATAAGTAGAAGACAAAGACATGAGTAATGGCATTTTATAACCTCGAGCCCACTGGAGTTAATCCTCCTCTATAAAACTCTTGTAGTTTCCACGGTGATACTGTGTAGAGAGCAGAGTAAGAGACCGGATACTTTTACTATGATTCATAAGAAGGGACAATGCCTTCTGGTCTGCTGCCGGTTAGTATCACTGCATAAACTAAAATTAAGTTTTACATAGGAGGTAGTTATAAAATGTAATTACCGTATATACTCGAGTATAAACCGTCTGAGTATAAACCGAGGTAACCTAGTTTTAGGTAAAAAAAGGGAAAAACCACACTGACCCGAGTATAAACCGAGGGGTAGTATTTGCCACTAAAGATGTTTGGAAACTACAGCTCCCAGCATGCTTTATTGCTGGGAGTTGTAGTTTTCAAACATCTTAAGTTGCATCTACAAATAAAGAGTAAAACCTTCTTTATTTGTGCATACGTATGCACAAAATAGGAGGATTTACCCCTATTTGCAAGTATTTGCCACTTAAGATGTTTGAAAACTACAACTCCAGCAATAAAGCATGCTGGGAGTTGTAGTTTTCAAACATCTTAAGCAGCAAATACTTGCAAATAGGGGTAAATCCTCCTTTATTTGTGCAACAGTATGCACAAATAAGAAGGTTTTACTCGTATTTGTATGTATTTGCCATTTAAGTGTCAATGTTTCTCCTACCTTGTCGGCGGCCGTGCGTCCGCATCCCGCTCCACAGCCTCTGCGCATCCAGATGATGTCACTACCCGGCGCCTCTCACTTTGCGGCGCCGGGTAGTGACATCATCCGGAGCGCAGAGGCTGTGGAGCGAGGATGTGGATGCGCGGCCGCCGGACAAGGTAGGGGAAACATTGACTTGAGTATTAACCGAGGTAAGTTTTTCCGGCTTTTTTATTATACTCGAGTATATACAGTAAATGGTTAAGCCTTATACATCTTTACACTGAAATTATGGAATTAACTACCAGTAGGTGTTTAGAGCACAGACAGTCAGTAAAGGGGAGGTGCAGTGGAATATAATCTTATGAAAATAATTAAAAATATTCCATTGCACCGCCCCATTCAAAGTCCATGGCCTTATGTATTATAGGTGTACTATTCTGATGGTGAATGCACCGGTTTGCTTACTGTTACTACTCTTATTCATTTGCATTGGTTAAGCACTGTGTGCAAACATCTTAAGTTATTATTTCTGAAGTTTCTGGGTTATAAAATACACAAAAATAGGTTTGGACTGTAAATATAACGTTAATAAGATTTTGAAAATTGGATTCTTCTAAGAGGGCTTTTTTAAGCTTACCAGGATTATAAGCAGTATGGCATGATGCAATGAGGATTCTGGGCCCAGATAAGTAAATAAATATATAACAAATTCTTGAATCTCTTCCCTGCCATCACTAAAGCAATTGATTTCAGAAGCTCTCTTGATGCATTATCATTATACTTAGCATCTACCATTGTACTGATCATTCAAAGGAAGAGAGACTAAAGCTTGGTACATGACAGATTTGAAAACAGAGCCACAGATAAAAGGTAGGAGAAAGGCAGCGTGTATCAACTTAATTTATTGTTGCATTGTAGTAATTTATATTTTTACTATAGATGCTTGTTAACTTTTTTTGCCCTGGCACAAATTAGCTAACTTTATTTCAAGATATAATTCAATCAGAATGAGGTATCTAAGGACTTATTTCTATCACAGAGGAGCAGATGGGCATGTAATTTGTTAAATGGGTAGCTCAACAAAAAATTGTGCAGCCATCATAGATCTTCATCAAAATGGTCTCATGCTAGAAAAATTGCTGCAAATCATAATTGCACTTACAATAACCAGTTACTGGATTATATGGGACTTCAATCTAAGAGGTTCAATTGTGGTGAAGGTGGTTTCAGGAAGTCCCATAACTCAAGCAAACATCAGGATGTTTACTCCAGGATTGTGTTGCCACCAGTGCAGGGCTGCTCAATAGTGCAAGCAGGTAGGTGTGAGTATGATGTTTGCCCACAAGGCAAAGGATTTAGACAACAGCCTTGTGCCAAGAAGGGCAGCAAGGAAGCCACTAATTTCCTAGAAAAAACATCAAAGACATTTTGAAATTCTGCAAAAAGTACACAAGAATTGTACAGCAGAATATATAATATAAGAGAGGTAAATATGAGAACACCACATGCTCATATACTGTATGCAACATGATTTAGAGCAAGACCATACTAGGCATTTCTCACACGTTTACAAGTGCCTTTTGCGATCTGTTAGCACATGAGGAATACATCAGCATTTTTTGCAAATTGCATGGTGCTCCTAAAATGTCAAATTAAGCAAATGGACAGTAATTGTGTGTAAAAAGTGCATGCTTTTTATGATGTTACAGTCTGGGCCGTATGGCCTAAGCCTTATAAAAGGGAAAGTTCAATGGAAAACATTTTTAAAATTCTTAGTTTATATTAAATGCTTTCCAAAGTTTTCAAGTGTACTTAGGCACACTGTGTTGGCTGGTTTAGCCAGACAAATAGGTAGGTGCAATCCTCTCAGCCCCCTACTTCCAGGGCTCCATAACCAAGCAAGGTATCAAAGTAGAGGAGCACACTACTGCAAGTGAAAATTTCTTTAATAGTGCTAAAAACAACATACTACAACGTTTCAGGACTCTGCGTATACCTGAGGAAGGGACGCAGAGTCCCGAAACGTTGTAGTATGTTGTTTTCGCACTATTAAAGAAATTTTCACTTGCAGTAGTGTGCTCCACTACTTTGATACCTTGCTAGTTTTATATTAAGCATAAACTAGTTATTGTACATATTCTACCCATTTTGAAAAATAGTTGAATCAGTTCTGAACGGGTTCTCCCAGAATGCACACTAACGTGGAATGCTCCTCAAAGTAATTTCTACGGATTGGCCGATGGATTGGTCAAACATGCTCAGATCTCTACTGAGCAACCGAATCAACCCAGGCACTGGGTCAAGGGCAAGACCATAACTGTCTCTAAAAGGGGTCCTGCAAACAGGAAGTTAGTATTTCATAAGCATTTATTTATACACAAACAAAAAGCTGAATGGGCAGGTTATGGTCATTAGGATTAAAAAAATACTGCTCAAAGCATATTTGCACTAAACGTCCCCTTTAGCCAAGTAACATTACCTTTTTGGGCTCATTACACAGATGTGTGTGGGGTTTTTTTTCTCTTATGAATCCTCTTGCTAACTATTTGGGACATAATTGATTGTTAAGAGATTGCTACCATGTGTTGTACCAACAGTGATACATCCTGACACAAACCAAGTCCCATCCAAGGGAGCGGGCTCACTCAGTTTTGCCCAAGACCACTATGAATAAAGAGTGGAGAGCCCAATTGCTTTTCATTAATTTTTTTGTTTTGGCTGGACCCTACATACTACCCCGATCTGATAGGATAAAGGACAATCTAAAGGGCCCTTTTCTAGTAATATAATATAATCTGCCTACACTAGCTTAAAGTATGTAAGGAGTCCAATTTTCATATTAAATAAAAAAAGAATGGCAACCCAGACTCCCTTAACTTATTATTATATATTTCTAGAGCGCTTCCCTGGGGTAGTTGAAAATGAAAATCAGTACACTAGGTCAGGTAGTGAAGCAAGGAAAGATACTGTTTTGTGAAACTTTGGAAGAAACCTATCCAACAGCTTCTGTTTTTGATATTTACAGTTAAAACACTGCTTCTGGCACATTGTGCGTTAACAATTATACCAAAGTGGATATCACAAGATGCGCACACACAATATCCAGCTGGATAGCTTTGGGTAACACAGAACATTTTCATTGGAATACCCCAATATATTCCCCTCTTTAAGGTTTGAAACCAGTGGTAACACACATTAGTGGAATATTAGGAAATAGACAAGTATTTGATATTATTTAGAAATGTGTTACTTAAATACACAACAGAACTATAACTAGCTGTAAGACCAAAATTTGCCGTTCCTCCCCCTACTTTTCATCACAGCAGCCAATCACACCCATAAAGAATGACATAACAGCCAACTAAAGATTGCTGCCGACAGGCTTTAAGAGCAGAAGGCAACAACCAGTGGATGGCAGACTGCAGGCCGAATGTCTTTAGGAACATCACCCAGGTAAGTAACTATTGTGTGGTTAGGGGGAAGGCAAATATATTTTCTTGGGTGGGGTGCCTTCAAATGCCTGCCTTTAGATGTTATGTACTTTCTCAGTACTAGTTAATGAAGAATGAGATTCAACATGAATTAAGACAACCTCTGATAACCCTCAGAACATTAACTGAAGAGCAGACTGTATATAAAAAAGGCTTTTAGCTTTATTTGTTGAATACAAACGAGTTCTAAAGTTCTCAAGGTAAAAACACAGGTAAACAGAACATACAAATACACATTTGAGACGAAATCCTTGATTTGACAATTCTTAATAGCGTTATGGGGTCCATAGATGCACCAATCCCGGTCGTACGATATTGGGATATCCCGATATCATACGATCAACTGTTCGTGTATGAATTTTCATATGATCACGCATAGAAAACCGCCAGGAAAAAATTGGTAAATTGGAACAGTTTTGTTGTATAAATACTTGATTAGTTAGTGTATGGGACCAGATAGGCTTACATAAGCTCATTTATCATTAGCTATCCCTAACATTAAACACTTCTTTAATACCAATAAAAACACATCTGTCAGCTTGGAAATACAAACCACTAACAGTATGTTGGGAAATCAACCAACTAATTTGCTTGTGAAGGTTCTCATTCATCCAGGTCATGGTATAATCTGTTGTATTCAATTAGACCAACTGGACTTGATAACACATATGAGGCTTTAACAAGGGATCCCACCAGCCGTTACAAGAAAAGCGTCATAGACTTACTACAACAGCTTCAAAAGGTATAAAGCGATTGATCGAGCAATGTATCATCGCCTGTACCCTGGTGAGGCACATCATGCATATATGGACTCCCAAAGATACATAAGGAAGGGGCACCACTAAGACCTATAGTCAGCAGCATCGACTCTGTAACATACAAGGTAGCAAAATACCTAGCCAACAATCTTAGGGCCATGGTGGGAAGTTAAGCATCACATCCAGAACTCTCAGGATTTCACCCAACAAGATTGAAGATATAGTACTTGGGGCAGAAGAAACTATGGTGTCCTATGATGTGACATGTCTCTTCACCGTTATACCCACAAGGAGGCTGTTGACATGGTGAGGAAAACGGCTAGGCCAAGACTGCACTCTTACATCAGAACTGATCTCAACCCAGAACAGGTGTGTTCCTTACTGGACTTGCCTGAATACCACCATTTCAAATACAGGATAAGTTCTATAAGCAAAAACACGGATGTGCTATGGGATCTCCAGTTTCACCCATTGTGGCACCCTTTACATGGAGAAGGTGGAAAAACCGGCGCTTAATACCTTTAAGGCATAGCACCCAGCCACTGGTTCAGATATGTGGATGACACTGGGTTAAAATCCATCAGAAGGAAGTACAAAGCTTTCACAGATACATCAAAGCGGTAGACCAAACATCAAATTCAAGGGAAGAGGTATAAAACAACAAAACTGGCTTTCTGGATGCTTGGTAGAAGTTAAGAAAAATGGTAAACTGAGAAGTAGAGGTTTACAGAAAACCAAACACACACGATGTATTGATGTTTGACTCCCACCACCCTTTAGATCACAAGTGGGTGTCATCAGAACCCTGCAACACAGAGCTGAGAACATCCCCACTAGCACAGAGGCGAAGGCTAAAGAATGAACATCTCAGAGGAGCCCTTAAAACTTGTGGATATCCAGACTGGGCCTTTGTCAAAAGAAGTTGGAGAAGAAAAGAAACACGAATACCAACAGTGAAAGAGAAAAGCAAGACAGGAGAAAGAACATGGTCATCCCATATGTAGGAATCACAAATAGGCATGGGTGGCACTCCAAATTGTAAATTTTATTTAATACAGACCAAACATCTCACAACGTTTGCGGGGGTACATGCCCCCTTCCTCAGGTGATGGTACTTCAACAGTGTTACACAGTCTAAATAGGTGAACACTACTAAGGACCGCCTTCTAGGGTAGTTCTCATCTGGGATTGGTTCAAAGAAAGTGCTCAAGTGCATACAAATGTGTACTAAAATCATCGTGGTACATACAATGTTGTACTAAAATCATCATAAATAGGTGTATTCTTATACAATCATTACAATATTATAAAATATACATAAAAATAGTAAGACCGCTAGTGTAGATATCAAACCATCACATATCTACTAACGCAACAAAGAAGCTAATAAGGGTAAAGCGGGATAAAGCTCATATAGACATATCTCCAAATTACATAGTTCAAATACATACCCGTAATCGAAAACAAGTGTAGATATAAAATTACATATGTAGTAAAGTGCATAATAATGATCAGTATATGAGCAACGTGTAACTAGTATATAATACCTTCACTTAGACCCTTCCATATATGAGACCCAGTGCAATAATACCAATATCATTAAGATAATCATATAAAGAAAAATGAAAATAGGCTGGCCTGTGCAGAAGGATTCTAGAAAAAGTCCACAAGATGGCGCCACCATGTGTAGAAAATAGTGAAGGAAATACTGAAGCTGTTGAATAAGGCAGAGAAGCAAATTTAGATACATGGAAACAAATACTAAAGGTACTGTACCTAATGTTATTAATTTAACCCCTGAATCCCTGGTGGTAAATATTTCCAAGGAATCCTTCTCTAAGGAACAAGAAGCCCTTATTAACAAGGGGTTGGGTTTTGTTCCCACCCATAATGGAACTTTATTTGATTTTAAAAAAGAATGGTTCAAGTTTACAAGAAATATTAAATTAAAAATGCTTTTTGGTATGTCTTCCCCCAATGATTCTAAATTTAAGAAAAAATCGACCTTTGTACCAGAGATAGCTAATTCCTCGTTAGAAACTTTTAATAATATGGTATTAACCCAAGTATCTGCACTCCCATGGTTAAAGACAGGACGCAAACCGAATCTATCCAAGAAGGAGTTTAGAACCTTTCAGGATCTAAAGAAGGTAAAAAATGTGATAATTAAAAAAGCTGATAAAGGTGGGGGGATTGTAATCATGGATAAAGAGTATTACATGAAGGAAGCAGAGAGACAATTACAAGTGACTGCACATTATACTAAGTTATCCAGTGATCCAACTTTACAGATCAAAAAGGAGGTTGATTATCTCATCATAGAAGCATTTACGAATGGGATTATTAATAAAAATGAGAAAGGATTCTTAACCTGTGACCATCCCAGGTCTCCAGTATTGTATTTGCTACCCAAAATTCATAAAAGTTTGATCAATCCACCAGGTCGTCCCATTGTATCAGGGGTTGGATCATTATTACAACCATTAGGGATTTTTATTGACTCATATCTACAGCCCATTGTATCTATGAATAAAGTTTGTCTGAAAGATACTACTGCTTTTTTAAGACACTTGCATAACATTAAAGACTTTTCCTTGGACAAAACACTATGTACAATGGACATTGAAGCGCTGTATACGTCGATCCCACATGAAGAGGGAATTACAATAATGGAAGATCTACTATTAGAATTTGGTTATAACCATAGTATGGTCTTTTTCCTCGTAGACCTCCTGACTTTGTGTTTGAAAAAAAATTTTTTTCGATTTGATAACGATTGGTATTTACAAACCCAGGGTACCAGTATGGGCGCAAATTTTGCGCCCGCATACGCTAATTTGTTTATGACCCAGTTCGAGAAGAAATACTTATATACTAATGATATGTTTAACTCCCACGTACAGCATTATGTTCGTTACGTGGATGATATCTTTTTCATCTGGAATGGGGATATAAGTCTATTACTTAAATTTGTAGAAGATTTAAATCAAATGCATCCAACATTGAAGTTTACACTTAACTATGATTCACAGAAAGTAAACTATCTGGATGTGATGGTGATCAAACAGGGAAATATGATCATAACAGACCTATTTGTAAAAGAAACTGATAGGAACAATTTACTGCAGTATAATAGCTTCCATCCCAGAAGTGTTAAAGAGGGCTTACCTTACAGCCAATTCTTAAGAGTACGGAGAATTGTACAGGATGATAAACTATGTCACACTAGGCTACAAGAGATGGTTAGTAAATTTATAGCTAGAGGTTACCCTCCCCAAAATCTAAAAAAAGAAGCTGAAAGGGCACTGAGACAAAATCGAAGCACATTACTGGAGAGTGAGAGGGAACAGAAAATAGGTAATAGAATACCATTTGTATCTACATTTAATACCCTTTCCTATCGCATTCAACATATTGTGAAGAAAAATTGGGCGATACTACAAAATGATCAGAAATATGGGGGTATCTTTAAAGAGGCACCATTATTTTCCTATAAAAAATCTAAAAACATAGGAGGAGAATTAGTAAGAGCAGATATAGCACCGGTAATGACCAGAAAACAAATGTTTTTAGGAGAACCACAAACCGGAACATTCCCATGTAGAAATTGCCAGTCATGCAATGCAATAATCCGTGGTGATTCCATTAATCACCCTAGAAAAGGGAATGCTATTAAATTAAAGTGTTTTGCTACCTGTAGGACCTCTAACGTTGTATATATGTTGAAGTGCCCCTGTGGCTGGGCCTACGTTGGGAAATGCACGAGAGAGATCCGACTTCGTATCGGAGAACACAAACGTGACATTACTAATTATGGAGGGGTGAACAAAAAATATGAAACTTCAGTGAGTAAGCATTTCTGGGATAAAAAGCATAAAACATCCCAACTACGATGGCTAGTCCTAGAAACAGTAGAAAAGGATTTAAGAGGAGGGAATCTTAACACCAAGATATTACAGAGAGAATTATTTTGGATTGACAAACTTGAAACACTTGCTCCGAATGGCATGAATGAGGAACTCAACTGGTCATGTTTCTTGTAACAAGTTAAATTATATCCATATTGAGATCTAGATACTGCATTATGATATTTTATACTGTGATATTAACTAAGTTTTTATGGTCTTAGAGCCTATGTTATTTCACTATACTATATGTGCACTGTAAACTATGTTTCACCTTTTATTATTGCAATTTGTTTCCATGTATCTAAATTTGCTTCTCTGCCTTATTCAACAGCTTCAGTATTTCCTTCACTATTTTCTACACATGGTGGCGCCATCTTGTGGACTTTTTCTAGAATCTCTGCACAGGCCAGCCTATTTTCATTTCTTTATATGATTATCTTAATGATATTGGTTATATTGCACTGGGTTCATATATGGAAGGGTCTAAGTGAAGGTATTATATACTAGTTAACAAGTTGCTCATATACTGATCATTATTATGCACTTTAATACATATGTAATTTTATATCTACACTTTATGCACTTTACTACATATGTAATTTTATATCTACACTTGTTTTCTGATTATGGGTATGATTTGACTATGTAATTTGGAGATATGTCTATATGAGCTTTTTCCCGCTTTAACTTATTAGCTCTTGTGCGTTAGTAGTATGTGATGGTTTGATATCTACATAGCGGCTCTTACTATTTTTATGTATATTTTTATAATATGTAATGATGTATAAGAATACACCTATTTATGATGATTTAGTACACATGTATGTACCACGATGATTCTAGTACACATTGTATGCACTTGAGCAATTTCTTTGAACCAATCACAAGATGAGAACTAGCCCTAGAAGGGGGCGGTCCTTAGTAGTGGTTCACCTATTAGACGTGTAACACTGTTGAAGTAACATCACCTGAGGAAGGGGGCATGTTACCCCCGAAACGTTGTGAGATGTTTGGTCTGTATTAATAAAATTTACAATTTGAGTGCCACCCCAGCCTATTTGTGATTCCTGAAGTGAATATCCATGAGGGTTGGATGTTTGGAGGAGTGAGCACCCACACATTGTCGAGTGCAAGAGGACACTATGTTTTCTTCATCCCATATGTAGCAGGGGTCTCCGAGGAAATTAAGAAGAATTTTCAAAAAACACCGTATCTGGCTGCTTTTAAACTGAAAACACCACTGAGGCAGCAATTGGTAGATCCAAGACCCAATACCGAAACACAAGAAAAGCGACATCATATACGCAGCGCAAGTGAAGAATGCTCTGATTTGTGATGTGGAGGAGACCAAACAGCAACTGCATACGTATGGCCCAGCACAGAAGAGCCAATTCTCGGGTCGGACTCAGCCAGGTGTACCTGCATCTTAAGGATAAAGGACATACCTTTGAGATTGTAATGTTACATTACTGGCGAAGGAACGTGACTGGTTCAAGAGAGGTGTTAAGGAGGCCATTTATGTGAAAATAAAGAAACCAAGCCTAAATAGAGGTGGGGGGTGTCGACACCAACGTTCTGCCATGTACAATGTGTTTGACACCTTACTCTGGCATTCCTATAACAACCTCTTAGCCACTATCTAATCACGCCCTTAAACTTTGGGGGGGGGGGGGGGGGGGACTGTGATATGCTAATTGGGATTTTCCAGGGTACATAATTGCCAAAGATTCTTGTACAAGTCATTCTGAATTGAGAAAGCCAGTCGGATGACTAGCGAAACGTCTTCAAGAACTAAACTTCAAGTCCAGTTGATCTAATTGAATACAACAGATACAACCAACTTATTATTGAAATGAAGGAAGCCATCCTGGATTTTAATCATTAGTTATCACTACTTGATAATGTTAACCCCTTATAACTGGCATTACAAACCTTTTCTTACCACCCAAAGTGTACTTTACTTCAAATAAAAACAGTGTTACATTAATTTAAAAAGTGCAGTTTGAGATTAGTTGGGATTGCAGGATCTTCCAGATAGAACAGTCAACTCAAATTAATTGAAAAACAAAACAATATTATGTATAAAGTGCTCACAGCCAAATAGATTCAGATTACAGGGCACAGTTCTACCAACGACATTGAAAACACATTAAAAATTAGTTCAGGAAATACTTACAGCTTTTTTGCCTAGCTCCGTTTTTGATAACGTCAGAGTACCAGAAAGGTAACAACCTGGACCAGCACCTTTTGGTATTCTGTTGAAGGCAATAATTATTAATTACATTAATTTCAGCAGATAATAATAAACATCAAAAATCACATTTTAAGAATTGAGGATGTCCTTAGAGTCCCATATTTTCTTAAAAATAGAATGAAAAAAACAATCTTCAGAAAAAGCTTAGGCTTCAAACACTTCTAAACAGTGCATGAAACCAATGATCTTGTTTTGTGGGTGGTGGTGGTGTGTGTGGACAGGGAGTCTACATTCTTTAGTACACATTTACTATAGATCTTATACTATAATGCTTTCATGTCAGATTAGAGAGTATAATAATCACTATCTTTTTCACAAGGGGCAAACAAAAGACAAGGTGTCACAGCTTAAGACTTGAGGGAAAGTTCTTCAGCTTAAAAGTTTTTCATTGTTAGTGCTTGGTTGTGGTATGCTCTGCCCGATGTGATAGAAACTCTAAACACATTCAAAATTGGCTGGATGTCTTCTTGGAAAGATAGAATATTCAGGGTTACAGTTAAGCTAGGTACACACTACAGATTTTTGAAAGATGACAGACTGGATCTGCAAGATCCTGACTGCCATCTTTCAAAGATCTGCATAAACACAGCCCCGAGCGTTCTTCCTATGCACATCAAAGGGAGAATGCTCGGGACTGTGTGTTTTCCTCAGCCGCAGCAGACTCCTCTATAGGGTCGTTAGTTTTTTCTCGGCCAACGGGAACATTCGGGAAAACTGCTACACACACTAGCGATAAAGCCCTGATACCCATTATAGTGTATGCAATTGGCAATGCACCTGTGCTTGGTGGTGTATGTAAAAAAAAGTCTGTAGGTTTTTTGTTTTTTTAAAAAGTGGTCGTTAATTTATCTAAGGTGTAATATCTAATAGTGTAATCAAAGGATTAATTATAACAGTACAATTATTTCATGCAACAATAAAACCCATTTTTGTTACTTACTTTTCATCAGGGAGTGCTGTAACAAAGTATGGCTGACTATGCTTTGGTGGCAATGTAATGCTATTTGCCTTTTTCTTTCCCAAGAGGGCCATACTGTGGGTTTCATATAGGTCTAGACTTAAGGCATTAGACATTCTGTGAGACACCATGAACGGAAGGTCTTTCAGACGCTCTAATTCACTTATCTGCTCATGTCGGACTTGCATTCGAATGGTATAATCCCCTTTCTCAAGCTTTACAGAATACTAAAACAAAAAGGTTGCAGTTAAATATCGCTTATTACAAGATTGTCTATTAAGAAACACAAAAATAATGCCCTCAAATCACTATTTTTGTACAAGATCACACAATTGATATCAAGCTTACCACTATGGCCACTTTATACAGACTCTAAAAACTGTATATCCTTAGACTAACATACTGAAAATAGAAGATCCTTATATCTTTATAAGGGAATCACTTTTCTTTGCCAGAAAAACGATTTCTCTCAAATGGATCACAGCAGACCCACCCTGTATTAAAGCCTGGAGAAATATAATCTACAACACTCTCCCGGATCATAACATTACATACCAACACAGACACTTCCATAAGAAATTCCATAAAGTCTGGGGTCCTTGGTTAGATGCTATATACACTTCAAATCAGTCAGGCAAATGTATTAAAATTGCAATAAGCGGGATGTAAACTCAATCTAATACTACATATATGTCGATCTGCTGTATTTTATCTAAAATATTCTCAGGTACCTTTGCCTTGCACAATAATATACAAATACTACTTCTACAGGTAAATGCTTTGTTCATAGAAATGCACAAGAATGCAGAGGGGCTAATGCCCCCCGGGCCGGTCTCTGTGATAGATACTGGGCCTGTAATGCATTAAGCTGCATTACTTCGTGCTGGGGATGAGCTGGAAACGATCTATGTGGTGCAGTTGGCACCTGTTTCTCTTCTTTTCCTGCATGCACGCACTCCCGTTTATGTGCGCATGTGCTTGTTCTTTGAGGCTTCCATTAGGCTTAGCTTCCAGAGACAGTCAGTAAGTGGCTTTACTGTCCATGGGGGTTTTGTATATCTACAAGTCTGTTCTGCTGGGCATAGGGGCATTTTATATTATTTAACAGTCTGTGTTCTGCTGGATTTGCGTGGGGGCAGTTTATATAAAGAAGTCTGTGTGCAGCAGGGCCTGGGGGCATTTTATAATATTTACCAGTCTGTGTGCTGCTGGACATGGGGGCACTTTATATTTAAAAGTATGTGTGGGATGGTCAAGAGTGCATGTTATATAAACGAGTCTCTGTGAGCATATCTTATAATTTCAGGTCTGTTTTGGCTAGGTATTTTATATTTAAAAGACTGTGTGGGATTATATTTACCAGGAAGGGAAGAATGAGATGACTGCACAACACAAACCTGAATCAGCAAACTCGAAGATAATAAAACGTAGCCTTTATTTTCAAAGTTAAAACTTGTACATGAACATGACTAGAATCACGGACACAGATCACCAGGGGCAAGGGGGGTCGCTCCTCCTACACCCCGGGAGCTCTCAACAAGTTGAGAAAACTCCCAGGATGTAGGAGGAGCAAAACGTGTCCTACTCGACCGTTTGTGTGTTTTAGCCCTCTGCCTTCATCGTTTGCTAAACCAAGCACTTTATCTCTTAAAGAATTTCTGACAATGAGCTGTGTGTACTACAGCTACAGGACAATACGGTACAGTTGTATCGGATACCCTATAGGTATCTACTACATAGTGACTGCACATTATATACTTATTACGGATGATTAAGGCAGAATGCATACGTTTTTAATCATTGTATCCGTGTATACTATTAAAGTATTTTTAATTTTTTCTAAATTAGAGTGTTGCAGTTCGGCCTACTTCAATTTTTTTCTATTGTCATATTATATAGCCTATTACTTGCACCTCCCCTACTACAGGGTTTTTGATAATTACCAGTGCCCTACATAGTGTCGCAAGACAATATGTACTTTGCGCATATATCAGCCCAACTATACAATGTCAGCTAATTGCTTGTGTCTGTAGGTAAAGCACATAATGAATTTTGATTTACGCAGAGCTAGAACTATTGTGAAACTTAATGCAACCAGAATGTGTTAGGAATTCTTTATTTACGGTATCTAATTTCTTTTTAACTTCTTACCTTGTTCATTGTTTATTATACATAACCCTGAAATTTTTGTAGGGTGCGTAGAAATTTTATATTCACTGAAACCACACATAGCCAAACACACATAATTTACACTGTGCACCAATAGGCACAGTTTGCTAGTCTATGTATAAATACATACATACAAACTAGACTGCTGGTTATTGAATCAGGGATTGAAGTCAAAATATTAATCTAATCAAGAACAAAGCAAGGTAAAAAAATATAACATTGTCTACACACAAGGCCTCAGTTGTGACAAGATACCAGTATGTTTCTGAAACTGAATTTATTTCGGCATCTATAATTTGTACGCCAAACACATTGCATATTATTTTTAAAATATCTCTCTACATTTCATGATTATATGCAAATCCGTTAATCAGTACCTGGTGTGGATAGGCATCTCCGGAACCCATCTGTCGCTTGTTCTGATCATAGATAATCCAGAGCTGACTATCAAATTCTGATTCATATAACAATTCACACAGTAGCGGACAACTTGGGGTTACTTCTCCACTTTTAGGCTAAAAAAACAAAAAAGCAGTTCTAGTGTGTTCTAGTCTTAGCTGTCACCTTATTTATTAAATTAATTTAAAAACACACATACACATTATGCTGGTTAGAAAATAATTTCCTTTTAAAAGTTCATACAGCACTGCCCCGGTAACACTACCATAAACCCAAATCTAATTGGTCCAGAATGGGTAAGAACAAAATACAAAACACCCAATGTGGGAGCTCAAACCCTGTATTTTAAGAGCTGCATGGTCAAGTGTTGTAAAAAAAAAAATAAATAAAACAATAAAAAAAAAAAAAAAACCCCAACAAAATATACCTAGGTACGGTCTGGCATGAACAAATCTTGGGAGGCTTTAATTCCTAAACTCCTATTAGATGATTAGATGAACATAAGAGGTGATACATAAATAGATCATCAATAAATTATCAGTCTAATGTATCAATGTAATATTAAATATTTCATTATGTCAAATTACAATAAGTTTGGCATCTGTTTTCAGTTTACGAATATTGATAACATTATTAAATCTTGTGTTAAGATTGGGAATTTTCATCCATATGGTTTCTCCTGTTTCAGTACCAAAGATTTGTTTTCAATTGCCACTTTTTGAGTGTCTTTATATGGAGATGTGATCTCTAAAAAGTGTATGTGTCTTTAAAAGGGTAACTGTGGTCTCCAAATTCCACCATACTTTCAAAATTTGCTGGAAAGGTTCAGCTTTAGCTATATTACTTCCTGCTTGAACACTTCCTGTTTTCAGCCATGTGACCAGCCTCAGCCTGCCCCATCTCTACTGTCAATTGTTTCTCCAGGTAGTTAATGCTCATTTAAGACTTAATTCTAGAGAAAACAATAACAGAGATATTATTGTAAGCTCATTTTAAAGAAATACTGCAGGCTTTTATTCAACCATTACTTGTTTGGAGACCACAGTTGTCCTTTAAGAAGTTATAATTAATCAATGATTTCATTACAAATATGGACACGGGTGTATGTGCGTTTACCCACTGACAAGGGTTTCAGCATGAAATGCAGCAGGGTGACCTGTTGGTTTACCCTCTGTTAAGTTTTGATTTTAATGTGCTCTTTTTTTATACAGGGATTGGGCTCCCACATTGTGTGTTTTGTTCTTATGATTTATTTCTTGGCAGATCTTGGGGCTGTGTGGTCTCCCTGTGTATTTATTGGTATCTGGCTAAGCTGCATTTTTTAGTACCAATTTTATATATTAAAACACATCTATACTTAAAAAAAAAAAAAAAAAAAGAATTTACTTTAAATTTCCCATTACTGGAAATTATAATTCTTCCCAACCACCACAGTATCATTTTTAAAAATAAAATCTGCGCCCTACTTCTTTAGAAATCCAATCTAAAACATTATACATTTCAGCTTTCAATCAAGTGCCTTCTCAAAAACTATTCTTCTGTAAGAAGTTTTGCTGTAGCTGGAATAGTGAGAGTTTTGACAGTTGGAATGTTGTACGATGTTGTAGTTTGACAGTTGGTTTGTGGGGGAAAAGTTAGGTCAGATGGAAGTGGTTAAAAGAGGGAGGGGGGATACTGCTCATGAGCAAAACATATTCTGGATTGAAGGCATGCAGCAGCACACATGCTTCAGAGTAAGTGCTACTTGCACATATTAATTTATAAATATGAGATGAAGTAATTTTTTCACTATAGTGTCCCTTTAAGAACAAAATACACTCCACATGCATTAAATGCAACATAGACATACCTGGTGAAAGTTGTATGTTAAAATAATCTCGTATAGCTGTCTATTATTTGGCAGAATATCTCTGGATCCTAATGGTCTGGATTTAGCACTGACAGGTCTGCAAGGTAAGACTCACAATATTATATATATATATGAATTTATAACATACATGACACATAGATCACACAAACTCTGAGGATCTCTGTAAAACTACTGCAAAATATAGTGGTTAAAATAAACTACATCAAAGAAAATACATTTTATAACATTCTTTATATAATCTTTCCGATTCCCACTATCCTTTAAAAATTCTTCAATGGATATTAACCGATTTCCACCTAACTATACCGGGAAATATCACATCCACAATCCCCAGGGACCCAGACCACGCATTATGGCACCTCACAAACATGCGCAGGATGTGGCTACAAGACTTGCCCGTTATTGGCAGCAAACCCAAGACGTCGACAGCCCCACTTCACCAGCACCAGATGGATCTATCCACATCCCACAGAGACCCCTAAGACGGAACTAACAGACAAGGTACTAGAGGTCACAGTGATGTGCCAAACGGTGAAAAGAAAAAATCGGTAAAGTGCAGGTTGATATAGCCCTCATCAGACAGGACTTACAAAATTTAAGGTCCAAGGTGTCAGAAATAGAGGCCTGAGTCAGCACCTTGGAAGCCCAAATTCACCTGCTCTGGCGGGTCACAGAGAACCAGAGTAACGCTATACAGGCGATCCAACAGAAACAAGTAGACATGGAAAACAGTCAGCGCTGCAACAACATTCGTTTTGTGGGCCTCCCCACAAAATTCCTAGAGGATCTCCTGCTCAATATCTACGGTAGGGAACACTTCTCCCACACCGTTGCCATTGAACAAGTATACTGTATAGCTCCTCACCCAGCACCTCCGGGAGTCCCCACAAGGACTTTTGTCTCCAGATTCTTAAATTACCGAGATAGGGATATCATATTATGCTTAGCCCTGGAAAAGAGCAATAACGCTTATCAAAATGCAAAGGTATAGGTATACCCAGGTTACTCGTCCGACATACAAAAACAAAGCCTAATTCCTGAACAATAAACATAAGCTACGAGAAAAACCCAGCCTGCCACCGAGTAAAAGATGGAGACCATACACAACCCCAAACGAGGCCCTGGACTCTCTCAGAAGATCCACTTCCGAATAAGAACCCACAATAATGGAACCGGTTCTGCACCAGAATAATAGCCCCAAGCAACCACAGACGCTATACTTTACAATGGGGCCACCTGTCCGACCCCAACGCAGTTGGATAATCGGAATGAACATCCTACAACAACCGACGACCCACAAAAACAAAGCCATTCTGGATTACAAGTTAACATATATTTAAAAAGCAACCCTAAATAATCACTTACATTAAAAGCTGTGCCGGGACTTTGATCACAGAGGTCATGGGTGGTGGAATCAAATCAACTCTGCCATGTACACACCATTAGCCTATATGTTTTGTGGCACTGTTTGTGCTAGGGGCTATCAGGAGGCAGCATTCAAGTGCCCCCCTACTCCCCCCATCGGTTTTGTCCAAACCGATGGGGGTGGGGGGTTCGGGAGAGAACACTTTTTTGCTGTGACCGTACAGGAGCAGCCGGTCCAATGAGCAAGTTCAGGTCCGTGCAGCAAGGGAGACACTGGTAACGTCACAGGATTTCCTGCTTCACCTGGGTCTTCCCTTAGGCTTCCCACTGTATGGTCCAGATAGGGTACTGCACTGCGATCTCTATTCAGATTGCAGGCTATAGTAAGCGGTCAGTGTGTGACATCTTACTTAAGTATTTGTGAATTGAACTCTGAGTTCCATTCACAAATAGGATTTTTTCTTAGCAAAGACTTGGGGGGAGAGATCAAGATTAGGTGATCAGTTCTTTGCCAATGAAACACCAACAAGTTGTTCAAAATTATTGATCTTTGCCAATGAATGAAAAATCACTCTGAAATTTTTCACTCTGAAATTTTCCAGTCGGATTTTGACTTTGAAAACTGACATTTATGCTTGTATTGCAAGTTTGTTATCATTCCCTCAGATGATCTGATAATTATCTTTGGGAATGCTAAAAAAAAAAAAAAAAAAAAAAAAAAAAGAGAAACCCAAAAAAAAATCTGTTTAAAAAAAAAAAAAAAAACCCCCCCCCCCCCTTTTCATTTTTAAAAAATAAATCTATAAATTAGCAAAAAAAATTGGTCTTCTCCAAGCCGCCCAATATCCCTGGTGGTATCGGTAAAGTAAATGCAGATTATTATTCCTCTAATTTCAAGGGAAACTAAGCCTATTAAGAAATTTTGCAGAGGTACCAAAAAAAGACCGAAATGATTTTTTTAGGATCAGTAAAGTGTGCAAGAACTTGTGCATCTCTCAGTACCAACTGGTTTTCACTAAAATACCCCTAAAAGGGGGAGTGTGTGCGTGGGGAGTGGCGTTTGATTTTTTTTTTTTTCTTGTAATTGCACATGTATATGTCGTCCATTTGAGCTGGTGGCCACGTCTATGTGCACCCTTCGTATGGCATAACATTTGATTCAGGACATGTGAGAAATTGACATTTAGTGGATTTTTTTACTTGTCAAGTTGGTTTAGGTAGGATTTCAACCTTTGAATCATCTTATTTTATTATTTCAGAAAATCTCCTAAGAGCATGGAGTTCTATGGATGACAGCATCTGGAATTCTTCCTCTATGTATGACATGGCACCGTATGTAGCATAAGGAGTGTAGGTTCCAAAAACATATCGTTTGTGTGGGGTATTTCCAAGTTTCGGGACCGTTTCCTTTGAAAAACAGGAGGCTGTTCATATCACAGAGCAATTTGATTTACGGCTTACTGTTAATCATAAGGATATTAGAAGTCACCTCTGAGTCCTGTTTCCTTTATAAAAGTCCTTTAATATCGTAATGGAACTCTTTGGTAACTTCTAATATCCTTATAATGAACAGTAGGGGTTACATTATCCCTTATTATATTATATTACATGAGTGGTACTCAGAGATCCTGGTCTTGTATAACTCAGCCTGTGTGCTTGTACTTTTACCACAGAACTCCTCAGTGACATCTAATATTCTTATAATTTACAGTACATTATTCACTATATAACCCACACCTTCCTTTAAAGCCCACTCCACTCCCCCCCCCCCAAAAAAAAAATTAACCTTTTCATTCACCAACCAAAAACGTGTTTTCTTTTTACTTACTTTGTAAAAAGACACTCTCATGCCGAGAAATTAAATTTACAAAACCCCGATTCCTCTCTGCTGTTATGAGCTGGATATGAGCACACACAGCAGCAGAGGAGGCTTGTTCAGTAAAAATATAGTAATAAAAAATGACTAATATTTTTTAAATTAAACCGTTCTATGATTAAAAATTATAAGTATGTTATAAAGCTACATTTTAAAACGTAAATCCATGTGCTAAGGTGTTAACAGATGTGAACGACAACATTGCACATCCCTCCCCCCCACCCCCTGAAAATCCTGCGCTTACCTTTGGTTACACCTCATCAAATATGAAACAAATAGAAATTGTGTTTATTAAAGTTTGCCAAGCATAGCACCAACCAGTGAAATTTAGAGTTGGGTTAAGTTGCTTAAAGAGTATATTTTAATGCAAATACATATGCTTTTCAGAAAAAATAGAGCAATATTTTTTCATCCCAATGACCTTAATCTGCCAATTCAGCATTTTGTCTGTGTATAAATAAATGCAACTGAAATACTGACTTCCTGTTTGCAGGACCCCTAGTAGAGACTGTTATAGTCTTGCCCTTGACCCAGCGGCTGGGTTGATTCAGTTGCTCAGTAGAGATCTGAGCATCTTTAACCCAGCCAACAGCCAATCAGTAGAAATAACTGTTAGGAACATTCCAAGGATGTGGTGCTTTCTGGGAAGAAGGACCGTAAGAACCTGAAATATCAGATCACTAATGCCAACAGCATGGAATAGCAAGGGGTATAAATTCAACAGATTTTTCATAATGGGAGAGAATATGTAGAATAACTAAGAAGGCATTACACCAACTAACAATTTAACGAATATTGATCATTTCCACTGAACTGTCCCTTTAAATAGAACCGATGTTTAAACTTTAAATAATTTATTACCTCAACGTTTGAACCCAGTTTTTTAAACTAATACTTGGAGATAGGTCTTCATATCTTAATGTGGAAAGCACATCAAATCTAGAAACTCCTTCTGATGCATGCTGTAAATAAAATTTAAAATGTCAATATAAATCATACCCAGTAAAATTCAGTTTTCAGATGCACAGAATAATCTAGTTTTATCCAAAAATATAAAAGGGTATAAAGTGATTTGTTAAACACCCCAATTTTCTATATATTGGGTCACATTGAAGGTTTGCCTTCTGGGAAATTGTACTCCACCCAGTTAGGTCATGTGCTCGTTTGAGCAAAGTACTTTAAACTAGAGAGTCCGCTTCAAGCATTCAGACCACACAGGAGAAGCTGTCAGCTCATGTAGCCAAAAAGGCAAGTGCCAGAAGGTTAGGACCCAGTTTAAGAAAGCAACCTTGATGTGGTGACGGGGCTTAAAATAATTTGTCCAACTTATTGAACTAATTGCTTTTATTTATCTAGGGTTTAGCAGGCTTTTTGTAGCAGCAACCTTATGGAGGTAGCCAATATGCAATTAGAATTGTTTAGGCCTGATTTACCCAGACGTGCTGTGCTAAAAATAGGAATCAAACTCGTGCTAACCAATATTGAATAGGTTAGCGCAAGTTTAACTCCATAATTGCACTGGCTGTACCAGTTTCACAAAAGACACCTGTCAGGAAAATGTGTAGAGTGACTTGGTAAGAATGGGTTAACTAGTAGTATTGGTTCTTGAAAAAAACCAATAAACATTCCATTCCAACCTGGAACAGTCCTATTGTTTATATTACGATTAGTCAAGCATGGAACCAGGTCTCCTTTTCTAGACAATGTGGAGCCGAACCGTGCATCTGGAATTCTCTTCAGCTAGGGGTCTGGTGGGTACTAAGAGGTCATCTTAAGGACAAGTCATACATGTAAAATAATTGTATTTCGGTATTGGAATGTGTAAGACAGAAACCAATGTTATATTTGTAAATATAATAATTTGCCCATTAATAGGATACCCAACATGGAGCCCTTATTCCCTTGGCAAGGTGAGTTATTAATATCTGGGGAAATATGGATAACACACAGGTCATGTTTGGTATTGGAGGAATTGATAATTAATAAAGGAGAGGAATATGTGATCAATATCCCAATACAATGTACATATCTACATTTATATGGAGTCTGCCTAAATGAGGGGGAATGAATGCTTTTGGCTAGTCGTAAATCTGGATTCCTGGACACTCCCACCTCATGAGGAGGGCGTAGTTCAACAAATAGTTTAAAAGTCCATGTAGTCCAAAATAATGTGGTTCATACTTTGGGGACATGCTAAAAACGTGTGTATGGACCCAATGTTTCTTCCTGCCCCAGGATACAGGACTTCTTCTAGTGAGTAGGGTCTGAATATTTTTATCCTTTTTATTTTCTATAACTGTTGTACTTATTGTATGTCATTTTATTGTAACACCATTTTATTTTATTTTTGTATTATATGCACTGTCCACCTTTTGGAATATTAAATCTAAAATTTAATAAGTTTTGTCTTTGATGCTCTAAAAGAACTCAGTTAGCCTCTGATAAGTTTATATGTGTTTGAATGGAGTGTGCAGTGTAAATGCTAATTAACTCTTGTGAAGGACTGATGCTAATTAACCAGTTAGTTGCTGGAGTGAATGGTGTAGTGTTAACCATTTAGCCGCCAGGACAGGGGTGTGCATAGTCAGTGAGAGTCAAGAGTGGGTTTTTGGGGCGTCTTTAAGGCCGTAACTTAAAGTGGTGGCAGCGAATACCGATTAATTAGTCAGATCACGTGCCCAGCGAACTGGCGATGGACATTGGATCGGGAGCCAAAAACAGCGCAAAAAGCAGCAGAAGTCGCAGACACCTATGCAGCCAACAGGGTGCCAACATATCCAAAAGGTCCAACGTTACAAAGATCACCAAGCTGGAAGGATCGTCACCACAGGGAAGCAGCACCGCAGAATGTCAAGGCGGGTGAGAATTTGTCTGAAAGGCCCAGTGTGAGCGTAAACCATGGAGATACACGCAGATGTTTTATATGTAACCAGACGGGACATGTAAGAGCTTCCTGTCCAGAAAGAAAGGGACGAGTGTCACCAGTCAATCCTGTTGTAATGCTCGTATCTGGTAAGACAGAGAATTTATGTCATCATATGCAGACTGTGACTGTGGGAGATAAAGTTACCCAGGGGTTACGGGACTCAGGAGCTAACTTGTCTCTGGTGCGCCCAGAGATGATTAAATTTGGGGACATTATTCCTGGGAAGACTTTATTGGTAAAGGGAGTGGGTGGGAGTCATCCACGGGTGCCTGTGGCTAATGTTTACTTGGATTGGGGTGTGGGGAGAGGTCTGAGGGAAGTGGGGATATCTAATGAAATTCCTGTCAATGTGTTATTGGGGAATGATTTGGGGAGAATGGTCTCTGCTTTTGTGCCAAATGATCCGGTCTCACTAGGTCCAGCCGCGCTGGAGTGTGACCACCCACTGCAATCAGTAAAGGGAACAGGTAACAAGGGGCAAGGTAACTGGGAGGGAGGGCTGAGAGACCAGAGCAGATGTCCGTCAGTGCCAGAACCAGTACTGTCTAACTGTGTGAATGGAGAGAGAGAGGGGGATCCCCCAGTTCACTCTCTGGTAGAGTCAGGTATAGTACCTGTAGGTAGGGATTGTCACAGTAACTGGGAGGGAGGGCTGAGAGACCAGAGAGGGTGTCAGTCAGTGCCAGAACCAGTATTGTCTACATGTGTGAATGTAGAGGGGGAGGAAAGGTATCCCCAGGGTGATGTTCTGGGTAAAGTACCCGTAGTAGAGAGGGATTTCCAGAGTAGGATCCCTGATCCTGTGCCCAATCTGCCTGAGGTCCTGGATAGCAGTCAGGAATTAGTGCAGGAGTGTGTGGGGCAGGTGGTAAGGACTCAAAGCAGGTTCCTAAGGGATGTTTCCACTCAGACTGAGGGAGAAGAGGGTAGCTGTGGGCATGCGGTAGCGCCAGTACCAGCTTCAGTGGTGAGTGGAGAAGAAAGGGTAAGGGTTAAAGAGGGACAGCTAACAGACCTAGGAGTGTCCCAGGTAGATAGAAAGAAGGTAGCTATCCCTGAGGACAAAACCATACCAGTAACAGTCACTGGTTTGTCCCAGTCTAAGAGGGAGCAGGGATATGGTGAGCAGGAAGGCAAGGAAAGGGTTAAGAGTGACCAGTATCTGTCTGAGTTTAGACCCAGGGAATGGGGAACTTTAGACTTACAGGATACAGGTAGCAGTGAGGATAAAGGAGGATCTGTCCAGCAGGAGAGTGTGTCAGAGGGAGGACAGATGCCTGAGGTTAGGAGTGGCCGGGTACAGTCCCCTACATATCAATGTACTCCAGGTGGTAAATACAGAACTGTACCTGTCAGCACACAGAGTGGTCACACAGATGGTAGTATGGGTGGTTTGCTCTCTATATCAGAGTGTGTACAGACTGAGCATCAAGAGGTTAACCAGTCTACTTGGGTGAATGACTGTGAACCCAAACCCAGTTCTCATAACCACAGTAAAGAGGATGGTGGTTTTGTAAAAATGTGCAGGTGGAATCACATCGTGGAGCAATATGATTTACATTCACCGAACAAAGGGAATGCAGGTGGATATTCGTGTCTATCGGAACCACCTGATTATGGACGCAGTAGGAGTGACCTGTGAGTCACATCCCGTGCGCCAATTTTAAAGAGGGAGGTGTCAGGAAAATGTGTAGAGTGACTTGGTAAGAATGGGTTAACTAGTAGTATTGGTTCTTGAAAAAAACCAATAAACATTCCATTCCAACCTGGAACAGTCCTATTGTTTATATTACGATTAGTCAAGCATGGAACCAGGTCTCCTTTTCTAGACAATGTGGAGCCGAACCGTGCATCTGGAATTCTCTTCAGCTAGGGGTCTGGTGGGTACTAAGAGGTCATCTTAAGGACAAGTCATACATGTAAAATAATTGTATTTCGGTATTGGAATGTGTAAGACAGAAACCAATGTTATATTTGTAAATATAATAATTTGCCCATTAATAGGATACCCAACATGGAGCCCTTATTCCCTTGGCAAGGTGAGTTATTAATATCTGGGGAAATATGGATAACACACAGGTCATGTTTGGTATTGGAGGAATTGATAATTAATAAAGGAGAGGAATATGTGATCAATATCCCAATACAATGTACATATCTACATTTATATGGAGTCTGCCTAAATGAGGGGGAATGAATGCTTTTGGCTAGTCGTAAATCTGGATTCCTGGACACTCCCACCTCATGAGGAGGGCGTAGTTCAACAAATAGTTTAAAAGTCCATGTAGTCCAAAATAATGTGGTTCATACTTTGGGGACATGCTAAAAACGTGTGTATGGACCCAATGTTTCTTCCTGCCCCAGGATACAGGACTTCTTCTAGTGAGTAGGGTCTGAATATTTTTATCCTTTTTATTTTCTATAACTGTTGTACTTATTGTATGTCATTTTATTGTAACACCATTTTATTTTATTTTTGTATTATATGCACTGTCCACCTTTTGGAATATTAAATCTAAAATTTAATAAGTTTTGTCTTTGATGCTCTAAAAGAACTCAGTTAGCCTCTGATAAGTTTATATGTGTTTGAATGGAGTGTGCAGTGTAAATGCTAATTAACTCTTGTGAAGGACTGATGCTAATTAACCAGTTAGTTGCTGGAGTGAATGGTGTAGTGTTAACCATTTAGCCGCCAGGACAGGGGTGTGCATAGTCAGTGAGAGTCAAGAGTGGGTTTTTGGGGCGTCTTTAAGGCCGTAACTTAAAGTGGTGGCAGCGAATACCGATTAATTAGTCAGATCACGTGCCCAGCGAACTGGCGTTCGTGACAACATGTACCCCCCGAAACGTTGTGTTAGATGTTTTGGTCTGTATTAAATAAAATTTACAGTTTGGAGTGCCACCCATGCCTATTTGTGTTCCTGAAGTATAATCCATTGAGGGTTGGATTGTTTGAGGAGTGAGCACCCACACTTGGTACGAGTGCAGAGGACACTATGTTTCTTCATCCCATATGTAGCAGGGGTCTCCGAGAATTAAGAAGAATTTTCAAAAAAACACGTATCCCCGGTCTGCTTTAACTGAACAACACACTGAGGCAGCAATTGGTAGTCCAAAAGACCCAATACCGAAACACAAGAAAAGCGCATCATATACGCAGCGCATGAGAATGCTCTGATTTGATTTGGAGGGACCAAACAGCAACTCCATCACGTATGGCCCAGCACAGAAAGCCAATTTTCTCGGGTCAGACTCAGCCGTGTACCTGTCATCTAAGATAAGACATACCTTTGAAGATTGTAATGTTAACATACTGGCGAAGGAAGTGCGTACTGGTTCAAGAGAGGTGTTAAGGAGGAGGCCATTTATTGAAAATAAAGAACCAAGCCTAAATAGGGTGGGGGGTTTCGACAACCAACTGTCTGCCATGTACAATGCTGTTTACACCTACTCTGGCATTCCTATAACACCTCTTAGCCACTCTCTCTCACGCCCTTACCACTTGGCTGTGATTATGCTAATGGGATTTTCCAGGTACATAATTGCCAAAGATTCTTGTACAGTCATTCGATTGAGAAAGCCAGTCGGATACTACACGAAACGTCTAAGAACTAAACTTCAAGTCCAGTTGATCTAATTGAATACAACAGATACAACCCCTATTATTGAAATGAAGGAGCCATCCTGGATTTTAATCATTAGTTATCACTACTTGATAAGTTAACACCCCTTATAACTGGCATTACAACCTTTTCTACCACCCAAAGTGTTACTTTACTTCACAATAAAAACCAGTGTTACTTAATTTAAAAAGTGCAGTTTGAGATTATTGGGATTGCAGTACTTCCAGATAGAACAGTCACTCAAATTAATTGAAAAACAAAACAAAATTGATAAAGTGCTCACAGCCAAATAGATTCAGATTCGGGCACAGTGCTACCAACGACATTGAAAACACATTAAAATTAGTTCAGGATAACTTACAGCTTTTTGCCTAGCTCCGTTTTTGATAACGTCAGAGTACCAGAAAGGTAACACACCTGGACCAGCACAGCCCTTTTGGTACTCGTTGAAGGCAATAATTATTAATTACATTAATTCCAGCAGATATATAAACAATCAAAATCCATTTTAAGAATTGAGGATGTCCTTAGAGTCCCATATTTTCTTAAAAATAGATGAAAAAAACAATCTTCAGAAAAAGCTTAGGCTTCAAACCTTCTAAACAGTGCATGAACCAATGATCTTGTTTTGTGGGTGGGTGGTGGTGTGTGTGGACAGGAGTCTACATTCTTTAGTACACATTTCTATAGATCTTATCCTATAATGCTTCAGTCAGTTAGAGAGTATAATAATCACTATCTTTTTCACAAGGGGCAAACAAAGACAGGTGTCACAGCTTAAGACTGAGGGAAAGTTCTTCAGCTTAAAAGTTTTTCATTGTTAGTGCTTGGTTGTGTGTATGCTCTGCCCGATGTTGATAGAAACTCTAACCATTCAAAATTGGCTGGATGTCTTCTGGAAAGATAGAATATTCAGGGTTACATGTTAAGCTAGGTACACACTACAGATTTTTTGAAAGATGACAGACTGATCTAAGTCCTGTACTGCATCTTTCAAGATCTGCTAAACAACAGCCCCGAGCGTTCTTCCTATGCCATCAAGGGAGAAGCTCGGGACTGTGTGTTTTTCCTCAGCCGCACAGACTCCTCTATAGGGTGCGTTAGTTTTTTTCGTCGCCACGGAACATCGGAAAACTGCTACACACACTAGCTTAAAGCCCGGATACCCATTATAGTGTATGCAATTGGCAATGCACCTGTGCTTTGGTTGTATGTAAAAAAAAGTCTGTAGTTTTTTGTTTTTTTAAAAAGTGGTCGTTAATTTACTAAGGTGTAATATCTAATAGTGTAATCAAAGGATTAATTATAACAGTACAATTATTTCATGCAACATAAAACCCATTTTTTGTTACTTTACTTTCATCAGGGAGTGTCTGTAACAAAGTATGCTGACATGCTTTGGTGGCATGTAATGCTATTTGCCTTTTCTTTCCCAAGAGGGCCATACTTGGGGTTTCATATAGTCTAGACTTAAGGCATTAGACTTCTGTGAGACACCATGAACGGAAGGTCTTTCAGACGCTCTAATTCACTTATCTGCTCATGTCGGACTTGCTTCGAATGGTATAATCCCCTTTCTCAAGCTTTACAGAATACTAAAACAAAAAGGTTGCAGTTAAATATCGCGCTTATTACAATTTGTCTATTAGAAACACACAAAATAATGCCCTCAAATCACTATTTTTGTACAAGATCACACAATTGATATCAAGCTTACCACTATGGCCACTTTATACAGACTCTAAAACTGTATATCCTTAACAACATACGGAAAAGAGAAGATCCTTTTCTTTTATAAGGGAATCACTTTTCTTTGCCAGAAAACGATTTCTCTCAAATGGATCACAGCGACCCCCCCTGTATTAAAGCCTGGAGAAATATAATCTACAACACTCTCCCGGATCATAACATTACCTACCACCAGCACCACTTCAATAAGAAATTCCATAAAGTCTGGGGTCCTTGGTTAGATGCTATATCACTTGCAACATCAGTCAGGCATTATTAAAATTGCAATAAGCGGGATGTAAACTCAATCTAATACCATTATGTCGATCTGCTGTATTTTATCTAAAAATATTCTCAGGTACCTTGCCTTGCACAATTATCTACAAACTACTTCTATACAGGTAAATGCTTTGTGCATAGAAATGCACAAGATGCAGAGGGGCTAATGCCCCCCGGACGGTCTCTGTGATATACTGGGCCTGTAATGCATTAAGCGCATACTTCGGGCTGGGGATGAGCTGGAAACGATCTATGTGGTCAGTTGGCACCTGTTTTCTTCTTTTCCTGCATGCACGCACTCCCGTTAGTGTGCGCATGGGCTTGTTCTTTGAGTTTCCATTAGGCTTAGCTTCCAGAGACAGTCATAAGTGGCTTTACTGTCCATAGGGGGTTTTGTTATCTACAAGTCTGTTCTGCTGGCATAGGGCATTTTATATTATTTAACAGTCTGTGTTTCTGCTGGATTTCTGGGGCAGTTTTATAAAGAAGTCTGTGTGCGCAGCCTGGGGGCATTTATAATATTGTACCAGTCTGTGTGCTGCTGGACATGGGGGCACTTTTATATTTAAAAGTATGTGTGGGATGTCAAGATGCATGTTATAAACGAGTCTCTGTGAGCATTCTATATTTCAGGTCTGTTTTGGGCTGTATTTTATATTTAAAGACTGTGTGGGATTATATTTACCATGAAGGGAAGATGAATCTGCACAACACAAACCTAATCAGCAAACTCGAAGATATAAAACTACCTTTATTTTCAAGTTAAACTTGTACATGAACATGACAAATCACGCCAATCACCAGGGCAAGTGGGGTCGCTCCTCCTACACCCCGGGGCTCGCAACAATTTGAGAAAACTCCCAGGATGTAGGAGGACAAAACGTGTCTACTACGACCGTTTGTGTTTTTAGCCCCTGCCTTCATCGTTTGCTAACCAAGCACTTTATCTCTAAGAATTTCTGACATGAGCTGTGTGGTACTAACAGCTACAGAAGAACAATACGGTACAAGTTGTATCGGATACCCTATAGGTTCTACTCCATAGTGACTTCACATTATTACTTAATTACGGATGATTAAGGCAGATGCATCGTTTTTAACAATTTGTATCCGTGTATACTATTAAAGTAATTATTTAATTTTTTCTAAATTAGAGTGTGCAGTTCGGCCTCTCAATTTTTTTCTATTGTCATATTATATAGCCTATCCTGCACTTCCCTACTACGGTTTTTTGATAATTCCATGCCCTACATAGTGTCGCAAGCAATATTCTTTGCGCATATACAGCGCCAACTACAACTGTCAGCTATTGCTTTGTTCGGTAGGTAGCAACAATGATGATTTGATTTCGCAGAGCTAGAACTATTGTGAAACTTAATGCAACCATAGATGTGTTTAGGAATCTTTATTACGGTATCTAATTTCTGTCAATATTCTCAATTGCTTTAACTTCTTACCCTTGTTCATTGTTATATTATACTATAACCGCTGAAATTTTTTAGGGTGGTCGTAAAATTTTTATTCACTGAAACCAACCTAGCCAAACACATATTTACACTGTGCACACTAATAGGCACTAGTTGTTGCGTACAGGGTATTGTATAAATACACTCAAAATACCTAAACACAAACTATACAATGACAGCAAGCTGCTGTTGTTGGTCATATGAGATAGCAGGCGAAGTCAAAGAATACTTAATTTGAACTAAAGGGTAAAAATATATACAAATTGTGTCTCTTCTATCAATGTCCTCAGTCTGTGACAATTGACTACCTCAGTAGTTTTCGTGGGATAGCTGATTTATTTCGCACATCCTATAATTTGTACGCCAAAACACTTCATGTAAAAGGCAAGGTATTATTTTTTCAAACATTGAATCTCTACAATTACACAATATAATAAATCTCTGTATAACATAACGTACCATAGTGTGTCAGGTATAGGCACTGCCGGAACCCATCTGTCGCTGTTCTTATCATAGATATCCAGAGCTGACTACTTCAAATTCGATTCGTGAATATGAACTCGCAGGGCGGTAGGCGACAACTTGGGTGTTTACGTTCTCCACTTTAGTATACTGGCTGACGAAAATCGCATAAGTCTGAAAGCACAGAGCTTACTAAAAGGCTCTGTGGTTTAAGTCATTACAGCTGGGCACCTTATATTCAGGGAGGTGAGTTATACAAAACACACATACACTTATGTGTGGTGAAAATAATTGTCCTTTAAAAGTCATAACCGCCGTGCCTCGGTAACATACCAATCCCAAATTAAGGTGATGCTGGAAGAACCAATAGCAAAAGCCCCATCGTGGGAGCTCAACGTGATTTAAGTAGGCAGGCAATGTATAGAAAAAAAAAAAAATAAAACAAAAAAAAAAAACAACAAAAACCACCCAACAATATACACCTAGTACGGTTTGGCAGGACACTCAAATAGGGAGGCTTTAATTTCCTAAACTCCTATTAGTGATTAGATGAACATAAGAGGTTGATACATAAATAGATCATCAATAAATTATCAGTCTAATGTTATCAATGTAATATTAAATATTTCATTATGTCAAATTACAATAGTTTGGCATCTGTTTTTCAGTTTACGAAATTGATAACATTATAAATCTTGTGTTAGATTGGGAATTTTCATCCATATGGTTTCTCCTGTTTCAGTAACCAAAGATTGTTTTCAATTGCCACTTTTTGAGTGTCTTTATATGGAGATGTGATCTCTAAAAGATGTATGTGTCTTTAAAAGGGTAACTGTGTCTCCAAATTCCACCATACTTTCAAAATTTGCTGGAAAGGTTCAGCTTAGCTATATTACTTCCTGCTTGAACACTTCCTGTTTTTCAGCCATGTGACCAGCCTCAGCCTGCCCCATCTCGACTGTCAATTGTTTTCTCCAGGTAGTTAATGCTCATTTAAGACTTAATTCTAGAGAAAACAATAACAGAGATATTTTGTAAGCTCATTTTAAAGAAATACTGCAGCTTTTTATTCAACCATTACTTGTTTGAGACCACAGTTGTCCTTTAAGAGTTATAATTAATCAATGATTTCATTACAATATGGACAGGTGTATGTCGTTTACCCACTGACAAGGGTTTCAGCATAAATGCAGCAGGGTGACCTGTTTGTTTACCCTCTGTTAAGTTTTGATTTTAATTTGCTCTTTTTTTTATACAGGGATTGGGCCTCCACTTGTGTGTTTTGTTTCTATGATTTTATTTCTTGGCAGATCTGGGGCTGTGTGTCTCCCTGTGTATTTATTGGTATCTGGCTAGCTGTGCCTTTTAGTACCAATTTATATATTAAAACACATCTAGTACTTAAAAAAAAAAAAAAAAAAAGATTTACTTTAAATTTCCCATTATGAAATTATAATTCTTCCAACCACCACAGTATCATTTTTAAAATAAAATCTGCGCCCTACTTCTTTAGAAATCCATCTAAAACATTATACATTTCAGCTTTCAATCAAGTGCCTTCTCAAAAACTATTCTTCTGTAAGAAGTTTTGCTGTAGCTGGAATAGTGAGAGTTTTTGACAGTTGGAATGTTGTACGATGTTGTAGTTTGACAGTTGGTTTGTGGGGGAAAGTTGGTCAGATGGAAGTTTAAAAGAGGGAGGGGGGATACTGCTCATGAGCAAACATATTCTGGATTGAAGGCATGCAGCAGCACACATGCTTCAGAGTAGTGCTACTTGCACATATTAATTTTAAATATGAGATGAAGTAATTTTTTCACTATAGTGTCCCTTTAAGAACAAATACACTCAACATGCATTAATGCAACATAGACATACCTGGTGAAAGTTGTATGTTTTAAAATAATCTCGTATAGCTGTCTATTTTTGGCAGAATATCTCTGGATCCTAATGTCTGGATTTAGCACTGACAGGTCGGCAAGGTAAGCTCACAATATTATATAAATATATAATGAATTTATACATAACATGACACATAGATCACACAAACTCTGAGGATCTCTGTAAAACTACTGCAAAATATAGTGGTTAAAATAAACTACATCAAAGAAAATACTGTTTATAACATTCTTTATAATAACTTTCCATTCCCCCTATCCTTTAAAAATTCTTCAATGGATTTTAACCGTTTCCACCTAACTATACCGGGAAATATCACATCCACATCCCAGGGACCCAGACCCACGCCATTATGGCACCTCACAAACATGCGCAGGATGTGGCTACCAAGACTTGCCCGTTATTGGCAGCAAACCCACGACGTCGACAGCCCCACTTCACCGCACCAGATGGATCTCTCCACATCCCACAGAACCCCTAAACGAACTAACAGACAGGTACTAGAGGTCCACAGTGATGTGCCAAAACGGTGAAAAGAAAAAATCGTTAAAGGCAGGTTGATATAGCCCTCATCAGACAGGTACTTACAAAATTTAAGGTCCAAGGTGTCAGAAATAGAGGCCTGAGTCCGCACCTTGGAAGCCCAAATTCACCTGCTCTGGCGGGTCACAGAGAACCAGAGTACGCTATACAGGTCGATCCAACAGAAACAAGTAGACATTAAAACAGTCAGCGCTGCAACAACTTCTTTTTGTGGCCTCCCCACAAAATTCCTAGAGGATCTCCTGCTCAATATCTACGGTAGGGACACTTCTCCCACACCGTTGCCATTGAACAAGTATACTGTATATCTCTCTCCCCAGCACCTCCGGGATTCCCACACAAGGCTTTTGTCTCCAGATTCTAAATTACCGAGATAGGATATCATATTATGCTTACCCTGGAAAGAGCAATAACGCTTATCAAAATGCAAAGGTTAGGTAACCCAGGTTACTCGTCCGACATACAAAAACAAAGCCTAATTCCTGAACAATAACATAAGCTCACGAGAAAACCCAGCCTGCCACGGTAAAGATGGAGACCATACACAACCCAAACGAGCCCTGACTCTCTCAGAAGATCCACTTCCGAATAAATAACCCCAAATAATGGAACCGTTCTGCACCAGAATAATAGCCCAACACCCAGACGCTATACTTTTACAATGGGGCCACCTGTCCGACCCAAACCAGTTGGATATACGGAATGAACATCCTACAACCACCGCTACCACAAAAACAAGCCATTCGGGATTACAAGTTAACATATATTTTAAAAGCAACCCTAAATAATAACTTACATTAAAAGCTGTGCCGGGACTTTATCACAGAGGTCATGGGTGGTGGAATCAATCAACTCTGCCATGTACCACACATTAGCCTTATGTTTTGTGGCACTGTTTGTGCTAGGGGCTTCAGGAGGGGCAGACATTCCAAGTAGCCCCCCTACTCCCCCCATCGTTTGTCCAAACCGATGGGGGTGGGGTTCGGGAGAGAGCACTTTTTTGCTGTGACCGTACAGAGCAAGCCGGTCCAATGAGCAAGTTCAGGTCCTTGCAGCAAGGGAGACACTGGTAACGTCACAGGATTCCCCTGCTTCACCGTGGTCTTCCCTTAGGCTTCCCACTGTATGGTCCAGATAGGTTACTGCAACTGCGATCTCTTTCAGATTGCAGGCTATAGTAAGCGGTCAGTGTGTGCATCTATCTTAGTATTTGTGAATTGAACTCTGAGTTCCATTCACAAATAGGATTTTTTCTTAGCAAAGACTGGGGGAGAGATCAAGATTAGGTGATCTTCTTTGCCAATGAACCACCAACAAGTTGTTCAAATTATGATCTTTGCCAATGAATGAAAATCACCGAGAATTTTTCACTCTGAAATTTCCAGTCGGATTTGACTTAAAACTGACATTTAGCTTGTTTGCGTTTGTTATCATCATCCCTCAGATATCTGATAATTATCTTTGGGAATGCTAAAAAAAAAAAAAAAAAAAACAAAAGTGAAATCCACATACAAAATGTCTTTAAAAAAAAATAATAACCCCCCCCCACTTTTATTTTTAAAAAAAAATCTAAAAATTAGCAAAAAAAATTGGTCTTCTCCAGCCGCCCATAACCCTGGGGGTTGGTATCGGTAAAGTAAATGCAGATTATTATTCCTCTAATTTCAAGGGAAACTACCGATTAATAAATTTTGCAGAGGTACCAAAAAAGACGCGAAATGATTTTTTTAGGATCAGTAGTGTGCAAGAACTTGTGCATCTCTCGTACCCACTGGTTTTCACTAAAATACCCTAAAAGGGGGAGTGGTGCGTGGGGAGTGGCGTTTGATTTTTTTTTTTCTTGTATTGCACATGTATATGTCGTCCATTTGAGCTGGTGGCCACTTCTATGTGCACCCTACGTAGGCATACATTTGATTCAGGACATGTGAGAAATTGACATTTTAGTGGATTTTTTTACTTGTCAAGTTGGTTTAGGTAGGATTTCAACCTTTGAATCAGCTTATTTATTATTTCGAAAATCTCCTAAAGCACTGGAGTTCTATGGATGACGCATCTGATTCTTCCTCTAATGTAATACATGGCACCGTATGTAGCATAAGGAGTGTAGGTTCCAAAAACATATCGTTTGTGTGGGGTATTTCCAAGTTTCGGGACCGTTTCCTTTGAAACAGGAGGCTGTTCATATCACAGAGCAATTTGAGTTACGGCTTCCTGTTAATCTAAGGATATGAGAAGTCACCTCTGGAGTCCTGTTTCCTTTATAAAGTCCTTTAATATCGATGAACTCTTGGTAACTTCTAATATCCTATAATGAACAGTAGGGTTACTTATCCCTTATTATATTATACTCATGAGTGGTACTCGAGATCCTGGTCTTGTATAACTCAGCCTGTGTGCTTGTACTTTTACCACAGAACTCCTCAGTGACATCTAATATTCTTATAATTTACAGTCATTATTCCTATATAACCCACACCTTCCTTAAAGCCCACTCCACTCCCCCCCCCAAAAAAAAAATTAACCTTTCCATTCACCAACAAAAACTGTTTCTTTTTACTTACTTTGTAAAAAGACACTCTCAGGCCGGAAATTAATTTACAAACCCGATTCCTCTCTGCTGTTATGAGCCTGGATATGAGCACACACAGCAGCAGAGGAGGCTTGTTCAGTAAAATATATATAAAAAATGACTAATATTTTTTAAATTAAACCGTTCTATGATTAAAAATTATAATATGTTATAAGCTACATTTTAAAACGTAAATCCTGTGCTAAGGTGTTAAAGATGTGAACGACAACATTCACATCCCTCCCCCCCACCCCTGAAAATCCTGCGCTTACCTTTGGTTACACCTCATCAAAATATGAAACAAATAGAAATTGTGTTTATTAAAGTTTGCCAAGCATAGCACCAACCAGTGAAATTTAGAGTTGGTTGTTGCTTAAAGAGTATATTTTAATGCAAATACATAGCTTTTCAGAAAAAATAGAGCAATATTTTTTCATCCCAATGACCTTAATCTGCCAATCAGCATTTTGTCTGTGTATAAATAAATGCAACTGAAATCCTGACTTCCTGTTTGCAGGACCCTAGTAGGACTGTTATAGTCTTGCCCTTGACCAGGCGGCTGGTTATTCAGTTTCTCAGTAGAGATCTGCATCTTTAACCCAGCCAACAGCCATCAGTAGAAATAACTGTTAGAACATTCCAAGGATGTGGTGCTTTCTGGGAAGAAGACCGTAAGAACCTGAATATCAGATCACTAATGCCAACAGCATGGAATAGCACGGGGTATAAATTCAACATTTTTCATAATGGGAAAATGTAGAATACTAAGAAGGCATTACACCAACACAATTTAACGAATATTGAGCATTCCACTGAACTGTCCCTTTAAATAGAAACCGATGTTTAAACTTTAAATAATTTATTACCTCAACGTTGAACCCAGTTTTTTAACTAATACTTGGAGATAGGTCCTTCGTATCTTAATGTTGGAAAAGGCACATCAATCTAGAAACTCCTTCTGATCATGCTGTAAATAAAATTTAAAAGTCAATATAAATCATACCCAGTAAAATTCAGTTTCAGATCAGAGATAATCTAGTTTTTATCCAAAATATAAAAGGGTATAAAGTGATTGTGTTAAACACCCCAATTTTCTATATATTGGGTCACATTTGAAGGTTTGCCTTCTGGAAATTGTACTCCACCCAGTTAGGTCATGTGCTCGTTAGCAAAGTACTTAAACTAGAGAGTCCGCTTCAAGCATTCAGACCACACAGGCGAGAAGCTGTCAGCTCATGTAGCAAAACAGGCAAGTGCCAAAGGTTAGGACCCATTTAAGAAAGCACCTTGATGGGGGTGACGGGGCTTAAAATAATTTGTCCCAACTTATTGAACTAATTGCTTTTATTTATCTAGGGTTTAGCATCTTTTGTAGCAGCAACCTATGGAGGTAGCCAATATGCAATTA
Source organism: Hymenochirus boettgeri (assembly GCA_019447015.1). Lineage (NCBI taxonomy): Eukaryota > Metazoa > Chordata > Amphibia > Anura > Pipidae > Hymenochirus > Hymenochirus boettgeri. The sequence goes on along the minus strand of CM033470.1, from coordinate 217,951,249 downwards.
GAATTGTTTAGGCCTGATTTACCCAGAGTGAGTGCTGTGCTAAATAGGAATCAAACTCGTGCTAACCAATATTGATAGGTTAGCGCAAATTTAACTCCATAATTGCACTGGCTGTACCATTTTCACAAAGACACCTGTCGGAAAGTGTGTAGAGGTGACTTGGTAAGAATGGGTTACTAGTAGTATTGGTTCTTGAAAAAAACCAACTAAACATTCCATTCCAACCTGGAACAGTCCTATTGTTTATTTCGATTAGTCAAGCATGGAACCAGGTCTCCTTTCTAGACAATGTGGAGCCGAACCGTGCATCTGGAATTCTCTTCAGCTAGGGGTCTGGTGGGTACTAAGAGGTCATCTTAAGGACAATCATACATGTAAAATAATTGTATTTCGGATTGGATATTGGAATTTAGCCAGAAACCAATGTTATATTTGTAAATATAATAATTTCCGCATTAATAGGATACCCAACATGGAGCCCTTATTCCCTTGGCAGGTGAGTTATAATATCTGGGGAAATTGGATAACACACAGGTCTGTTTGGTATTGGAGGAATTGATAATTATAAAGGAGGGAATATGTGATCAATATCCCAATACAATGTACAATCTACATTTTATGGAGTCTGCCTAAATGAGGGGGAATGAATGCTTGGCTAGTCGTAAATCTGGATTCCTGGACCCCCACCTCATGAGGGGCGTAGTTTCAACAATAGTTTAAAGTCCATGTATTCCAAAATAATGTGGTTCATACTTGGGAATGGGCGAAAAACGTGTATGGACCCAATGTTTTTTCTTCCTGCCCCAGGATACAGGACTTCTTCTAGTGAGTGGGTCTGAATATTTTATCCTTTTTATTTTCTATACTGTTGTTCTTATTGTATGTCATTTATTGTAACACCAGTTATTTTATTTTTGTATTAATGCACTGTCCACCTTTTGGAATATTAATCTAAAATTTAATAAGTTTTGTCTTGATGCTCTAAAAGAACTCAGTTACCTCTGATAATTTTTATGTGTTTGAATGGAGTGTGCAGTGTAATGCTAATTAACTCTTTGAAGGACTGATGCTATTAACCAGTTTAGTTGCTGAGTGATGGTGTATTGTTAACCATTTAGCCCCCAGGACAGGGGTGTGCATGTCAGTGAGAGTCAAGAGTGGGTTTTTGGGGCGTCTTTAAGGCCGTAACTTAAGGGGTGGCACGAATACCGATTATTAGTCATATCACGTGCCCACGAACTGGCGTTCGTGACAAATTGGCTGGCAGCGTGTGGGATAAATTATTTTATTAGAGCATTAGTGCCTGGATTAAGTTATTTATACCTTGTACTAAAGACTGTATCCTTGTGAGGTATCAGTCTCAAAACAACCTCAGTGCATTTAGTTTTAAAAGACATACTACAAACAGTTGTTCCCTTCCCCTTCTCTTTTTTTTCTCCTAATTTTTTATTTGGCAAGTGTTAGCTGGATGGCAACCTTTTACAAGAGACAAACCAGGAGGTCCTGATCAATCTCTGTGAGGAAAAGTATTGATGTCCTGGACAAGTCCAGGAGCTGCTGATAGGGCATTGTTGGAGAGTGACCAGGACAGGCAACTACACAACTGAGTCGGGAGCGATGTGGATTTAGCTATCCCATAGAGGACGCTGTTAACCTTGGATTTTCTCAGCATGAGAATACCCACGTGCAGGACATACCTTCTTCCCTGCAAAGGATTTACAATTGTTGGGTTCATATGACCCCCAGCTACGTCTTCAATTGATTTGCAGCATCAGGAGAGGGAGGCACAGAGGGAGGCAGCAGCAGCACGCAGCTGAGAGAGCTGAAGGCAGGCGCAAAGGGAAATAGAAGCAGCCGAAGACAAGCAGACCGTGCATTTCAACTGGAGTTAGCAAAGCTCCAGCACCAGACCCAGTCTCCACAGTCCAGTGAGTCCAGAGAGGGTCCGTTTGCTTTGCATGGTTCACCCAAGTTTCCCTGTCATGGACAATGATAGCAATTTGGACCTTTTTTGTTAGTTTTGAGAAGTGCTGCAGACAGTATCAGTTTGCCACTGGACAGTGGGCAAGATAACTTGACACCTGGATTAAAAGGCAACCTTAGATTCCTTTGTTGAACTACCACCAGAGCTTGATGGGGACTATGAGGCTTTGAAACAGGCCTGATTAAGAAGTTTACCTCATGCCAGAGGTGGTATCTCAAAAGTTTAGAGCATGCAGAGGTCCCACTGACAGCTACTCGATGTTGTGAGTAATCTGAAACCAGTTTTCGGCAGTGGATTAAAGGACTGTCGTTACTAAATTTGAGGAGCTGGATGATCTTATGTAGGATCAGTTCCCTTAATAACTGTCCTGGAGATGTTGCAACAGTTTGTATTGGATCGGGAGCCAAAAACAGCGCAAAAAGCATCAGAGTCGCAGACACCTATGCAGCCAACGGGTGCCAACATATCCAAAGGTCCCAACGTTCCAAGATCACCAATGCTTGAAGGACGTCACCACAGGGAACGCACCGCAGAATGTCAAGGCGGTGAGAATTTGTCTGAAAGGCCCAGTGTGAGCGTAAACCATGGAGATACACGCAGATGTTTATATGTAACCGCGGACATGTAAGAGCTTCCTGTCAGAAAGAAAGGGACGAGTGTCACCAGTCAATCCTGTTGTAATCTTCGTATCTGGTAGACAGAGAATTTATGTCATCATATGCAGACTGTGAACTGTGGGAGATAAAGTTACCCAGGGTTTACGGGACTCAGGAGCTAACTTGTCTCTGGTGCGCCCAGAGATGATTAAATTTGGGGACATTATTCCTGGGAAGACTTTATTGGTAACGGAGTGGGTGGAGTCATCCACGGGTGCCTGTGCTAATGTTTACTTGGGGGGGATTGGGTGTGTGGAGAGTCTGAGGGAAGTGGGGATATCAATGAAATTCCTGTCAATGTGTTATTGGGGAATGATTGGGAGAGAATGGTCTCTGCTTTTGTGCCAATGAGCCGTCTCACATAGGTCCAGCCGCGCTGGAGTGTGACCACCCACTGCAATCAGTAAAGGGAACAGGTAACAAGGGGCAAGGACTGGGAGGGAGGGCTGATTAGACCAGAGCAGATGTCCGTCAGTGCCAAACCAGTACTGTCTAACTGTGTGAATGGGGAGAGAGGGGGATCCCCCATTTCACTCTCTGAAGAGTCAGGTATAGTACCTGTAGGTAGGGATTGTCACAGTAACTGGGAGGGAGGGCTGAGAGACCAGAGAGGGTGGTCTCATGCCAAACCAGTATTGTCTACATGTGTGAATGTAGAGGGGGAGGAAGTATCCCCAGGGTGATGTTCTGGGTAAAGTACCCGTAGTATAGAGAGGGATTTCCAGAGTAGGATCCCTGATCCTGTGCCCAATCTGCCTGAGGTCCTGATAGCAGTCAGGAATTAGTGCAGGAGTGTGTGGGGCAGTGGTAAGGACTCAAAGCAGGTTCCTAGGATGTTTCCACTCAGACTGAGGGAGAAGAGGGTAGCGTGTGGCAATGCGGGATAGCGCCAGTACCAGCTCCAGTGTGAGTGGAGAAGAAAGGGTAAGGGTTAAAGAGGGACATCTACATTAGACGTGTAACACTGTTGAAGTAACATCACCTGAGGAAGGGGGCATGTACCCCCCGAAACGTTGTGAGATGTTTGGTCTGTATTAAATAAAATTTACAATTTGGAGTGCCACCCATGCCTATTTGTGATTCCTACGTGATAGATAGTGGCTAAGAGGTGGATAGGAATGCCAGAGTAAGTGTGTAAACAGCATTGTACATGGCAGACAGTTGGTGTCGAACCCCCCACCTCTATTTAGGCTTGGTTTCTTTATTTTCACATAAATGGCCTAACACCTCTCTTGAACCATCACGTTCCTTCGCCAGTATGTTAACATTACAATCTTCAAAGGTATGTCCTTTATCCTTAAGATGCAGGTACACGGCTGAGTCCTGACCCGAGGAAATGGCTCTTCTGTGCTGGGCCATACGTGATGCAGTTGCTGTGTTTGGTCCTCCTCACATACAAATCAGAGCATTCTTCACTGCGCTGCTATATGATGTCGCTTTTCTGTGTTTCGTATTGGGTCTTTGGATCTACCAATTGCTGCTCAGTGTGTTGTTCAGTTTAAAGCAGACAGGGATATCGTGTTTTTTTGAAAATTTTCTTATTTCTCGGAGACCCCTGCTACATATGGGATGAAGAAACATAGTGTCCTCTGCACTCGTACAAGTGTGGGTGCTCACTACTCCAAACAATCCAACCCTCAATGGATTCACTTCAGGACACCAAAAGGCATGGGTGGGCACTCAAATTGTAATTTTATTTAATACAGACCAAACATCTCACAACGTTTCGGGGGGTACATGCCCCCTTCCTCAGGTGATGTTACTTCAACGTGTACACGTCTAAATAGGTGAACCACTACAAGGACCGCCTTCTAGGGCTAGTTCTCATCTGTGATTGGTTCAAAGAAAGGCTCAAGTGCATACAAATGTGTACTAGAATCATCGTGGTACATACAATGTGTACTAAAATCATCATAAATAGGTGTATTCTTATACAACATTACAATATATAAAAATATACATAAAAATAGTAAGACCGCTAGTGTAGATATCAAACCATCACATATCTACTAAAGCACAAGAAGCTAATAAGTGTAAAGCGGGAATAAAGCCATATAGACATATTCCAATTACATAGTCAAATACATACCCATAATCAGAAAACAAGTGTAGATATATAAAATTACATATGTAGTAAGTGCATAACAGTGTAGATATAAAATTACATATGTAGTAAAGTGCATAATAATGATCAGTATATGAGCAACGTGTAACTAGTATATAATACCTTCACTTAGACCCTTCCATATATGAGACCCAGTTGCATAATACCAATATCATTAAGATAATCATATAAAGAAAAATGAAAAAGGTGGCCTGTGCAGAAGGATTCTAGGAAAAGTCCACAAGATGGCGCCACATGTGTAGAAAATAGTGAAGGAAATACTGAAGCTGTTGAAAAGGCAGAGAAGCAAATTTAGATACATGGAAACAAATTGCAATAATAAAAAGGTGAAACATAGTATTACAGGGACATATATAGATAGTGAAATAACAGGCTCTAAGACCATAAAAACTTAGTTAATATCACAGTATAAAATATCATAATGCAGTATCTAGATCTCAATATGGATATAATTTAACTTGTTACAAGAAACATGACCAGTTGAGTTCCTCATTCATGCCATTCGGAGCAAGTGTTTCAAGTTTGTCAATCCAAAATAATTCTCTCTGTAATATCTTGGTGTTAAGATTCCTCCTCTTAAATCCTTTTTCTACTGTTTCTAGGACTAGCCATCGTAGTTGGGATGTTTTATGCTTTTTATCCCGAAATGCTTACTAACTGAAGTTTCATATTTTTGGTGACACCCCATAATTTGTAATGTCACGTTTGTGTTCTCCGATACGAAGTCGGATCTCTCTCGTGCATTTCCCAACGTAGGCCCAGCCACAAGGGCACTTCAACATATATACACGTTAGAGGTTCTACAGGTAGCAAAACACGTTTAGTTTAATAGCATTCCCTTTTCTAGGGTGATTAATGAATCACCACGGATTATGCTTGCATGACTGGCATTTCTACATGGGAATGTTCCGGTTTTGTTGTTTCTATAAACATTTGTTTTGTCAATGGTACATTACCGGTGCTATATCTGCCTATTACTACTTCCTCCATGTTTTGAGATTTTTTATAGGAAATAATGGTGCCTCTTTAAAGATACCCCCAATTTCTGATACATTTGTAGTATCGCCCAATTTTCTTCACAATATGTTGAATGCGATAGGAAAGGGTATTAAATGTAGAACAAATGGTATTCTATTACCTTTTCTGTTCCCTCTCACTCTCAGTAATGTGCTTCGATTTGGTCTCAGTGCCCTTTCAGCTTCTTTTTTTAGATTTTGGGGAGGGTAACCTCTAGCTATAATTTACTAACCATCCTTGTAGCCTAGTGTGACATAGTTTATCATCCTGTACAATTCTCCGTACTCTTAAGAATTGGCTGTAAGGTAAGCCCTCTTACACTTCTGGGATGGAAGTATTATACTGCAGTAAATTGTTCCTATCAGTTTCTTTTACAAATAGGTCTGTTATGATCATATTTCCCTGTTTGATCACCATCACATCCAGATAGTTTACTTTCTGTGAACATAGTTAAGTGTAAACTTCAATGTTGGATGCATTTGATTTAAATCTTCTACAAATTTAAGTAATAGACTATATCCCCATTCCAGATGAAAAAGATATCATCCACGTAACGAACATAATGCTGCACGTGGGAGTTAAACAATCATTAGTTTAAGTATTTCTTCTCGAACTGGGTCATAAACAAATTAGCGTATGCGGGCGCAAAATTTGCGCCCATACTGGTACCCTGGGTTTGTAAATACCAATCGGTTATCAAATCGAAAAAAATTTTTTTTCAAACCAAAGTCAGGAGGTCTACAGAGGAAAAAAGACCATACTTGGTTATAACCAAATTCTAATAGTAGATCTTCCATTATTGTAATTCCCTCTTATGTGGGGATCGACGTATTACAGCGCTTCAATGTCCATTGTACATAGTGTTTTGTCAAGGAAAGTCTTTAATGTTATGCAAGTGTCTTAAAAAAGCAAGTAGATATCTTTCAGACAAACTTATTCATAGATACAATGGCTGTAGATATGAGTCAATAAAAATCCCTAATGGTTGTAATATGATCCAACCCCTGATACAATGGACGACCTGGTGTATTGATCAAACTTTTATTGAATTTTGGGTAGCAAATACAATCTGGAGACCTGGGATGGTCACAGGTAAGAATCCTTTCTCATTTTTATTAATAATCCATTCGTAATGCTTCTATGATGAGAAATCAACCTCCTGTTAGTGATGATTAATTAGTCAGATCACGTGCCCAGCGAACTGGCGTTCGTGACAACACCCGTGCAACTGGCGCAATATATTTAATAAAGGATTTGCACCACTTTTTAACCCCAAAATTTAAGACCAGCTAATGGCTGTCTTAAAGTGGCACTAGGGTAAAATCCTTTTTGGGATTTACCACCAGGTGCAAATACAGTATTAAATACCCGAAGCCACATTTGCCTGGAACAATTTGCACCTCTGGGTAAATGAGGCCGTTTGTGCACTAGAATTCTATTTTATGTATGTATTATATTTTTGGTCTCTAGTTGCACTTTAATATGGATGTACAACAGCCCAATTTTCTATATATTGTGATTTGTTAAACACCTTTTAGCGCTTCTACTCCACAGAACTGAAGAATGATTTCCTGTGATCTTAGCTTACCAACCACATAGTGCTTGTGAAGGTTCTTATTCATCCAGGTCATAATATATCTGTGCATTCGGTTAGATCAACTGGACTAGAACTAAACTAGTCAAGTTGATCTAACCAAGTACCACAGATACACCCACATGGTGGAAACTGGATATTTAATATAATTGTACAAACTACAAAAGAACAATACAACTACACTTCTATCTAAACTTTTCACATATTTAACAGCACAGATTGTTCCTAGCTTATATAAATCACTTACAATGTTAAGTTTGGGCAATCCACAAGAAAGTCCATGAAATGAGATGGAATAATCAACACTAACATCACTAAGACTAGCCCACCAACGTGCAATGCAAAATTCCATGGTCTTGCCAGACTGCAAAACAAAAGATAAGCGATAATGGATTATCATCAAAATCAGCTAATAAATAACAGTTTAAAAATAGCAGTAGGTGTGTGGTGCTGTGATTAGTGGGATCGGGTTTATGAAAGATATTATTTACGTTAAATCTCTAACAGGTCTAAGCAGGATGCAGCAATTTCTTGCAATATTTTTGTGCTGTGTTTAAGGTTTCAAAATAGGCACAAAACTTTAAGAATAAAACGTGTAACAGTTTGGTAAAAAAAAAAAAACTTAACATACCAATACAGGAAAGGCTTCTGTTACAGAACCTTTTTCTGGCAATGAAGAAAATTTGTAAAATTCATGACTCCTGTATGCTTTCTGCTTTACCAACTGAATGGCATGAAGTACGAACTTCGAGAACACATCAGAAGAGCAAGAAGAGATGTTAATCTCTACATGGGAAAAATTGGGAAAAAAAAGTTAAACACCCAAAAACATTTGTATGCATCACTATTACAGAGAAAGGAATATACTGCTATGCAATGACACTATAAAAACTATAACTTCCTGACACTCCAATAAAATTTTCATCCTGGCCCATTCATTTGAGATTAAAGTGAATCACAAGAAGTGATCAGGCCAGGCAGACGTTTGTCAAATATCGCAGGAATGCATACCCCCCAACCTTTGAAAGTGTGAAAGAGGACAGCTGACAAAAGGAGTTCTTTCAAAGATAACAATCTGTAAGATTCTGTAATTTTTAAAAGATTGGTACTGTGTGTACCTACCTTAAAAAAAAGAAGCTCTAAGAGAAAAGACCTTTACATGACTATTATTCAAAAAACTTTACGCAGACCTACACTGCCCAGAACGTATAATATAGGAACATAGTAGGGGTATGAGAATGTTGGGGGGTAACAATCATATTCTAGCATGCTTACCTGCCCATGTGGCTCCCTGAGGAACTTCAATAAAGTGGCGTTGAATCTGGCCAGGTCTAAAACGTACATCTTTACACTCAATATCATACACTGTAGCATCATTTAACCTAAAAATGTAATTTGAGTTAATCCCATGCACAAAGATTATAGAACTTAACAGAATATAAAAAAACTAAAAAATAAAAAATTCTGCAAATGTACAGAATCAATTCATGGTCATTATAAGCAAACAATTAAAATGATATCTGCACTGTAAAATCAAGTTATGTTCATTCGGAAGCTGCAGCTTTAAAATATTGTTGCCATTTTATTTATTTTACCTATGCCCCTCCAGAGCCTACCTTTGTGCCTTGAAAGTTGCCGACATCTGGTTACTGGTTTGCTGAATGGTAAGCTCCGCCCCTCTGAGATTTCATCTGCTTTAGCCTCAAACATTAATGCCTGTGAGTTCTTACTGTTTGAGGCTCAAGCAGGAGAGTGCACGGAACTCACAGGCATTACTGTTTGAGGCTCAAGCAGGAGAGTGCACAGAACTCACAGGCATTACTGTTTAAAGCACAATGTTTAAAGCACAAAGGTAGTCTCTGGAGGGGCATTGGTAAAAAAAAAATAATAATTATGGCAACAGTATTTTTAAAGCTGCAGCTTCCAAATGAACATAACATGATTTTACAGTGCACTTATCCTTTAAGCCTAAATTAGTTCTAAGACAATCAATAAAAGTGATCACTAAAAACGTTTAGAAAAAAACCTCACCGAGTTGGAATGAGGACTGTAACAGGTACTCTAAATAATGGCCCAGAGTTTGTAGCAGCTATGTCATAACCACAGATCTGTAAGCAGCAAAACACAAACATTAGTGAACAGTGCGTGTATGCTAATAAAGTGGGAATCACATGCCTGTGCAAAACAGTGAAATTTTAAAATGCGAGTTCCCCCCCCCTCAAATGAAAAATTGTATATAGCTTAATCAACCTCAAACCTCAACAATTAAGAAGCTATGTTAGTTTAACTTGACATGCTGACTGATGTTGTTTTGCCATTCTTTTTGCTTCCTAGTGCTGTCCGTCATGGATGTAACAGATGACTAAATGCTATTCTAATAGCAGTCTCCTCTGTCGGAGCATGTTAAAAAGAGCTTTTGCTGCATAAGATTTTAGCTCTACATCTTTCCGTTTCAAAGCTATTGTAATTTTGGGGGCCGATTTATCAATTTTTAATTTTTCATTTGAAGGGTGAACATGCCCTTAAAGAGGATGTAATGCAGCTGAATGTTCAGCTGCATAACTTGGTTGTTAAACGAACACACAGCTCCAACATGTTGCACTTGGAAACACAACGTATATTAAAGTAAAACATTAATATCGTAAAATAATTCCTCAAGAGCTTACTTCAGTATAATGCACCCCTTCTCTGAGACCACGAGGATCCACACGAACATTTATGTGTCTACACTGATTCATCATCTCTAGATGAGTAGGGTACTGAACCCAGGAAGCATTAGACGTCAGGGCTAAATGAAGTTGCAGGGATATTCGCTCTGAGTTTTCTGTTAGGGAAGAAAAAAATAGCACTAATTTTGTTTATAGAAGGTAAACTTTTAAACAACATTGTTGGAAGCAGGCTGAGGACAAAGACCCAGATTTTTTACATCTACGAAAATGCAGATGTCAGTTCCTGTAAAAAGGGTACAATGTTCTTCTTTAGAACCATAGCATCTTCATTCATATCCTGACCACACCAAAATCATGCCTGTCAAATTAGAATCTCCTACAATGGGATGCAAAAGTTTGGGCAACCTTGTTAATCGTCATGATTTTTCCTGTATAAATCGTTGGTTGTTACGATAAAAAATGTCAGTTAAATATATCATATAGGAGACACACCATGATATTTGAGAAGTGAAATGAAGTTTCTTGGATTTACAGAAAGTGTGCAATACTTGTTAAAACAAAATTAGGCAGGTGCATAAATTTGGACACTTGTCATTTTATGGATTCCAAAACCTTTAGAACTAATTATTGGAACTCAAATTGGCTTGGTAAGCTCAGTGACCCCTGACCTACATACAGAGGTGAATCCAATTATGAGGAAGAGTATTTAAGGGGGTCAATTGTAAATTTCCCTCCTCTTAATTTTTTCTGAAGAGCAGCAACATGGGGGTCTCAAAACAACTCTCAAATGACCTGAAGACAATGATGGTTTACCATCATGGTTTACGGGATGGATACAGAAAGCTGTCTCAGAGATTTCACCTGTTTCCACAGTTAGCAACATATTGAGGAAATGGAAGACCACAGGCTCAGTTCAAGTTAAGGCTCGAAGTGGCAGACCACGAAAAACCTCGGATAGACAGAAGCGACAAATGGTGAGAACAGTCAGAGACCACCCACTGACCAGCGCCAAAGTCCTACAACATCATCTTGCTGCAGGCGGAGTCACTGTGCATCTTTCAAGCATTTGTCGCACTTTACACAAGGAGATGCTGTATGCAAGAGTGATGCAGAGGAAACCTTTTCTCCGCCCACAGCAAACAGAGCCACTTGAGGTATGCTAACGTATATTTGGACTAGACTGCATCATTTTGGAATAAGGTGCTGTGGACCGATGAAACTAAAATGGAGTTATTTGGGCACAACAAGGGGTGTTATGCATGGAGGAAAAAACACAGCATTCCAAGAAAAACACCTGCTACCTACTGTAAAATATGGTGGTGGTTCCATCACTCTGTGGGGCTGTGTGTCCAGAGCAGGGACTGGGAAGCTTGTCAAAGTTGAGGGATGCATGGATTCCAGTATCAGCAGATTCTGGAGACCACTGTCCTGGAATCAGTGACAAAGCTGAAGCTGAGCCGGGGATGGATCTTTCAACAAGACAACGACCCTAAACACTACTCAAAATCTACTAAAGGCATTCATGCATAGGAACAAGTATAATGTTTTGGAAAGGCCATCTCAGTCCCCAGACCTAAGAATAATTGAAAATCTGTAGTGTGAGTTCGAGAGCGGTCCATGCTCGGAAGCCATCAAACCTGAATAAACTAGAGATGTTTTGTAAAGAGGAATGGTCCAAAATACCTTCAATTAGAACCCAGGCTCTCATTGGAAACTACAGGAAGTGTTTAGAGGCTGTAATTTCTGCAAAAGGAGGATCTACTCCATATTAATTTCATTTCTTTTTTGTGGCACCCAAATTTATGCACCTGCCTAATTTTGTATAAACAATTACTGTATTGCACACTTTCTGTAAACCCAAGAAACTTCATTTCACTTCTCAAATATCACTGTGTGTCTCCTATATGATATATTTAACGGACATTTTTTATCGTACCAACCAACGATTTATACAGGAAATTCGGGACGATTAACAAGGTTTCGCATCTCACTGAATATAACAATGCTCTTAAAATTCTTAAAGGGCATCTATACTTAAAAGACAGACAATTATACTCACCTTCCCTCCACTCCTATTCTTTGGTCAGTACATTTTACCCAGGGTGAGGACCTGAACCGCTAGGTCCTCACCCCTGGGTTCGCGTAACTTGAAGCACGGCCTTAGTGCAACGCTGCTCTGGTAGGCTCCGCCCCCTCCTCCCCGTCAGCGACGAGGCCAATAGGAAGGCACGCTCTGCAACAAGCGTGCCTTCCTATTGGCCTCGTAGTTACAGTAAGTAATGTTTGGCAAAAATTGTTAAAACTGCAAAAATGCAACAAAAGGGAGAAAAGGGGAAAAAGGTGAATCCCCTATTTATAAATAGCTGTTAATAAAAAAAGTGACAAAAATAGCTCTGAAATTACACTAGAGAGCAATCTCTCTTTTCGCAGTGATACCACACTTAACGCAATGAATAAGGCTAAAACTACCGCCACACATCGCCGCAGCGATACTTTTCCGCAAAGGCGAAAAATGAGAGGTTTTATAAATAAGCCAAAAATAGCACTATTTGTCATTGCGATGTCCTGCGATAGCGAAATGGCAAAAAAAGCGAACTTTTATAAATATGCCCTTAAGTCTGTTAATAAGCCTGAGCAAAAGAAGTACTGAATTGACGGCATGCAGTAACACAACTCAAGGGCTACAGGCAAAATAGTTTTTTTCAGCAGTTGCCCTTACACAGCTTACACATCTATTACCAATTAATAGTTCTACCAAAATGGGTTCCCTTCTTAAAAGACTAGATAAACAAAAATAGTTTTTAAAAATCACAATCCAAGCTCTAATTAAAAGCAGAGGCCCCACGGCAAAGCAACAGAAACGTGTTGCGAATGGAGGATCCAGAAAGACGTTTTGCGATTGAGAACTAATGCTCACATTTCCAATATACCTCTTTTGCAAAGTCTGTGGTCCACACCAAATATGGTGATATATTTTGATAACGGTCTGCAGCGCAATGCAGTCAGTGAGGCCGGCTAAATAGCCCCCCCAACTGTCAGGCATTGCACACAATCAAATTACAAAATGCAATCCAAATCACGGCAGTGGGGCCCTGCACCAAAGGTTCCTCCTCCATCAACATATGTTCTCTCTATGTCAGATGGGAGAATTGTCAGAGACGACTGTGGGAGGAGCCAGAAAGACAGTTACTGCACGCAGTTAATTAAACTGTGCCAATTTGTGCCATTTATTGAATGGCTCATTTATTTTTAGCTATATATATGAAAGGATACTTTTTTTTTATGTATTAGCATACCTGTGTTTTCTGGAAATACAGGTTCAATACCAACACTGTGATCAGAAGGCGCAGTAACTTGAAAGGGTTCCCTGAGGTAAATTCCACGCCCATTTCCAACAGTAACTGTAAACCCAATCTTGCTTATTAGTGATGAATTCTGCATGAGGTAGTCATAGGCTTTGTCAACCTAGAAAAACATTATAAGAAAACCATCAAAACTTGCAAAATCTCTATGTGTTTGTTTGTGTGGGAGTGTCTAGTTATACTTGGTAAGGGATGGAATCACATTCTGTCAGATAAAATCAACAGCCAACAGAATTAGAATTCTCTTTCATTGGGTAAAACAGTGTTTCTATAATTCACAACAAAATCACACAGGATTTATGAGCACTGGATACAAACACTAAAGAAAAACATTCTGTACCTGAATTATGCCATGTCCTTGGGCAAACACCTCTATATTTTCAGCTTTAAATGCTGTGTTCTCCAAAGCTCGCCTCATTGAATGTACAGTGTATGGTACACCATTGTCTTTCATACCTGAAAACAGGGAAATAGGTACATTAAATCTTCCATGTTTAACAAAAAAATGAATACAGTAAGAATGGTTATAGTTTCCCAGAATTGAACAGGAGACACACAGTCACCCAAATGCTCTTTCAAAAAAAAAAAAAAAAAAAAAAAAAAAAACGGGTCTTCCATGGATGAAGCAAATATGGCAGTGAAGGTAAACCTATTGCAGGAGTGCCAGGTGGTAAACAGAGCTTTCTCTGTGGGCACTCATGCCCAGCAGAGTTCATTACCAGAAAGCGAGAGAGACAAGGCCCAGTCTGCTCCCCTTTCTGCAATCCAGAGCTTGATTCTGTTTTGGATCTCAAACACTTGTCTGATAATCTGGTGTCAACAGTCACTCTTTTGTATCTCAATCTGTAGAGGTTAATAGGTAATCTATAATCGATTCTATCAACTGTATCTGTTTGTGTATATCAGGTTAAATCACGTTGGCACTATGCAATAAATAAGTGGGTTTGTGCTGCAGTTTGGGCACTCAGTTGCTAAAAGTTTCGCCATCACTGAAATATGGGCTTCTATGCATACGAGAACTAAAGCTTAGCCATGGATTGGTGGCAGATTATTAGAGATTAAAATAGTCCACACTAAAAGATATTACTGTATGAAGCATAGGGGATTTGCCCGATACATTTGCAAAATTTCACAAGATTACTTGTTACACACACACACACACACACACACTACCTGATAATATAAGCGCAATCCCTCCACAAGCATTAGGGGAGGACATGGATGTCCCATTCATTAGCTGTGTTCCCCGTAGTGTCCAGTTTGGTACAGAGGCAATAGCTCCTCCTGGAGCACTTATACTGACACCAAGGGCTCCATCAGTGCTGTAGATAAATGTGAAACATTAAACTTAAAAATATAACATGTATAAAAAAAATAAAATAAATATAGATAAAAATAAACACAACCTCTACATTAATAAACCGGTTTTAAATGTCTAAACACTCACACTGCCTCCAGAGCAGCAGCTGCAAACAGTGAACAGAAGATGTAGGAACAAGTTTGACAACAAATGTGGTCCAAGATGTGGACCACTTTTAAAGGGATATTAAACTATTACATTTCCAAATCGGTACCTTTAGGTAACAAGTGTAAAAAAATTAGGTCCAGTCCTGCATGGCTTAATGCTCAGGTAAAAAGGGAAATGGAAAAAAAGAAAAGGGCTTTTAAAATTTTGAAATCAGAAGGAACAGAACAGGCTTACAGGGAGTACAAAAGCTGTAATAAAGAGTGCAAGAAAGCAATTAAACTAGCTAAAATAGGGAGTCAGGAAGGAATTTTTTCCCCCTTTTTAGCTGGGTTTTTTTGCCTTCCTCTGGATCAACTGTTAGGTAGGGTTAAAAAAAAAAAAAAAAAAAAAAAGTGAATAGGTTGGACTTGATGGACGTATGTCTTTATTCAACCTTAAATACTATGTAACTATGGTTCAGAAATATATTGCTGGAATATTTTTAAATACTATGTAACTATGGTTCAGAAATATATTGCTGGAATATTTTGCAACATTGCACAATTGTCTGATCTGTTCAGGTTCCTTCCCATTTTATATTTTCTAAAGTTGGTCCATATAACAGACTTCCTCTAGATCAGGGATGTCCAACCAGCGGCCCTCAAAATGATTGAAAACTACAATTCCAAGCATTCCTCCATTGCAGACGAAACCAAGGAAGTTGCAGTTTTCAAACATCTGGAGGTCAGCAGGTTGGACATCCCAGGTCTAGATCTACAAACTTTAGGAGGTTTATTAAAGAGTAAATAACTTCACCAATGGATTTACACAATTTATGTTAACTATGCAAATACCTTACTAACCAGTCTAAACTTGCATTAACCTTTAAAAATGGAAGGACATGCCCTTCCACATTTTTAATTGCCTTGCAATGGTTCAGAAAAGCATTAAATTAAAATAAGTAATCATCAAGGAGGGTTCCAGGCATCAAACATTTTATTATGAAATTATTTTAATGTGTGCATATATCTGCATCTTTCAAAATCTGCAAACTATACAACTTTTGTCAGGGTTATGTCATTTACACTTTACATAACCATTAACATTTTCCTGTTTAAGAACTAGCTCTCACTAGATGCATTTCTGTTTTGGAAAGGAAGAACAATTTTATTCACTTACGTAGAAACACCTCTGTTCTGTTTTCAAAATACACTGCTACAGAGAGCAAGCTGTTTTCTGGTGTATTTGCATTGTACATGATTTAAAAAAAAAAAGTAAAAATACATGCTTACCAAAATACGCATGGAAATGTTTTTACTGTGAACAAGCCCATTAACATTCCCATTTGGAAACCACACAAATTCATAATAAAAGGAAGTATAATCAAACACGAAATGCACAGAAAACAACAATGAAAAAACACAGTGGGGGGAGATGCAATAAAACAAATAAGTGTAAACCCCATACTACTATTATAGATCATATTAGGGCTGTTTCCATTAATGCGACGAGTCCTGAAGGGAGGTGGTTAGATGAGTGCTCCTTACCTGACCACGATCTCACACAGGAATGGAACAAGCTTTTTTGTTCTTGCATCCCCCCGTGTTTTTGGTGTAGGTTTGCATTTGGTAATGTGACTGTAACCCAAACAAGCCTATACACCCAAGAGACAACACTTTAATAGGATGATTTGAGAGAACAAAATATTTTGCAGTGAAACAAGGATTAATGTTAATTAATATTTTCTCTCATACATTGATTACAAAAGATATAGAACCAATATTTAACATACTATACCTTATAGCAGTGGTGGTGAACCTTTTTAGAGTCCAAATGCCCAAACTGCAACCCAAAACCCCACTTTTTATTGCATAGTGCCAACATGATCATTTAACCTGAATACAGAGTTTTTACTTTAGAAAAAACAACTCAAATAGACACAGACCAATACAGTAGATAGAACTGATTATAGATTACCTATTAACCTCTACATTACCACACAGGAGTTTGAGATCTAAAATAGTGACCATTAACCCCTACATTATTAGACAGGGGTTTGAGATCCAAAACGGACTCAAGTAGAGCTGACTGTTATAGTATGTCACCTCTTTATACTACAGACAGCCGCTATACTTTCTCTCTGGCAACAAACTCTGCTTTACATGTGTGCCCACAGAGAGGTCCCCGAGAGCCACCTCTGGGATGCATGCCATAGGTTCACCACTGCCTTATATAGTAATAAAAATGTGAATCAAATAATCGCTGTAAACTAAAAACAAGGCCAAACATGTATTTCTGCATACCTAGGGCCTCTAGAGGACCAGGTGTATTGATTAGCAGGCAATTTCTCTCGAAGTGAATACTCTGCCACCATCATATCTGGCGAGACGTAAGCACCCACACCTAAATAGGAAAAAAATGTTGCATTAATATTGCTTACAGGTAGGACTCTACTGGGCTAAAGAGTAAGATTAAAATACAGGTGGCAGCTGTTCTTGTAAGAGTGTGATGATAAACAAAATATTAGTATCATACCTATTACACTAGATGTGGTTCCTCCTGGACAGCCTACAGTTGTAAGACATGGGCCATTGTTTCCAGCACTTGAAACATATATGATGTTGTTTTTCCACACTGCCTCATTAATTGCTTCACATATTCTCCTACAAAGATAAACCAAAGCTTAGAAGGGGGCATTGAGAGCAAGGTCTCTGTGTTTGCTGATGACTAAGCTCTGCAGAGCTTTGGAAGCTTCAAATGATGTGCAATTGCTGTAAGTAGACCTAGATAGGTTATCAAAATAGGCAGCAGAGTGGCAGACTAAATTCAATGCTGATAAATTTAAGGTGATGCATTTGAGGTTTAAGAATCCTTGTGTCACCTACACTATAACAGATTTGCGGTCTTAGGGGATGTGGAGGAAGACAGCCCGAAATAAGCATGTATGGAGCGGGCTAATCCCTTGAGCACTCAGGGGACTGCCATCTCTAGTACAAGAGAGGATGAACTTAGGAATGCTAGGCAGGTGGTAGAGGTAGGGGACTCAATTATAAAAGGTAGATAGGGTAATCTGCCACCAAGACTCTACATGCCGAACTGTGTGTTGTCTGCCTGGTGCTAGGGTTCGGCATGTGGTGGATTGTGTAGACAGATAACTGGGTGGGGCCAGGTGTGTCCCGTGGTCCTTGTTCACATTGGTGCCAATGACAAAGTTAGAGGAAGAGGAGAGGTCCCTAAACATGATTTCCGAGAGCTAGGGGCCAAGTTAAAGCAAGGACCTCCAGGGTAGTCTTTTCAGAAATACTACCGCTGCCACACTAGGGAGACAGCGGGAGCTTAGGAGCATTAATGCGTGGCTAAGAGTGTGATGTAAGGAAGAAGGGTTTGGGTTTATAGAGAACTGGGCAGACTTTGCTGTCAGCTACAGGCTCTAGGGATGGGTTGCACCTCACTGAAGGCGGTGCAGCTGTTTTGGGGGAGAAGATGGCTAGAGAGTTGGAGATTTTAAATTAGGGTGGGGGGGGGTTATTAGCAGTCTCACTGGGATAGATAGCCCAGGAGGAAAGCAGGGTGTAGATAGACCAGTGGTGAGTGGGAAGAGGGGTAGAGAGGCATGAGTATTAAAGTGTATGAATAAAATTACAGGATCATAATCTAAAATATGTTTGCAAATGCGAGAAGCCTGGCTGACAAAATGGGTGAATTGGAGATAATGGCGTTGAATGAAAAGTATGATGTAATAGGTATAGCAGAAACGTGGTTGAACAGTTCTCACGACTGGGTTGTAAATTTAAGAGGATACGCCTTGTTTAGGCAGGACAGAGAAAAAAGGAAAGGGGGAGGAGTATGTGTTAATGTTAAAAAAAGAATTGAAGCCAAATTTAAAAGAAGAGATAATAGGCGATATGGATGTTAAAGCAGAGGCAATATGGGTGGAATTAGGCAACAGGAAAGGTCATAATGTCATTGTTGATATAAGCCACCAAATGCTAGCAGGGAGGAAGTGAGTCCGCTTCATATGCAGTTGGCAAGGGCTGCAAGTTTGGGGAGTGTACTCATGGGGGGACTTTAATTACCGTGACATTGATTGGTGGAGTGGAACTGCCAACACAGAAAAGGGCGGCGAGTTCCTGAATTTGCTGCAGGATAATTTTCTCTCACAGGTGGTTGAAGTTCCTACTAGAAAAAGGAGCTCTGTTGGATCTGGTAATATCTAATATCTTGGAGCGTATTATAGATATAAAGGTAACTGGAGGCTTAGGGAATAGTGACCATGAAATCATGTTGTTTGAAGTATGTTATCGAAGGGTGCGCTGGGTTAACAAAGACTTAAAGGGCATGTCCACCCCCAAAACTAAAATTTAACCCCTTACTGGCCACATTAAGTAGTTTAAAACAAGCCTTACCATACATTTCTGCTCAAAATAGTTCCCCTGCTGTGTCCCTCCAAAGTCCAGGAAACTGCTGTGTAGGAGCAGTGTGTGACTCATGCGGTGCCCGAGTCTGCCTTAACCTCGTCAAGGTTCGAGGCATACTCCGTGCAGCCCCCCCCCTCCCTCTCCCTAACATTAAACCCTTATTAGGGTATGCAGTAGGGCATGTTCCCCCAGCCCCAACCGCATTAATATTATTGTTAGAAAGTCCCCCACAATCTTTACTTACCTTACCCCAACCGCTTTATTTAATCAGAAAATGCCCCAATCTTTACTTACCTTCCCTCTTTCCTCCGCTGCCCGCGAGAAAATGCAAGCAGAGGGGCGGGACCGGCAGATTAAATAAATACAGCGGTTGGGGCTGGGGGGACAGGGGCAATATTACATATAAAGGGATTTACACTAGGGGGAGGGAATCTAAATATCGGGGAAGGGAAGAAGGGCTGCAGTACGCATGCAGCAGTGAATCCCTGTTGGAAAGGAGTTTTGGTGGATAACAAACTTAAAGGTAGCAAGCAGTGCCAGACGGTAGCAGCCAGAGCCAGCATGTTATTGTCTTGTATAAAGAGAGGTATGGATTCAAGGGAGGAAAAGTATTCTTTCTCCTCTTTACAAACCATTGGTAAGGCCTCATTTGGAATATGCTGCAATTTTGGAATCCTGTGTACAAAAAGGACATCTTTGAAATGGAAAGGGTTCAGAGAGGGCACTAAATTAATAAGGGATTGGGGAGCTTGAATATGAAGAGAGACTGGAAAAGTTACAATTATGTACGCTGGAGAAAAGGCGCTTGTGTGGGGATATGATTACGGTGTATAAATACATTAAAGGGCCATACAATAAACTATCTGGGTCATTGTTCACCAATAGAACATGTCAGAGGACACAATAACATCCCTTAAGACTTGAAGAAAAAAGGTTTAGGCTTCAAGTTCGGAAAGGGTTTTTCACTGTGAGAACGGTAAACCTATGAAATTGTCTTCCAGTGGACGTTGTTATGGCAGGTTCATTGGTCAGTTTCAAAAAGAAGCTGGATGAGTTTCTGCAAACATAGAATGTTGCAAGTTACTGGTATTGATAAATAAAGTAGAGTTGATCCAGGAAAATGTCCTATTGCCACTTGGAGTCAGGAAGGAATTTTTCCCCCTTCATAAATTTGGTGGGTTTTTTTTGCCTTCCTCTGGATCAGCAGTTAGGCAGGAAATGAGGATATTGCTAGATGGGTTGGACTGGATGGACATATGTCTTTATTCAACCTCAAATACTATACTATACTATAAATAACACTGTTAAGTGAATCTCTAATGGAGTAAACAATGTCAAAGCAATGGCTAGAGCTAGCAAGATATTGTCTTTATATAAAGAGGGGAATAGATTCAATTGAGAAAAATATTCTCCCTCTTTACAAGGCACTGTCAAGGCCTCATTTGGAATATGCAGTTCAGTTTTGGAATCCCATATACAAAAAGGGACATCTTGGAAAGGGATGCAGTTCAGAGAAGGGCAACTAAAACAAAGGAAATGGAGGGGCTTGACTATTCAGGCAGATTAGACAAGTCAGGGCTGAATTAAATTGGAGAAGTGATGTTTGCTTGGGGATATGGTTTCTTGATCACTTTATACCACACATGTCAAACTTAAAGAGGAACTGTGGTCCAAAAATGACTTTAGGTAAATAGATAGGAATTGCTCTCCTGAGAGTTTTTGCAATTTATTTCCATTGTTTATTTTGCATAGTTTTGAAGATATTTACATTTTTGTGTGTGATATGGCAGCAGCATCACCAGGTCACCTGCACTTCATGCTTTGAAACCTTCATGCTTTGAAATCAGTCAATCTGCCCTGTGTCTCCTCCCCTTTGCAGCCCCCCATGTTCCTCCCACTCATGGACCCCATGGTCCCTCCAGTTGCAGGTCACCCTTGGCCCATTCCATGTGGCCCCGCCCACTCATTGGTGCCTAAGCCCCGCACATTCGCGGGTGTTGTGAGCCACTCTGACACCCCCCTGAAAACTCTGTGGAAACAGCCCTTTCAGGCAGAGTGAGAACTGTTTTCACATAGTGAGAGAGAAGGGCTGTAGATTCCCTTACCTTCTCTGCAGCTGCAGGTTCTTCACACAGCAGAGAGGAGGAGGGACTTCCTGTCTCCCTCACACAGTGAGGGAGTCTGAGGCTGTGCTCGCCGGTGGCACTGTGCAGGAAAAGCCTTAGGAATGTCACATGTCGGCCTCCCACCCATTAACTTTCTGGTCAGTCTTTTCTTTATATCTTGGGCTGTGGACCACGTAGAGAGGTGGTTGATGGCTCGTTTTAAAGGTAGGAAACTGGCCTTTCATTTAAACTCAACTTATTTGGAGACCACAGTTCCCCTTTAAGGCCCGTGGGACGAATCCGGCCCTTATAGCCTTTGTTTGTGGCCCACAGTGACTATGGAGCATTCAAGACATACTACATTGCTATCTATTTTCAGTCCCAAGTAGTGGATTAACTATATATCTGCCACGATCAGGTCTTTTTAAACACCTGATCGCGCGTACCTTTACTAAAATAGGCGTGTTCAGCTACTTAAAAACAGCTGATCGCGGGAATCTAGCAGTCTCAAATTGGAACTTTATCAATTTCCAAAAAAAAAAATCTATGTGCAACATATGTTTATAATTTAACACAACTACATAAAAGCCTCCAAGAGTCCAACCCATGTAGCCATATTCACCCTAAAAGTATAACAAACACATCTAAAATACAGGTTTAGAAAGGGTTGTACTCAACATTTTTCCACATTATGGATGGTTTTGTACATATGTGTTTTTTATGTTTTTAATGTTGCTATCACTGTCTATACCCTGGGTATTGCCTTAATAAAGGGTGTGTATATACACTTTTTATATCCAAATTGTGTGATGTGTATATCTGCTCTCTATTTGTTCTTTGATATTGGAAACATTTATTGGATCTAATATGACTTGTATCTACGCTTTTTCTTCTATTTGTTGGAGCCTTATATTGAATGATTAACTTTGGGTCTCCCACGCACACTCAGCCCACGATTTTAGTAAACTCTATTACCATCAGCACATTATTTTAGATGTATTTGTGTTATACTTTTAGGGTGAATATGGCTACATGGGTTGGAGGCTTTTATGTAGTTGTGGTAAATTAATAAACATATATGTTGCACATAGATTTTTTGTGGAAATTGATAAAGTACCAATTTGAGACTTTTCTGAGTAGAAACTTTCTCCTAGTTTTTTTTTTTTAGTTTGGATGCAGTCACTGCTGTAACAAATCGTATATTCGGCCCTGTCTTTTTGATTATGGCCCCTAATGTGATGGAGTTTGACACCCCTGCTTTATACAAAGGTATTAATGGGCCATACAATAAACAATCTGGTGCATTGTTCACTAATATAATATTATATTAATAGCACTTGTGGACCATGCTTCAAGATTAGAAGAAAAGTAGTTTCATCTTCAGGTTAGGAAAGGTTTCTTTACAGCGATAATGGTGAAACAGCCTTCCAGCAGATGTGGTAATGGCAAGTTAATAGAATAGCTTTAAAAATGGGCTAGATAACTTTCTAAAACTAAATAATTTGAGAACTTCTGGTATAAATACATATACTGTAGTTCTGGTTGATACTTTCCGATTGACATTTAGAGTAAGGAAGGAATTTGTTCCCCATTTTAAGCAGGTTTTTTTTTTTTTTTTGCCGTTACAAATTTCCATTATATAGTAGGCAATTGCCAGTCTTCTATTTTTATGTCTGAATTATACTTTTGAGGTGATCGTATAATATTGACTGATCATCCGTTCGTGTATGGCTAATCATCTGATTTTTTTTATCTGACCAAAAGCAAAAATCTTACCGGATAAATACCAATCTTATGATCGCAATTGATGCATGTATGGGCCCCATTATGCTCCTAAGCTCTGTAAACAAGTTGGATACTTGTCAGACATAATGGCTGATATTCTAACATGTGTGAAGGAATCTACGGACAGTTTCGCAATCTGTCCTGCTGGATCGGTGAACAATTTTGGGGAGCAACGGGCATTGCTCTCCTGAGCCCATGGCACAGAACGTGCTGCTTTGCTACTGCAGAGCGGCTAGACTGTATTGGAATCATTAGATAAATCTTATATAATGATCGCTTCAAACAAGATTTATCTAATCACTAAAAGTGGAGTCAAGATACCAAGTCTAATTTATAGTATTACCATTCAATTGGAGAAACTTACAATTCAAAGAAGAAACTTACCCAGAATTAGGCCAATGGGTTGCTTCCCCATAGCTGTAGTTGACAAGATCACACTTATATTTTATTGCTTCAATCATCTGTTAAAACAAATTAGACACTTTAATTAAATTATGCCCAGTTACCAAAATCCTATGACCAACTGCACTTCTGAACATGTGTAAAAAAAAAACGTGAACTGAAAATAATTAAATAACCGTAGGCTCAGCAGTTATCACTGAAGTCATGCAGTGTTTATGTCCTGGGTGTGTTCTACACGTGCTTCCTTTAGGCACTTTGGTTTCCCCCACAATCACAAAGACATATTGATAGGTTGTATGTGTGTGTTATAACAAGACACTAGAATACAAATCCTGTGTTTCTTAAATAAATATCAAAATGCTCCGTCTATGCATTTGTACCCATCCTTGCCTATTTGTGAGGTTTAACTAGAAGGCAAAAACCTCTAAAGTCTTTAGTGAACCCTCTCATACATTTTGTGCAGAAGCACAATTTATGATGCCTGCATAGCTGCACCCTCAATTCTTAATTATTGCTTTTAATTCAGGTATGTGCAATTTCTGGATTTTGAAATACGCTCACAACTGTGCGTACTATTCAGTGTATGGTATTGGTTACCTTTAACCTTGCTTCCATTCAACCCACAATATTGATAATTCAAACAAAATAAAAAAGGTGCTCAGTTTAGTGATGCAACTGCTTTTATTCCACGTTAAACTGACATGTTTCGGGCCAAACGGATTTTTATGCTGTTCCTTCCATAAAGATCGGGTTCATACAAAATATCAAATTCAGATTTTCACAAGCAATAGAATAACTAAACTGAATGCTTCCTGCTATTGAAGTCAACTACAAAAAAAAAGGATAACCCACAAAACTAAAACTTACCGCTCTGGGGGCGTGGCCAAATGGCAGTCTAGGCAGATGTGGGTTAAGGAGCTCTCCCACACCACAACCCGCTAACGATACCCTGCAACTCAACGGGCGATACCTAACACGCTAAACCACTCAGTTACACAGCCTGACTCACGATGACCAAATACAGGAACCAAAGAAAACAAACCCCGGTTACACAGAAGCTGGGAATGTTTGCCCGCCAAAATAAGGGGCAGGCCAAGGCGGCTGCTGCGTCCTCGCTGGGGACCCCCCCTGGTGCGGCGCGGGGAGCCTCCGCCACCGAGGGGGGAGCGGGTGCGGAGGCACCACTAGACTGCATGGAACCCTCACCTGCACAAATCGTAACCGCAATCCACGACTCTAAGGCGGCGCACACGGTCCTGATTGAGGAGGTTAGGGTGGATGTGGGCCTTCTCCGGCAGGACCTGCACAATGTTAGAGGCCGGGTGGGAGAACTGGAGGACCGGATGTCCTCGGCTGAGGACACAATGAGACCCCTGCCAGATGAGATAGCGGCCCTACGGCGTCAACTCCAGATACAGGCAGCAAGAGCGGACGACCTAGAAAACAGGTATCGCCGCCAGAATATCCGCCTAGTTGGAGTGCCGGAGGGCGCGGAGGGCCGTAACCCGGAGGTATATTTGGATGCATGGCTAAGAGAGACATTCGGCTCCGACAACCTCTCGCCAGTATTTACAGTGGAGAGGGCCCACCGGGTTCCCACGAGGCCTCCCCCGCCCGGATCTCGACCGAGACCCTTGATTGCCCGACTGCTTAATGCAAAGGACCGGGATTCTATTCTTCGTATGGCAAGGGAGAGGTCAGATTGGAGAACTCGACTATAATGTTCTTCCCGGACTACTCCATCGACCTACAGAAAAAGCGCACCACGTTTCTGGCAGTGAAGCAGCGCCTGAGAACTCTTACCTTACGCAATGATATATCCGGCACGATCTAAGGGTGCAGTTCGAAAACACCTCGAAATTCTTCGAGTCCTCGGTGGAGGCCTCCCGATGGATTGATGCCCGCTTCGGACCTGCCCCGAGGCCCTAGATATGGACTGACAGCGGCCTTCGGGCAGAGGACACTTTGGACATAAGGTATTTGTGCCCCCACCTGGACCCCTTGATGCCCCGCACCTATACCCCCCCTCGGAGTGCCCCAGGGGTCATGGCTTATGCGCTACCCTGTCGCTTGGCGCCTGCCTGTATCCCCCTCACTGCCCTTCAGTGCCCTACCCCGTGCCGCGCTGCCATGGTTGGACCCAGCGGGGTTGATGTTGGGCCTGGGGTGGGGGGCCGTGTGAACTGGGGGGCCCCGGGCTGAACGTGACACCGGTGGGCGGCCCGGACCCGGTGGGCCCGGGTTGCGAGACCAATAACCCAAGCATAACTTATGTGCGAACCTGTTCTACCTACTGATACGGGACCGTCGCCGGGCCCTGGCCCCTTCCCCCCCTGCACAGATACACCTAGGGGATCTTGACTCAGGGGACAGCACCAGCTTGACACCAACTACCTTATCTAGGCAGCACATGATACCCTGCACCCAAGGGATGTCGGCTGGATGCCTTCTACTGGAAGGAAAACTACCCCAACGCAAATGATGGGAGCCCCTGAGCTACCCTGGTGTACCGGACACGGGGCACCGCCGGGGCGGTGTCTGCGGGCCCTCCTCGTCCCTTTTACCCCGGTTGGATACTAAATGCCCAGACAGCACGGAGCCACCTACAATAGCCAATTTTGACAACTAATATGTGAGCACCACACGGGGAGGTTGATGTGTATTCGATCTAGAAACTAGGGTACACCCACCGGGTGAAAAATTTGGGGCGTGTGGCTCCTCGGGGTCCCCCCCCGGTGTCCCGCTTTGCGGTCTATGGGCCTCATTGCTGCCTGTCTCCCTGGGCACCTATTGAGGGATGGGCGGGCTTCCCGCCTGGGCACCCCCTGACCGTAGACCCATTAAATAAATTAATACAATACTGGGACAGGCACCGGCAAAATCTGACCCCCCATTTTTCACCAGGCAGCGGCCCGGGCCCATATAGGGCGACATCCCCAGTCGGAAAGCCAACCTGCCAGTGCAGGGGATGGAAGGTATATGAGGTAACCAGATATCCTGGGCACAGAAACTACAGGAATAGAGTCCCTCCTGGCCCGTTGAACAAATCCCTTAAAATTCATGGGAATCTCCTCCCACAAGCGCCACCAGGCGTTATTTAACTTCCTCTGTTTAGACACCCCCCTAGTCTAGAAGTTCGGACTCCCAGAGAGTCACATCGATCCCCGGACCCCTTGTTAGGGTTTTCCGGGTAAAAGCTAAGTTAAGTGTTTATGAACCATAGTTTAAGATCACCAAAAATGTTCAAAGTTATGATAGGCTGCCTTTTGCCGACCTATTTAACCCACTGTTTGTGGTTTTTTTTCTTTTCCAACTATGTTGACGGTCTGGTCCTGCTCGGTCGCCTGCGTCTGCCCTCCCCGGGCCTCCCGAGGACCCTCTATATCTACATCAAGAATGGGTGAGTCTGTCAGACCCCTCAAGATAATGTCTTGGAATGTCAGGGGACTGATTCAACCAAACAAGAGAATCCAGGTCTTCTCATTTTTGGCCAAATACAACCCCGACATAGTATGCCTGCAGGAAACACATCTACTCCTAACCAATACAAACTATTTACAGAAGCCGTGGGTGGGCTGGGCTGCCCATAGTGTGCATTCATCCTACTCTAGGGGAGTCTCTATCCTAATTAGGAAAACACTCAGGCACAAAATAATCCTTGTCAAGTCTGACCCACAAGGAAGACACATATATGTGGCAGTCGAAATTGGGTCAGTTCAGATAGTACTCCTGGGTATCTATAACCCACCGCCTGCTGGTCTATCGATCATGAAAACAATAGCCCCATATCTAACAATATACCCTGAAGCCCACATAATTTGCATGGGTGACTTCAACCAGATACTCTGCCCTATCAAAGACAGATTTAGAACTCCAGGCGGCCTGGGTCCAGCTCACCCAGACGGCCAACTCACACCGTTGGCGTCCCTTATGCAGTCATGGGACTGGATCAAAAGTCTGGAGACATCGTTTCCCGGACACTCTACAGTATACATGCCACTCCGCAACCCACAACACTCTATCCAGAATCGATTTTATGTTTTTAAGTAAAAAGGCCGTTCCTTTAGTACACCAAGTTTCTCACCTCCCCCGTGGGATATCGGACCATTCCCCACTACTACTGGAAATAATTCTAGAACCACAACGCCCACCAACACGCACCTGGAAGATTAACCCCTTCTGGTTAACCCAGTTCCCCCAGCCAGACCCCCTACACGAATATATAGTAGATTACTTAGAGATAAACGCATCCCCATATAATCCCAATCTAGTGTGGGACTCATTAAAGGCCTACCTCAGGGGGAGACTCCACTCAACTGTATCGTATGTTAAACGCACAGCCCAGCAGAAAGAAAACACACTAGCCACTATATTAGAGCAGGCAGAAAGAGAGTATATACAACACAACGACTTGAACTCCCAGGTATCCTGGCTACAGGCGCAAAGATTGTATAACAACATGATTGCAGAGAAAGCTAACCGCAAACAATTTTTCATTAGACATAGCTATTTTGAAAACGGTGGCCACTCGGCCAGGCTGATGTCTTTTCTGATCAAGGACCACACCCAGGCCAACACCATACTAACTATTCGCACACCCTCATACACACAGGTCCACTCCACACCCCAAATATTAGATATATTCGCAGAATTCTATGAGGATCTGTACAAATCTAGGATGATATATAACCAATTGGAAGTTTCCGAATACCTCAGAAATATTGATCTCCCAACACTAAACCCCGAACAGAGAGAGTTTCTCGATTCCCCCATTACACTCAACGACATACAAAATGCAATAGATTCTATGCCCAACGGGAAAGCCCCCGGCCCGGACGGCCTACCCATTGAAATATACAAAAGATACCAGGCACAACTCCTAAAACCCCTCCTAGAGATGTACAATCACTCACACCATACTGGAAGATTACCACCTACTATGTATAATGCCACGATAGTGGTTATCCCCAAGCCCGGCAAGAATCCCCTGGAATTTGGTTCTTATAGACCCATCTCCCTGCTGACATCAGACTACAAAATTCTGGCTAAAATCCTTGCCAATAGAATGAAAACAGTAATACAGTCAATAATCCACCCAGACTTTATGCCGGGTATGTCTACATCAATCAATCTTCGCCGAACCTTAATTCAGACACAGCTCGATCACGATAATTCAGGGGAGCGAATAATGCTCTCGCTGGATGCTAACAAAGCCTTTGATTCGGTGGAGTGGTCTTATTTAATAGAGGTTCTAAGAGGTTTTGGTTTTGGCGATAGTTACACCAAATGGATACAAATTCTATATGCTGCCCCCCTGGCCCAGATCCAAATAAATGGAACCCTCTCCCCAACCTTCCCTCTCCACAGGGGCACCCGGCAGGGCTGCCCACTGTCGCCATACCTATTTGCCCTGGCAATAGAACCACTAGCCACAGTACTCCGGCAAGACAACAGAATCAAGGGCTTCCAATTAGACCAGTATGAGGAACGTCTAGGACTTTACGCAGACGACATCATTATGTTTTTAGAAAAACCCCGTATACCCCTTACCATGACATTTAGCCTAATCAACAAATTTGGAACTTACTCAGGATTGACTATAAACTGGCACTATATCCAGTCGATCAGCTCTGTTCCCCTAATGTCAGTTGGCCGGCTCAGATACCCATAGTTACCAAATTTAAATATTTAGGTATTATAATAACAAAATCCCCCCAGCAATTTTACTCCCTTAACTTATCCCCTCTGCTGGAGCGCACACGAAGCAAGCTTTTTGCATGGAGACACGTCCCACTAAATCTGTGGGCCAGAATCCAAATGGTCAAGACCTTCCTATTCCCCAAAATACTATATGTTATACAACATTCACTAGTTTATATCCCACAATCCTTTTTCAAAAAACTTAATTCATTAATTCTCTCTTTTATCTGGAATAGTAAGAGACCCAGGGTCAGTATCAACAAACTCCAAGCTCCAAAATCTGCGGGAGGGCTAGCACTTCCCAATATACAGCTATACTACTGGGCAACACAGCTCAGATATCTACAATGCTGGGTTCTCCCCACCCCACGACCAAATGCGTCAGACAATATGCTCGCCAAATACATATCGGGCCCCTATATAGCATATTTAGATGCTCCCAAACAACATATTGTGGGCAAGGGCACGTCCCTGCACAAACAAGCCCTCAGAGTCTGGAATCTAACCAATAGTATGCTGGGTGTGAACGGACTTTATGAACATACTCCCCTTTGGAGGAATAGATCCCTCCCAGGACTGCAGGGACTGACGGGCGCCACACTGTGGGAGACCCATGGAATAAATACAATAGGCCACGTAATACAAAACGGCCCAATACTCACATTCTCCGACCTGCAAAACAATCACAAACTCCCAGTGAGCATGCACTACAGATATCTGCAACTACGCCACGTGATAAGAACACTTACACCCATCTTCAACAAACATTACCAAACACCCAGCGATCGGAATACTTCGCACACAGGGCATGATATCCAGGTTATACACCTGCCTGATACAAGCTAAATCACGAAATAATCTCATAAATATCAGGAATAAATGGGCTCCACTCCTGGGAAGCGGGAGTCTGGAAGAGCAGCACTGGCAAGAGTTAGCCAACTCACATATCTTGGTCTCCCCAGCTACAAATAACAGGCTGATACAATTCAATATTAATCACCGGGCCTACTATACCCCCAAACAAATGCGCCATTTCAGAAATAACAGAGACTCAAGCTGTCCCAAATGTCGACAACCTGATGCAAACTTCGATCATTTAATCTGGAGCTGTCCCAGGGTCTCTGCCTTCTGGACTGAGGTAGCTGGGCTCCTTAACCGCCTCACCCCACACCGAGTGCCCCTATCCCCACTTTTATGTATATTCGGGGTGACGGAGGAAGATATCTGGTCCAGCTATGAGTGTCAGTTCCTGCAGGCATCACTATTTTACGCCAGAAAGACCGTGGTCCTGCGATGGTTATCGCATAAAGCCCCCAGAGTTAAGACCTGGATAACACTAATAAATAATGACCTCCCGATAATCAAATTGATCTATAACCATAGAGGCTGTGACAACAAATTTAATAAAATCTGGGAAAACTGGATGGACTCCCCAGACACTGTTTCTGACTAATAGGGACCTCCTGATGTCCCATTAAAATGCGGGGGCCCTGGGGGATCCGGACGCGGGGCGGCCGAGCACGGAAACAGCTGCGATACTAATTTATTTACCAGGTAACGGACCACTTAGACCATTCGTTAATATTGTTACTGTTAATATAAATTCCCTTTTTTCTTTTTAACTATATCAATGCTACAACTTCTCTGTTTTTAATGTCATCTTATATAACCAGATGTATTGTATGATATATTGACATTTATGCATATATGACATGTGTACTGCATTGACAAAATAAAACGAATTTAAAAAAAAAAAAAATTACCGCTCTAATGAGTCCAGTGCCAGTCTCCATTGTACTTAATCTTGTGTCTCCAATTTTTATGGCAAGAATCTGAGCTCCTGGTGCAACTCCATTTCTTTCAGGCTCGTCAGGGAAGTATCCTGCAGCAATGCTAGCAACATGTGTGCCGTGAGCACCTGTAAATAAAAATAATGTCAAGACCGGCAGAAAATTGGCATTCTTGCCTAATGCTTCAGAACATGCTAAACAATTTCTAAATAGAAAAAGTGTTACAATCATGGCACTACATTGATTACAAATGGGTAAAACACATGTTTTATTTAAAGGGCATGTCCACCCCCAAAACTAAAATTTAACTCCTTACTGGCCACATTAAGTAGTTTAAAACAAGCCTTACCTTACATTTCTGCTCAAAATAGTTCCCCTGCTGTGTCCCTCCAAAGTCCAGGAAACTGCTGTGTAGGAGCAGTGTGTGACTCATGCTGTGCCTGAGTCTGCCTCAACATTGTCAAGGTTTGAGGCATGCTCAGTGCAGCCCCCCCCATCAGTTTTTCTCCCCCTCCCCCTAACATTAAAACCTTTTGATATACGGTAGGGCATGCTCCCCCAGCCCCAACCGCATTAATATTATTGTTAAAAAGTCCCCAAACTTTACTTACCTTCCTCCCTCCGCTGTTCAGAACTCCCGGCAGCCGCGACCGTGATTGGCTGCCTCTAGCCAATCACGGACGCGGCTGCTGGTCCCGCCCGCTTGCAATTCCATGCAGCAGAGGGCCGGAACACTGCGGCGGAGGAGAGAGGCATGGAAGAGTAAGGATCGGGGGACTTTCTAACAATTATATTAATGCGGTTGGGGCTGGGGGAGCATGCCCTACCGCATATCAAAAGTTTTTATAAGGGGTGGACATGCCTTTTAAACAGCATTCTGAGTAAATTACACAACAGACTATAATTAAATGCACACTTAATATATAACTCGCAAGCTAAATGTTAATGGTCAGCCATCACTTTTTAAAGAAAGGTCATGATCCTTTTACCACCTCTGTACCAGTGGTCTTACCACAATTCGGTGTGGCCATCAAGCTAGAGAATTTGACCAAACGGTGAACATTTACCACATTTGCCAAGCTGAAACTGTATTTGGTGGTTGTTATATAGGCAATGTATTCATTTAAAGGGCATGTCCACCCCCAAAACTATAATCCCACTACTGGCCCCATTGTGTAGTGTAGTTTAATCCTTACCTTACATCCCAGCTCCATCTGGTTCTTCTGCTATCCCCCCCTAAAGTCCCAAAAAACGCCCACCAGGAGTACTGCAGAGTCCATATAGGACTCTGCCTCCTGTCTCCCCTCCAGGAGAAGTTTGGCATGCGCACTGCAGCTCTTCACCCCCTCCCTTCCCTCCCCTAGCGTAAAATCCTTTTGATATAAATTCCCCTGTCCCCCCAGCCCAACCGCTATATTTTATGATCAGAAAGTGCCCCAAACATTACTTACCTTCCCTTTCCTCCGCCGCACTGAACTCCCGGCAGCCACGTGCATGATTGGCTGCCGCTCACCCAATCACAGACGCGACTGCCGGTCCCGCCCCTCTGCTTGCATTTTCTCGCAAGCAGAGGGCCTGGCAGTGCGGCGGAGGAAAGAGGGAAGGTAAGTAATGTTTGGGGCATTTCTGATGATAAAAATATAGCGGTTGGGGCTGGGGGGGATAGTGGGGAAAATTAATCAATTTTTTAGAAGGGTGGACATGCCCTTTAATACCAGCACAAATGACAATATGCACAGCATGGCAAAAATTGCTTTAAAGTGCCCTACAGTACTACACTAACATGTATAGAATCTCACCTCCACTAGTCACAACTGACAGAAGGTTGCCATCATCATAAATATTTACAGAGTAATTCAGCATTTCTGATGTGCCAAAAGATCCATACTCCTGTGTTTCTCTGTAATTTCTTAATACACTACAGATTTCTAGGTTTCCGCATTCACTTGTGTCCATGCATGCTCTGCAGAAAGAGAAATAAGTATTTAACATATTAACATAGTATTTGAGGTTGAATAAATAAGTGTGTCCATCCTTTTCAGCCTACTCATGAGCCCTACCTAACAGTTGATCCAGAGGAAAGCAAACAAAACTAAAATTAACAGCTGGAAAGGGAGTTGATTTCTGGATTAACGAGAACTATATGCATTAATACCACTATTTTTTATATTTTAGAAACTTATCCTGCTCACACCTACTGAAATACAGTCCCACTGTTCTCACTGAAAAGAAACCTATCCTAACCTGAAAATTTTACTTTTCTTCTAATCTTAAAAGAAGTCCACGAGTGCTCTGAAATGACCTATTGGTGAACAATGCACTTGAGAATTTATTATATGGCCGATTAACTTAATATACTTGTATAAAGCGATCATATCACCACGTAATACAGCACCTTTTCAGTGTAAACAGCCTTGACTTGTCTAAACAGTTCCCTCCTATATAAGAGATTCCAACACTGTTCTAAATATTCCAAATGAGGTCTTACCAGTGCTTTGTAAAGAGGGAGAATATTTTTCTCCATTGAATCTATACACTTGTATATAAAAGAAAATGTCTTCAAAGTGAATTTGTCCATGAAGGTTGTTTATAGGGCGTTAGCCTAACCTTAAAAAGAGTAACTGGTCTCCATACAAGTGAACTTTATTAAAAAGAGGACATTCCTCCCTTTAAAACTAACCAGGATCATGCTCCTAACTGCAGTCTATGCAAATAGCAGTAAATAGCAGTATAAAGGGCGGTGTTTCCAGGTAGCACTGTGATTTGCGGCATTGCTCTGCAACAGGCACGGAGCATGCCCAGTTGTATTCTACTGCTGTAACAGCCTTTAAATAGCCTTGTTTATTTCATCCATATTACCTTAAGATGCAAGACAGGTTTTTTGATATGCCCAATAGCTGCGTTAAAGTACTGCTTTTAGCGAAGGAGAGACTTGGGCATTTAAAGGGTAACTGTGGTCTCGAATTCTTATATAATTACATATAAAGCCTTCCATCGTACCTTCAAAATAAAACCTAAATCACTTCTTTAGATAAAATTTATGAGAATTTATTGCTTGAAAGGTTTAGCAATATTACTTCCTGCTTGAACACTTCCAGCCTCTGTCTGCATTAATAGGCTCCCCTACTCAACTGTCAATTTTTTTCCCACAGGTACTTCCTGAATTCCCCAGCATTAAGTTTTAACTGAGCATGCTTCTCCCCCGGGGCGGACAAGCGGGCCAGAGGTCAGGTGATGTCACTCAACCTACTCAAAGCAGGAAGTTTGAACATTCACCCCAATGTAATTTCTTACAGGTTCCAGCCAGAGATGTGATTGTCAGCTCATTTTAAAGGAAATACTGCAGGCTTTCATCCAACCCTAACTTGTTTTGAGACCACAGTTGCCCTTTAAGGAAAGAAACAAAATGTATTTGGTCTGGGATAGGGCCCAGGGCAGTAAGTTATTAAGCCTTGTATAACCTATTACATCGAGTCCAAAGAGATTCCACGGGTCTTTTCAAATGGTTTAACATTTATTAATTACTTATGTTGATATAGGTATCTGATCCCTTCCATTCAGCAATCAGTAATAACATAGAATAGAAAGGCTCGCGTACATTTACTAGATGGGGTTTACAACATGTTTATTGATCCAGGCAAAGGCTGTGATCTATCTGAACTGGGTTGACAATATAAATGATTAATAAATATTGAACTGTTTGATAAGACACACGAGTACCTTTCTTTGAATATGGAATACTATGGAAAGTGTTTTCATAAGATATGATTTAGATTTGACAATTACGTGTAAGGCTAAATGGAAATACTGATTATCTGCATGGATTGCATAGTTTTTAAATAGAACATTTTCATTGGTTATTTAATGTAATCAAGATCATAATTTGTAAACATAAAATGACTCGCCTCCATGTTTCTCCATCATGCCATACCAAACAGTCATAAACAGGACCAGGATCACTATATTTTTTCTCAAATGAGTTCAGCATTTCAACTTGACTTTGTAAATCTTCTTTAATTAGTTTTCCAGCCTTTAGTAAAATATTTGTTCTGTTAGTTGCAGTGAGAAAGAATTACAATGCACAAAAAAACCCACTATTATAGAAAATGAGATTTTTGTTGAAAAAAAGTGTAAAATTTAGCTTTAACAAGAAGAAAAAAAAAATAAAACATTGCTGTAGCCAAAAGGACCCGGGGGAAAAACTCTGATACTTATCTGTGTCGCTGTGGTCCATGGAAGGTGATCATCTTTATTGCTGGCCCTGAATGTTTACACCTCCTCTGACTGCTTTGCAAGGGTGCACAGCCACAGAGAAGGAAATTCCACGGCCGTGACAGCTGTAATGCGAAATGGGGGGGGGGGGGAATTCTAATCCCGCCGATGAAGAAAAAGATGATCTTTCAGAAACCAGACAAGTATCAAAGTGTTTTGGGGGGATACTTTTGGCTGGCTGAACTTGTGTGGGGGTGAAATTACTTAAGTTTCAGTATACACATACACAGTATATATTAGTTATTTGTACTCCACAACCTGCAGACCTTCACACTTATTAATGGAGATGAGTAGTGTGTCTAAACTTTTTTTCTAAAACAAGAAGGTAGGATTGTACATTCTACCTTCCAAAACCATTTCTATGAGGAGTGGCAGCACAAAGAAAATGGCTTCTGCCAGGCTGAGTGCTTCAGCACTATCCTATATACAGGAAGACCCAGGGCCATAACCTGGTAGACAAGAACTGTATGGGCCATAGCTCATCAACTAAACAATATTAGGAGGTAGGAATAATCAAGGATACCTCTCTGGCTCAGATACTTTTCATTCTAATAAGTTATTTTCTACAGTATAATTGTCCTTTAATCTACTCTATCCATCTCTAGATTTCAACCTCCCTCTGCCAAGGGCAGTGAATTCTGTTCATCTGTACCTTTCCACGAATTAAAGGTAACGATAATTGGGTTTGTAATTCCATGGTACACATTCTAAAATACTGCCTAACCTAATCCAGATGAATATGAACTTAAAAAGACATGTCCACACTTAAATAACTGGTGAGTAAACTGCTATTTTTTACCAGTTTATTACATGCATTTATAACCAGCTATACAAAGGGCATATCTACCTTCAAAACTAAAATTTAACCCATTAGTGGCCCCACTATAGTGTTAAGAAATAATTACCTTAGGGTTCTCCAGCAGTGCATGCTCAAAGTCCCAGAAAGTGAAGAGTAGGAGCTGTCTGTCACCCGGTCCTTGCCATTTCCTTGTCCTCCTGAAAGACTCCCACTCTTTGGATCCCTTCATGGCTGCCTCATCCCCTACTTATAAACCGCTTTTCTTTAGTGTTGGATACCCCAGCCAACTGCAACAATAGATCAAAGCTGGCTGCCATAGTTCCAACAGGAAGGACGCCTTAGTATCCATGCGGTTAAAACTTAATTTTTATTCAAACGTCCATAGTAGGTATATGGATAAAACACACTTGAGAGAAAAGACGCCCAATGCGTTTCAGACTCGGTACGAGTCCTTAGTCATAGGCAGTGACCAGCCCACCCCCAACTACGTTCCCTTGTCTCTTTGCATAGCCGGCAGCTGCATATGGGATTGGCTTACTCCCAGCCAATCACAAACGTGGCTGCCGGTCCAGCCTGTTTGCCAATTCCAGCAAGCAGGGGGCCGGGAGCAGAGATCCGAGGGAATGAACAGTGGTAAGTTTTTTTCTGGGGCTTATTTTACAAATCTAACATAGCAGTTGGTGGGGTGGTGATGCCCTTTAAGGTTATTTTTGGCTCCTCCTTCCATGCACACAATTAAGGCTGTGAACCCTCTGCAAATGCTCAAGAATTAATTAGTAACAGACATTACCCATTAAAGTGGTAAATTATTTATTCTGTAACACGTGATAAAATAATTGAAATGTAGTTAAACACACATTAAAGGATTTATCATAAAATAAGAGACAAAAAAAAATAAATTAAGAATTATTTACTTTACTGAGCTGGACCTGAGTATTAGGACAAGCATCAAACTCCTCCTGTTTCCAGCAGGCATCAGCAAATACAACACGGTGAACAGGATCCCACAGTTTCTCCTTTCTCTCTTTCTAGAAAAAAAATCAAAATGTCAAAGATGCACTGTAATCAAAATCCACCCCAGAAATAAGATCTATACTTACCTTCCCTATCCCCCAATCCCAGAGATTGTTACAGTTACTTGCCTCCCTACGGACCCCCTAACCCATAAAAATCACATGCATCGCACACAGATACCCTGATGGTGATGTCACAGTCAATGACCGACTTCATTTCGGCGTGCCTCCCCTGTGCAGGTTGCACAAGTCCTCTGTTCTATGAGCTTAAAGAGGAGCTGTGGACCATGGATAAGAAGGAGAGTGGAGAAATTAAAGTATGGGCTACAGGGACCAAGGGGAGGTAAGAAACTAAAATAATCTCTGTGTTTGAGGGGTGGGGAGGAGTACAGATTGTCATTTTTCTTTTAACACTTCTTACATGCAGACGCTCCTTGAGTGCTTTTGGGTAAAAATCATAACCATTTTTTATACCAATGTGATATTTGCCAGACGGATTTATCCACCTTGTTGGAATCTACAATAAAAGCAGAAATAATGAAATGTTAGCAATATAGTTTAACATGCTAATAATTGCTTTACCTTTTTTTAAAAGCTACCTACGCCATAGAGTGGGCAAAGTGAAAGAACTAAAAAGAAAAAGGGGGGCCCGTGAAAGACTAGATATAGCGAAAAGAAAGCTTATTGATTGGAAACATTGATGCCAAGGTAGTTGGCAAGCATCAGGGAAAAATTTGTTTATTTGGTAATATGTTTCTGTACACTTATCTCTAAACACAATCTGCAACACACGTTTAAATCAGAAGACAAAAAGGGGCAGCATTAGCATGCAAAAACTGCCAGTTGGACACTTAGAGACTAGAAATTTCATAATAGTCGATATTGAAAAGCTAGCTAAAACGAGAATGAATGCCTAAAAAAAAAAAAACATTTATTTTTTGCCAACAATAACATTTCTAAACTTACAAATAGAGCAGACTGGTTCCTTATTACACAGGGAATTAACTTAAGATTTCAATTGTCCTTTAATACTCCATGTTTGCCAATGCCTAATGGTAATACCATTATTAATTAATTAACTATTTTATACACTTTGCAGTGTATATTTTCAAAGAATTTAAATTGGTCTAAAAAAAAAAAAAAGTATTCAATACTATAATTTAGTTGTACACTTCTAAATACACTAGGGTGTCCCTGCACATGTTTGAAAAACCTTTTTATTCATTGAGAACTATTACTTTACAAGTACCTCGTGTGTGCTAAACACAGTAGGAGCTCACCCCTGAGATTTTGCAATTAGCTCTTTTACTTGCCTTAATTTTCTCTTGTCCGTCTGTCCAGCTGTGCCCTCCACCTACATCAGAAGTGTGACATATGGGAAGAATATCTCTGCAAGAAGCAGACTGCAGCAGGTGTAGCACTGGACTGGACCAGCAAGAGATAATTTAAATTATGTATTAGTCGATTATGTGTAAACCTGAGGGTTTAGGTTCTCACCATGGGTACTTTTGATGGTAAAAAATTAATGGTGGCGGGATGTTATCCTTTATTTCCCAATTTCATATAACATCTGCAAACCTAAGCACCACACTATATATAGTAAAATGCAATTTTTAAATGAAAAGACTCAAGTTTTAGTGCTGTGAGATACTGCAGATCTCATCTTTTCAAGCAGAAATAAAATAGATTAGGTAGCTACATGCAAGAAATAGTATAGAATGGTGTTAAATGTTTTTAAGACAAATAAAAAACAATATACATCAAAAATGTTATTCTGACTGCTTTTTTAACCACAGGGTGGTTCACCAAGAAAATTATTTATGCTTTATACAAGAGGCATTCACCTTTAATGTCCTTCCAGAAAGCCCTACGATTACACCATCTTTTGACTCAAGAACAGTGCTAGTATTCACATCGCCACTTCCAGTCGTGTCAATAATGTCTACAATCTTTGGCTTCCCCTCTGTTGTTTGCTAAGAAAAAAATATAAATTAAATGTAAAAATACGTACCACCCATAAAAACTGGTCTCCTATCGATACTATTTAGAACACTGGCAATAAACACAATGGGGTATACAGAAACAAACAGGTTTTTAAAAGTTATTTGCATTCAAGTAATACTGCGCACACTCAAACCAAATGTAATTGCATGAAAAAGATAAGATAATGCTTACAAAACTTCTCAACAATACTGATCAGCAAGAGAAGACATGGAAGTAATCACAAATAACTTCAAATGATTCCTCATAGACTCTTGCCAATATACATTTTTAAGTTTAATAACACTTGCATATTAAAAATAATGCTGTGATGTCACCTATCTTGCAGTTCCCCTGACCTATTCAATGCTTCTGCAAACACAAAGAATAATGGTCAGCCAAAGCAGCCAACAAATGACTGCTTCGGTCAACATTATAACATGTGTGGAGGCTCCCCTATACATCACTTAAAGGGTATGTCCACCCCCTAAACAAAAAAATCTTGGGGCTACTGGAACCCCCCCCCCCCCATCACCTTGACGTCACATGGTCCATACACTTTAAATCGGCTGCTAAATATATTTAACAGCCCTTATTCCCACAGCTGCCTTCTGCTTGTCTTCCGTGCACAGAAGCAAGCAGAAAGAGAAGGACCAGCAGCTGCAACAGTGATTGGCTGAGACAATCACTGTTGTGGCTGCCAGTCCAGCCCCTTCTGCTTGCTTCCGTGCACAGGAAAAAGGTACGGACGACAAGAAAAAGCCAGCTGTGGGAACGAGGGCTGGTAAATATATTTAGCTGCCGATTTAAAGTGTATGGACCATGAGAGGAAAGTTACACTGTAACTTTCAGAAGTGTACGTATCAGAAAACAAGCTTCCCAAGGCAAGCAAACTCTCACTGTCCACCTCAGAACACACGTTCCGGACTGAAAATTTTCTTTGTAGCAGTAGTCTGACTGTACAGCAGTATAGGGCACTCCCAGTGATCACGATCACTAAGGAGTGTGGCTGTGCTGAACAAATTTCCCTATTAAAATAGGGGGAATGTGTGTAGCCACATTTTTAACAGAGGACCTACGGAATCTTACATATTGGTACAGTGTGTACCAAGCTTAAAAGGGAAGTTCAGTTTAAAAACTTTAAGGAAAAAAAAGCGCAGTATTTTTTCATCCTAATGACTTTAAAGGACAACTCCAGCCTCATAATAACATCTTTTAGAAGGAATGGCCTCTTTGTAATATGTTGATATATCCTACTTTGTCCTCTGGAATCATTAATTTAGGTCTGCTACGCTTCTGGATGCCTCACGGACACTGAGCAATTTAGTGACCTGTACTGAGCCTGAGCATGCTCAGAAGAGGCAGCTAGAGGATTAGCATTGAGTCATTGGCTTTGATGTCAACTGTCAATTCCATAACGGACAGTTGCTAGCTGGAAGAACCAGGAAGAAGAAACAGGGGCAACAGGATATTGCGCAGGATTTCAGGTTAGACTTCTATATTTCAGATCTCAAACTATTACAGTTTAGGGTTTTGGGAGGGGATTAACCTGTATATAATTCTTCATTTGAGGGCTGGGCTTGCCCCTTTTAACCTCCCCATTCAGTATTTTGTCTGTGTATAAATAAATGCTTCCGAAATACTGACTGTTTGCAGGACCCCTAATAGAGACAGTTATTGTCTTGCCCCTGACCCGGCACCTGGGTTGATTCAGTTGCTCAGTAGAAATAGGAACATGTTTGACCCATCTAACAGCCAATCAGTAGAAATTACCATTAGGAACATTCCAAGGCAGTGTGCATTCTGGGAAGAAGGACCGTTACAGAACCTGAAATGTCTGCTCACTATTGTCAGCAGGGAACAGCAAGGGGCATAAATTCCACTGATTCTTCAAAATGGAAGAAAATATAAAGAATAACTAGGTATGCATAATATAAAGTAAGAATTTAAAAAAATGTTTTCCACTGAACTTTCCTTTTAAAGGGCATGTCCACCGCCAAATCAATATTTCACACATAGGTAGGATCAACCCCCAAAACAGATGTACTTCGTGATCAAATTGCACTTACTCTGAGTGATGCAGAAGTTTAGAGAGCTTTGGTGCATGCTCAGTAGGGGAATTCCTGGGTAAGCCCTTCAGTCATTGGCCATGTTGCAAGGGTTACTTCCTCTGAGCGTGCGCACAGCTATCTGAGCTTCCGCATCACTCGGGGAAGAGCTGTTACACCACCAATGATTGTAGTATTTTCTTCGTAAAGAAGCACTTTTAATGACT
This sequence comes from Hymenochirus boettgeri, assembly GCA_019447015.1. Lineage (NCBI taxonomy): Eukaryota > Metazoa > Chordata > Amphibia > Anura > Pipidae > Hymenochirus > Hymenochirus boettgeri. The sequence continues at coordinate 217,909,856 of CM033470.1, read as the reverse complement.
GTATTTACAACAGTTAAGGAGTTTTAGGGGTGCTCTACCTATCTGTAAAATATTTATTTGGGGTGGACATGCCCTTTTAGGCCAGGAACACACAAACCAACTTTTTAAACCAATTTATAATTTGGACCAATAATTTGATCGGCTCAGGCAAAGAATCTGCAGTAATTGAAAATCTGACTGATTGGACACAACATATGTAGCACTAAAATACCTGTTTCATTTGATATTTTGGCCCAGTGGTTCTTACCATAAAACATTTCCACCTGGCCAGACAGTTTTTTGACGTCATAGGAATGTCGGAAGGTGAGAATGCAGTGTATAGGCACTTAAATCTGCTTATGGGAAATTTACCTCCCAATAATCAGCAAAGTTAAGACAACTGCCTAGGTCCATCATTTCGCAATCGATATTTGATCACAGTATGCAAGTGCAGGGGACATTGGAAGTTAATACCGCTAGTGCTTTTAGACATTTGATAGCGTTGACGGAAGAACGTAGACTATCTAAAAATAGTATTGCCAAAATAGTACTACGGGATGAAAATGAAAAAGGTGTCACTAATAGAAAATAATCTTGAGAAAGGAAGAACACCCAGAATTAAGTGCCCTCTATTTAAAAACTTTATCTCATACCTTTTAAACAAGCCTAGGAGACTGTATCTAGCTTCTCAAGATCTTAAGTCTTGTAAAGTTACAGTTCCTGTTCTGTCTATCTGTGGCTCTGTGACAGTCATTTTCTGAAGCTACCGTATATACTCGAGTATAAGTCGAGGTTTTTAGGCTTTGAAAAAAAGCCTAAAAATCCTACCACGACTTATACTCGAGTCACTAACCTGAAAACCTTTCTGCCGATCGCTTCCTCTCTCTTCAGCATTCCACGGTGCAGTGTCTGACGTCACTACTCGGCGCCAGTCATACCCGGTGCCGATTAGTGACGTCAGGCGCCTGAACTGTGGATGTGAGACGAAGCGTGTGGCTGCAGGATTTCAGGTTAGCGTTTTGAGAATGCTCTAGGAATGTAAATGTAGCAAGTAAATGGCTTGTTCAAGCAGGTACCGGTAATACTAATAGGTTTTGTAAGCCCGGACAGTGCATTTCAGTTCAAGACAGTGTGGGAGTTTGTAGGAGAAACAGGCAGATTAAATAATGAAACATGTACACTTGTATCTAGATTTTTATTGTACTTAAAATATATGTAGGAATCTTACCTTTTACATAGTAAAATTAAAATCAGAGCTAGTATTATTAGAATGAAGAGGCAGTTGTAGTCCTAATTTCTACCCTCGACTTATACTCGAGTCAATCATGGTTTACTCATTTTCCAGGTCAAAATAGGTACCTCGACTTATACTCGAGTATATACGGTAGTTAAGCCACCCCATACATGGGATCGTCATTTTAAGCAATCCATTAAACGGTTTTCCCATTTTTCTGATTGACAATGTTGAGTGGTTTATCGGAAAAAAGAAAATCGGACCAGATGTCAGATGTTTTCGACGTGATATCGTTCCTCTTATTTTACTTTCTGCTACCAAGAAAGAGGTAGCATTATTGAAGGAGGTGCATTCTAACTCTGTTGGACAAGTCAAACATGCTCAGATCTCTACTGAGCAATTGAATTAACCTAGACACTGGGTCAAGGGCAAGACCTTAACAGTCTCTATTAGGGATCCTGCAAACAGGAAGTCAGTATTTCGGATGCATTAATTTATACACAAATAAAATGCTGAATGGGCAGGTTAAGGTCATTGGGATGGAAAAATACTGCTTTTTTTATTTTTTATACACTCAACTTCTTTAAGCACTTTAACGTTAGACACACATCTACATTAATACAACCCTGGTTATATTACTCCACCAAGCTAGCTAATGTTGCATTTTAATAATCCAATGGACTCCGCACTCCTCCCTCTTTGTTTGAAAGGGCATTGAAAGAATAATACATTTCAAATGGTCTACTGTTTATCTAATGTAGTGTTTTAATCAGTGCTTTAAAAACACTCTCCGGTTTAACATATTTAACAAGGGTTTAATTCCATAAAGGAACCTTCTCAAGAGAAGCAAAAATTTGACTTGTGTTAAAACATAAACATGCATGTTCGTGGGGGGCAACCCGTGAAAGTGCGTGTAAATGTCAGTTTTGGCCGATAATTATGTTTCGTATAGGCCATTCGGTTGGGCCTCGCTGATGATGATCCATCTGTCTATGAGGCATGACCGAAAGCCTGTTCCTTCTGATGATCGTGGCGTTCATAAACACTGTGTGCTGCAGCTCAGCCCACCGTGATAGCACGTGTGTATGAGGCTTAAGTAATAAAGATTTACCTTTTTTCAGAGATAACGAACAAACAATTTTAGTAGCAGACAGGGTTACATGTAGCTTTTTGGCAACAATCTACACAAACTTAATTCTACATATTGGTACTGATTATGGTCATTGTAGAAATAGATTTTTTTTAACGTTTGGAAAATAGAGGCTTGTGTGAAAATGACTGCCACAGACGGCCATGGGAAATAATTCTTCTTTAAAAAGACAAATCCTACCTTAAATATTGACCATTAGGATGGCACAAAATAGGATAGATTCCACTGCCAATAAATTACTACTGTTGACATGTGTATGGCTTCCATACACTGACACAAAAGGGTTATTCCCCTTAATACATCTCTCAGTAACTTTCCATTTTTGTTTAAAGGGTCACTATACCCACATAAACAACCTTGCATCAACTTAAGCAGTTTCAGACAAATTAAATGGTAGTACTCACATTGTTTTATTTGCCTGCTATATTAATACATGTTTAATGAGTGATCCCAACTGCCTCCTCCCTTAATTACTGCCTTCTTGCTGGTCCGGTGACACTTACAAGCTCTGCACAGCCTCACTGCCGACACTACGAAGCTCATTTACATCCCCTCCTGACCCTGCTCGTCCAGACCCTTCTAAATAACTGGCCAATTAAGTGCCTCTCCAAGAAGATGCAGGCACAGGCATGGCAATTCCAAAGCCATAGAGGTTTGAACCCATGCACACTCCTTGGCAACTTGAGGTGCTCCCTCAATTTAGTCCTCAACCTGGGGACTATATGCTAAACCACAAATGAACACAAAGTGCACACTCTTCCAGATTGAATACAGAGGTGCAAACCCTTCCAGTGATTTAATGTTCCAGCTGACAGTACCGATTGGGGCTCTATGTGCTGGGTTGTAGTGTTACGTGCACACTCGGCAGCAGCTGGCAGTACTGATTGCGCGTGAGTAGGGGGTTCGGTGTAGTGTTGTCTGTACTCTGCAGCAGCTGCCACTACTGAATGCTGGGCATGATATTTCCTGCAGTCTGTAGTGGCTAACAGTATTGATCAGGCATGTGGTGTTAGTGTTCCGTGCACACAGAGGCTGACAGTAATGATTGCAGATGTTGGTGGTTACTTAGAATTGTGTGCACACGCAGCAGCTGATCGTCACTGCTGATCAGCTGATCATTTTCTACATCTGTGTTTCCCTCTGCTGCAGACCCAAACAACAGTGTCTGTCAGTCACCGATAGCCCCATGACACCCATAAGCCACAAACCACTAATTGCGGATACAAGCAGATTTGGCGATAAGCTGTACAGCTGTTTCTGGATTGCAGAGATTTGCTGCTTGAGAGGTGGTTGGGAGGGTGATTAGGTGCTGCTGTCTGCCACTGGGTAACTGTGGGTCTTCCAGCCAAACTCAAATGTTAGATAAATATAGACAGACAGATAGATTTGACAGATTGACAGAGATAGACAGAGGGATAGATATATGATAGACAAACTTTGCTGCAAAGATCCTAGTGAGATATCAGGGAGGAGGGGCACATATATTATAATTCTTGATGATTTGAGTGACAGGTCTTTCCCTATGACTTCAAATGAAGGTGCCTTAGAAGCTACAGCTTGGATTTTAAAACCAAAAAAAGTGTTTTAGTGGGTCATTTCACCTATTAAGGAAACGTTTTTGAAAATTCAATTTTTTTAAAGTATAGATACTTTAAAGGACCATATTTTACTGAAGTTTTAATTAAAAAAAAGGATTTTCCTCCAATTAAAGATTGGGATTTCTGCACAAGGTTTAGGCTTAGTAGCACATCTTAGAACTAGCACTACATCTATTGAAGAGACTATAATTCTTTATGAGCTGATAGCTATAGCGCAGGCAGTTTCTCACTTTCCGACGTTCCAATCAAGCCTCTGGTGAGGCAGTTCCTTCAGCTTAAAAGGCATCTCCACCCTCAGTAACAACTTTTTATATATTGTAGTGCATGCTCTCCCACTCCCAACCGCTATATTGGCACTTTAAAAATTGATTGTAAACTCTACTTACAGCTCCTCATTCCAGCGTCGCTCTGGTCCAGCTCCCCTGCCTGCCAGAACAACAAGCAGGGGGCCAGACCGGCAGCCACAGCTGCGATAGGCTGAGAGGCAGCCAATCACAGCTGGGGCTGCCAGCAATAACAGATCTTCGCGGAGTGAGGAGCTGTATGTAGAGTTCAGGATCTATTTTTAAAGGGTAACTGTGGTCTCCAATTTTTCCAAACTAGCATGGGTTATATAAAAAGCCTTCCATCACGCCTTCAAAATAAAACCGAAATAACATCTCTAAATTAAATTTGTGAAGTTATTGCTGGAAAGGTTCAGCAATATTACTTCCTAGTTGAACACTTCCTGTTTACAGCCATGTGACCAGCCTGTCTGCATTAACAGGCTCCCCTTCTCAACTGTCAATTTTTTCCCCAGCTACTTCCTGTTTTCTCCAGCATTAAGTCTTAACTGAGCATGGTTCTCCTCCGGGGCAGAGGGGCAAGCAGAGGTAAGGTGATGTCACTCAACCTACTGGAAGCAGGAAGTTTGAACATTCACCTCAATATCATTTCTCAAGGGTGAAGCCAGAGATGTGATTGTAGGCTCATTACAAAGGAAATACTGCAGGCTTTCATTTAACCTTAACTTGTTTGGAGACCACAGTTGTCCTTTAAATTGCCAATATAGCGATTGGGGGTGGGAGGGAATGCACTACAATACACAAAGGTTTTTTTACACTGCATGAAATGCAGCTAGGGAGGGATCGGGAGGGGAGGAAAAGGCTCCCCTGCGCATGTCAGAGGCAACTGAGAGGACACAACAGAGGCAAAAACAGTTGGACAGGAAGACAGCTCCGACCCTTCAGTTTCCTGGACTTTGAAGAGGCATTACATGAGAACCACAATGAGCAGGGATGTGTGGTAAGGATTTATTTAAAACTGTACAGTGGGGACAGTAGTGGGTTAAATTTTAGTTGGGGGGGTGGACATGCCCTTTAACTCAAATGCCACAGGAACATCAGAAGGGTGTGTTCTAACGTATGGAAACCTTTATGCTGTGTAAACACGGCCTGATATTTTGGCCCAATTAATTTTTGTCCACGACGGACGGATTTTGGCCGAACATTAGGTCAAATCATACAAACATTAGATTGGACATAACCATTATAAACAGTATATTTCAAAAGGCAGCGTGATTGGTTGCATCTGCATATCGTCCGCAGCCCTTTTGTGTTCAAATAGTGATATTTTGACCTAGACAACCCCATAGTTATTTGGCAGCTCTAGCAAAAGAACAAGAGACTAAAAAAAACACCTAGCAGGTCCAACTGGATAAGTGACCTTTTCTACATAAACCTAGGAACCAGCAAAAGGGAGTGGAGTTGTGCAAGATGCTGCACACTTCAGAGATGAAAGAGTTTTGCTGGGCCATCGGCCATCTGCTCAGTAAAGGTGGAATCGGGCTCCTGTTATAGAACAGGAAGATCAAAACTGGGTAGTACAGAACATTAAAAAGGGACTTCCTGCTTTCAATTTCCCAACTGCTTATGTATTTGTAACACGGCTAAACACTCTGACTGTGCTGTGGAAACATGTATACCAGAGGTAGTAAAGGCATATGCCTAATAGGCTGAAAGGTGGGCCGCAGGCTGCACTGTAAGAGATAACAATACCAAGTGACTTCCCAGCCCGTGGTACCTGCATGCCGGGAGCCCCAGGGTCGACCCCAGTGTCCAGCACCGCAATAAGGACTCCGCGTCCATCATACTGCGGGTAACGACTCAAGAAAGCCGCAGCCCCGGTCTCTTTCTTAGGAAGCAACCCATGGAATGGAAACGGTTCCTCCGCGCCGGCTGCCATGATCATAAAGAGAAGGGTGAAAGCTAGTTCCCAGTTGCTGAGAGGAGGGGCGGAGCATTTCAGACATGTGATCAGTCACATGAAGGGGCGGAGTTTCAGCCCATTAAGCCTTTCTACCTAAGCACCAGGAGGAGATAGCTGTGATTCATCTGGTTTACCGTTTTATCTGTTTTTTTTTTCTGTGTATAAAGCAGGTATGCTCGTGAAGGTTCTCATTCATCCAGGTCATGGTATATCTGTTGTATTCAATTAGATCAACTGGACTTGAAATGTAGTTCTTGAAGACGTTTCGCTAGTCATCGACTGTTCTCAATTCAGAATGACTTGTACAAGAATCTGTGGCAATTATGTACCCTGGAAAATCCCAATTAGCATATCACAGCCAGGTGTTAAGGGTGTGATTGGATAGTGGCTAAGAGGTGTTATAGGAACGCCCAGAGTAAGGTGTTAAAACAGCATTGTACATGGCAGACAGTTGGTGTCGAACCCCCCCACCTCTATTTAGGCTTGGTTTGTTTATTTTCACATAAATGGCCTCCTTAACACCTCTCTTGAACCAGTCACGTTCCTTCGCCAATATGTTAACATTACAATCTTCAAAGGTATGTCCTTTATCCTTAAGATGCAGGTACACGGCTGAGTCCTGACCCGAGGAATTGGCTCTTCTGTGCTGGGCCATTCGTTGATGCAGTTGCTGTTTGGTCTCCCCCACATACAAATCAGAGCAATCTTCACTGCACTGCATATATGATGTCGCTTTTCTTGTGTTTTGGTATTGGGTCTTTCGGATGTACTAATTGCTGCCTCAGTGTGTTGTTCGGTTTAAAGCAGACAGGGATACGATGTTTTTTGAAAATTCTTCTTAATTTCTCGGAGACCCCTGCTACATATGGGATGACCATGTTCTTCCTCCTGTCTTGCTTTTCCCCTTCACTGTTGGTATTTGTGTTCTTTTCTTTCCTTCTACTTCTTTTGACAAAGGCCCAGTCTGGATATCCACAAGTTTTAAGGGCTCCTTTAGCCTTCGCCTCTGTGCTAGTGGGGATGTTCTCGGCTCTGTGTTGCAGGGTTCTGATGACACCCAGCTTGTGATCTAAAGGGTGGTGGGAGTCCACAGATTCTTGTACAAGTCATTCTGAATTGAGAAAGCCAGTCGGATGACTAGCGAAACGTCTTCAAGAACTACATTTCAAGTCCAGTTGATCTAATTGAATACAACAGATATAAAGCAGGTATGTTCCCTGAATTGAGTAATGTGTAGTATACAGCGAAACATGTCACATTTTTGGTGGGTTCATAAATGTGTGTCCAAGGCAGATTGATGTTAACTCAGTGTAAAAGAGAAATTTATTTCAAATGTATGTTAACTTTGCACATGGTCGTGGCTGGGGGGGTTTAGGGGTGGCAAGGGAAAGCACATGGCCGTGGCTGGGGGTGCATGGGTGACCACATGGTCTTGGCTGAAAAAAACGCTGTATGTACACATTTCATCTTAACAGCCGTCCTCAGGATATAATATATTCTGAGGACGGCTATTTAGCTGAAACGCGTATATACTGCGTTATTTTTCTTAAATTGGAGAGTGCCTTCGTTCATTCCATTTTATATATAGATAATTCCCGGGCACACTGTTTTCAAAACAGCAAAACTATTTTATCAACATTTCAATGACGCACAGGTCATTGTCATCAGGATGACAATGACCTGTGCGTTGTCGAAACACTGATAAAATAAAATAGTTTTGAAACCAGTGTGCCCAGGAATTGCCCGGGAATTATCTATGTTTGGAGCATATGGTGTAATGTGGAGTTACACTACCTGGTGGCATCTGGATTGTGAAGATTATTCCTGGATAAGTGCATAAGTCCCACTGTGTGTGTATGTATGTGTATATAATAATGGGTAGCCACACAAGACTTTTGTAAAAAAACAAACAAACAATGTTTTGTATTTATGCCAATATTCCAATATTATGTGTTAGTCTAATGGCAAAATTTCTATATGTAATATCAATTCGTAATAAGGCTGACGCAATTAAAAAAAATTCTGTTTAGGCTCTGGCATAAAAATGAGCCATGAAGATACTGTGAACATAAACGAGGAAATGGAAATGAGCCCCAAAAAAGGTAATAATACAAACCATTTATGTGTGAAATGTCATGATGGAGGTGCTCTTAAATAATCAGAATTATTTGTTGTTGATGTTTCTTATAGGTTTGGAGGAAGTGAGTCTGAGAGAATCTCCCCCTAAAAATGGGAAGGTAATATTTTTGTTATTATAATAGCTATTGAAATGTCTCCTTCGTCCAATTGGGTCATTGGAGTACCCAGGCCAGACTTGGGTAATGTGCATGTTACTGGAGGTGGACATTTTGCTTACAGCAAATTGCTTCTCCTAAACTTAGCCTCTCACAGCTCAGCCATGCTCCAGTTTTTTTAAGTGCCTTTAGGTCAGGATGTAATGGACTCTGTATAGACTAACAGGGGAACTATACTATACTATATCTTTCTCTCCCTGCATGGAATTATATTTTATTGAGCTGCATCCCCCCTAAGGGACTTTCAGAAGCGGCCAATGTGAGAGGACCACCATTCACTCCACAAGAGGGGAGATTCTCACAAATATACAGTAAATCTTGCACTAACATTTGGTGGATATATCAAAAACAGCAGGATGCACTACTGACATTAAAAACTTGTTAGGAGATTCTTACCATCAGGGACATGGAGGTACATTTTAGTATCACAGGCCCTACTTGGGGATGCCCAGTTGTCCACTTCCTCATAGGCAGAGCGCTCTAAGGCTGCCTTACAAAAAAACATGCTATGTATGCCATTCTGAATTGCCTGCAGGTCACAGGCCACTTATGTGGACCCTGTTCTACTGCAACAGCTCCACTGACTATGGTCCCAGATGCTACCCCCCCAGAACTGGCCTAGGGCACTAGCTGTCATCATCTATGGCAGCATTTTCTAATTTAATGTGTCAAACCTTGCATGTCCAAGCTTCCATAAGCTCACACACCTTCTGACATTGGACGAAGAGTCTATAATGGAAGGGGCATTTTCACTAGGCCATCTAGTTGATGATTCAGTCTGGTCCAATAGGTATTTATAATTGGCCTTCAAAGGAGACTTTTTAAATCTTTTGATAAGTCATCAAGACTCAAGATACAAAACATAGAAACTGGACCCTCACAAGTCCATGTTCCTGCACACAATATGTCCTACAGCTACATTCTTAACACCTGAGCGGTTGGAGCAAGTAGTTCAACAGAAATGGTCTCATCCATAAAAAAAAATTCTACAATCCTTAAGATGCTTTCTGGCATACTTCCTTTTTCCAAAGGCCAACATGGAGCGAACGGCTTCCACCGTTGGTTGACCCACAATCTCCAGACTGGATAAAGCCATGGTAATCCACAGATTATCCAGGAGATAGGTTTGCATGGTCCAGTTATACAGAGGTATTAAGGAAAAAGAGGACCATCTCAATTTAGTCCAACAATTCTCCGAAGCTTTCACCTTTCTGGGGAAGGGCAGGTCTTGATTAGCAAAGACTGGCCGCAAGGTCCTCTGCAAATGCAGCAGCACCACCACCAAGTGCACTATGGATAAAGTCCTGGGCAGCGGAATCAGTGTCCGTATATTCGCTAACAATCTTATCCTTCCTATGCGGGCTTACTGTTTGGGACAGAATTAAATAAAATCATCAGAGGCAACTACCAGCATCAAGCCCAGGGTTGTTCCCCTTTTCGAGAATGAGGAACATCATTTTGTTACTATCAAGCCTCACTTTGCCAACACAGGGTCTCTGTTGCAACAGCACATATCCTACGTTGTGACAAGCAGGATCAGGCTTCCTTTGCTATTAGGACACTCATTGTGCTTTCTGTCGATTACCTCTCCTTTGCATCACTATCCTCCACTCTCTTACACCCGAGATCACTGCAAATGTATTTTTGGCTGCACTTCGACACAGAGACCCTCCAATTCTTTTCCATCGGTGATTGTGCTCTTTCTTTGTGACCATCAATTCAAGAAAGCATGTGGGTCATGGGGAAAAATGGTGGCCTGCAATAAAAGCAATCTACTATGCCCTGTTCCAGCTTTGACCTCTTCAGAGTTTCCTTCTCAAACGCTGGAACAAGACTCTTCTATCTCTGGATGATGTGAGCTCTCTCGACATGTGGGGATGTCCCAGACATCTCCAATCAGGACGTGCTTTACAGGAAAAAAACTGAAATGCAATTTCTTTTTAAAAAAAACCAATTACAATGGAATGCAGTTTGCAGCATGCTAAGTGCACAGGATAGCTGGACCCCAAAGGAGTGCGGCCTCTCCATAAACATTCCAAAGTTGTGAGTGGTATATTTACCTCTCCAATGTTGGACCCCTGTCCTAAATTCCAGGGATCCAATATAGTGAAGCTGATTTTCTCAGCATAATATAGTATAAGAGAATACAGAGCAACAAATCCCACAACCTCAAGGTATTGCTTATACCTCTGCACCTAGACATGTTCCAACTGGTCCAGTGTTGGGGATACCCAGGTATAAATATAATGGTATCTCGTCTGAATGTTAAAAGGTGCCATTGTTCTACACAAAAGTCTGTGATCCATGAGTACCCCTGGTAGATGTACACAGGGAGGTTCAATAAAAGTTCTTATCATTAAAAATGGTGCTAAATTTGCCCCAACCAATCAGATGATATTAACCATTTGAAAGCTAACATCTGATTGGTTGTGGCAAAATTATCACCATTTTAAACGATAAGAACTTTTATTGAATAACCCTGATAGTATGTTCAACTGGTATACTCCTTTCCTCTAATTCCTATGTGGCCAGATTTCTTTTTTTTTTTTTTGTTTTAAAGGGCATGTCCACCCCCAAAACTATAATCCCCCCCACTACTGGCCCCATTGTGTAGTGTAGTTTAATCCTTACCTCACATCCCAGCTCCATATGGTTCTCCTGTAGTGCCCCCCCCCTCAAAGTCCTAAAAACTGCCCACCAGGAGGATAGCAGAGTCCATATAGGACTCTGCCTCCTACCTGGACTCCGGGAGAAGTTTGGCATGCGTACTGCAGCCCTTCTCCCCCTCCCTCTCCCTCCCGATTAGCATTCCCTCCCCCTAGTGTAAAACCCTTTTTACCTAACATTCCCCCTGTCCCCCCAGCCCCAACCGCTCTATTAGTATTATCAGAAAATGCCCAAAATATTACTTACCTTCCCTCTTTCCTCCGCCGCACTGAACTCCCGGCAGCCGCATCGTGATTGGCTGCCGCTCAGTTAATCACAGACGTGACTGCCGGTCCCGCCCCTCTGCTTGCATTTTCTTGCTAGCAGAGGGCCTGGCAGCGCGGCGGAGGGAAGGTAAGTAAAGTTTTGGGCATTTTCTGATGATACTAATAGTGCGGTTGGTGCAATTCAGAATGACTTGTACAAGAATCTGTGGCAATTATGTACCCTGGAAAATCCCAATTAGCATATCACAGCTAAGTGTTAAGGGCGTGATTGGATAGTGGCTAAGAGGTGTTATAGGAACACCCAGAGTAAGGTGTCAAAACAGCATTGTACATGGCAGAAAGTTGGTGTCAAACCCCCCACCTCTATTTAGGCTTGGTTTCTTCATTTTCACATAAATGGCCTCCTTGACACCTCTTGAACCAGTCACGTTCCTTTGCCAATATGTCAACATCACAATCTTCAAAGGTATGTCCTTTATCCTTAACGTGCAGGTACACGGCTGAGTCCTGATCCGAGGAATTGGCTCTTCTGTGCTGGGCCATACATTTATGCAGTTGCTGTTTGGTCTCCCCAACATACAAATCAGAGCATTCTTCACTGCACTGCATAAGTGATGTCATTTTGATAACACCCCTTAGCCTCAATGCATCCAAACCTTTTATTCAGAAGGTCCCTAACACCTGGCTGTTATATGCTAATTGGGACTTTCTAGGGTACTTAATTAACAACAGATTCTTGTACAAGTCATTTGGAATTGGGAAAGCCAGTCGGATGACTAGCCAAACGTATTCAAGTCAAGTTGATCTAACCGAATATAACATCTACCATGACCTGAATGAATGAATATTACAGATATACCGTGACCTGGATGGATGAATATTAGATATACCGTGACCTGGATGAATGAATATTACAGATATACCGTGACCTGGATGGATGAATATTACAGATATACCGTGACCATTTCTGTAAACATTTCCCTTAAATAATTGTTGGACATCTTGTAGCATATTTTACAATATTTTTTTTCTAATTTGTAATATGTGCATAACTGTTGTCAAAGTGAAAGATTAAATTGAGATGTTGCTATTTTTGCAGATAAATCTAGAAAAACCAAAAAAGCTCCATACTGAAACATTCGAGACTGTACAGGATGCTATGAAAGCCATTGATGACTATGAAGAACATACAAAAACAAATTTTGTTGTTCTAGAAAAGAAACATTTTGGAAATTTAGGTAATAGTAATTTTTTAAATACTGTATGCCATATGTTATATGGTAGGAAAGTGGACATTGCTTGAAAGGAGACATTTTGCAGCTTTACTTAATTGGGTCCCTTAATTTGAAAATTGTAATTTACAATGACAGTGAGAGGAGCCAGAAAGATGTCTGTTGTCTGAGTGTAGTGAAACTTTGAGATGTGGTATGAAAGAATTTGCATGGTTTTGTACTGTGCTCTATAAATTACTAGCTTTTAGTTACTATTATAACACTTTTTAAAGGAAACAAAAAGTTTCACGACATTGAAACAATAGAAAGCAAATTCACAAATATAAAATGAGCTCGTTTCACCTCTCCCTTTGTTCTTGCTGCAGCAGCATAATTTATAAAATTAACCTGTGGGTACTAGGCCGCAGCTCTCATAATCCCCCTTAGCTGGGTGTTACCCAGCTAAGTGTGTGTAGAGTACACTTTCAGGGCCGTCCCTCTAATGAGGCAACTTGATAATTTATCTCAGGATGCACCTGCGGTGCTCACAAGGCTCTATGAAGACTGGGTGTTGCTCTGGCAACATCATGGTAACATATATGTAAATGCTACTTGGAAGTGATAATGAAATTATTTATCAATGTTATCATTGTATAGAATGAATTGTACATTATGCAATGACTGTAGATGTGGCATTAAAGGGCATGTCCAACCCAGAACAAACTTTTGGGTTAAGGAACAGTAGGTATCCACTACCCACCCCCAACCGCCCCAATATTTCTTTAAAAAAGACAGGTTTCTGCTTACACAGCTTTCTCTCCCACGGTGATCCTATCTAGACTCATGCTTGGGGCTGGACCTCAGTCGAGTCTGTGATTGGCTGAGAGGCTGCTAATCACAGACGCAGATGACGTCACGAGAAACGCTGGGGAACAATTTTTTTTTAAAGACCTTGTTGAGGACGAGGAATCAACATGGAACAGATGGCTCGCACACACAGCTTGGAGTTTTCAGTTTCCTGGGCTTTGAAGAGGAATACCTGGTGGGGCCATTATGGGCTTAAATTATGGTTTTGGGGGTGGACATGCCCTTTAATATATTTAACTCTTTGATCTCTATTTATTAAATGGATAACCTTTTTCTTGACCGTTGTGAACAGATGGCCATATAAGGTAACATAAAGTATTCCTCTGTGTTATTGTCTTGTGACGTAAAACATTTTTAATGTTAATCAACTTTCAAGACCGGAGTGAGCCATTGAATTTCATATCCGATGAATCTTCCAATTTGTAGGTGTTCTGATGAGAAAAAGTTTAACATTTGGATTAAAAAAAGTTAACTTCTTTAATAAGTAATCAGGTAATTATATTTTGTTGTCTAAAGTGATGGGACTGAACTATTAAGTGTGTATTTAAGTATTACAAGCAGTATAATGTATGCCCTGGAGCTTAAGGATTTAATTGTCCTTTAAATGTAGTAGAAATTGGCTTTGTTCTTCTGTTATACCTAATTGCTGAAAATACTATTTTTTGATATGTGCCTAAAGTACATATTGTTTTCAAGTAAACGTTGTTTAATTTATTTTAATACATGTATAATTTGATTTTAAAACCTCTATGTGATTTAACAATGGTTTTTTTCTTTTAAGAATTTTGGCCACCTGCAAATTCAAACTTTATTGGCGAGACCTTAATTAACCAATGTTTCAATCTATACGCCAATGGTATTCCATTTTTTGTTGCTGGAAGAAAAGTTTTAACTTGTCACCTGGGAAAGGACATGGCCGTTTTGAAAAAAAAAAAAATATGCTCTTATAGAGATGCAAAACAGGTAACCTTCTAACCATAACATTGTATTAAAACTTCATTACATCTTCATGTCTATGCCCTAAAATATTGGACCAGAATAAATGGTCAGATTTTCACATAATGCTATGAGGGAACAGAATGGGAGAAGATTTACATATAAACAAGGATTAACACCGCTATCATTTAGTTAAAATACATTTACAATAAATTGACTACCCCCTCTTAATGGTTGTTATGACTTTTTGAAATATTCCCTTTTGTTTTACACAGTCTACTACGTGTGCTAAGTATCATTCAATGTTAAATGAGAACTATTTTAGCAATGTTGCTGTGTGCCTCTTTTGCCAGCTTAATTACATCTCCTGAAAAAAGTCACAATTTAACCATTTAGTTATATGAAGACTATAATTCTTGGTAAATATTGGCTATTACAAAGTCTTTTTACACATTTAATATGACAAAATACAATTGGTAGTCCTAATAATGGTAGTTGTTTGTTTCTTAAAAATATACAAATATATTTAAGTTAAAAATAAACACATACAGTCCCTATAGCTTGAAATACATTCCGAACAATTGTGGTCATATTAAAATAATCATTATCCTAAAGGGAAGTCTACTCATAAATCTAAATTTAATACAATCTGCTGGAAATAGTAAGGTTATGATTTGGAAAAACTGTTCAATCTCATTTGAGAAGTTTTGTTTGTCTTTTCAAAGATCACCTTTTATTATTTTCTTTTTCACCCTGGGCAGTTGGGCAACGATACACAAATATCAGACTAAACGGCCGTGCATACACATTGTGCGTTGGGGTTGGCACCAGCAATTACATGTGTGTTTGAGCCTGTATTCTTGAGTGGATGACAACCCTTTCAATTCACAAGATAGTATGAACAATATGAAATTTAACAGCATGCTTGTAAATTTTGTAAAGCAGCATATCAATGTGCCACCCACATTGTAACACACAAATATGTGATTCTCATACACTAATGGATCACAACCATCATCGTAAAAGCACGTGGAAAAAAAAGTGTGACCTAGCTTTAATTTATATTTAGAATCAAAAACTGGTTAAGTTGGAATTAAGACATTTTTATATTACGAAAAATGCCTTTCTTTAAAACCATGGGGGAACCTGGCACATTGGGGTTACCCGAAGGAGCGGACATTCTCCAGTCCCGTTCCTTGTCCATAAGCAACCGGGCCTACTCCAGTTTGTCCTAATGAGGGAGCGAAGGATTAACAATTCTATATAAAACAAACTTCAACTGAAGCATTGCAGACTCTAAAACAGATCCTTGCTGAGGGGGGATTTCAGGTAGAAACAGGGCATCTGCCCCTAATACGGGGTCCCTGTTATTGGAGCAGATGGTTGGTACTTGCAGATAAGTCTTTACAATATATGTATGTCTTGCAGGCCCCAGTGATGTACCAGTAGTTCAAGAGACGTCTAAGTATAGGGCCCATTCGCCCAGGTCCCGAACGTGGCAGGTGAAAAATTTGACTGATCATTAAGACTGCTCTCCCAGGTATAGACTGCTGAGAGGGATGGAATGTAACCTCCACAAAATGAAAAAAATCTGTTGAGTCTCTTCCATGGCCATGTTGCTGTGTATGCCCCCTGATGGTTTAGGTATGGCACAGTTGTGACATTGTCAATTCTTTTCAACACACTTGTCTGTTAGGGAGTCTAAAAGAGCAGGGCATCACGAATGGCTCCTAGCTCAGAATGTTGAGGAAAGAGTAACTGTATCTAGCCTACCATTGATAGAGCTCCCAGCCTGAAATGCAGGCATCTGTTTGACTATTCCATGATGGGAGATGAAGCCCCTTGCCACGCAGCAGTTCCTGTGGTCGTGTCCACTAGTGCAGCGATTGCCTGATGTAAAGAGGGAGTGGGCAAAGGATAGTCCAGAAAGCGATGGGATTCGTCCCATGTCTCAAGTGCACTTCTATCAATGCCTTAGGTACAACAACCATAAGGGATTGCTTTGACAGGACATCCACTTGCCAATGAGTCTTATGGCTTGCCTGATGTGGATCTGAACTTGGACATGGCATGACAACCATAGTCTGTAGGGCATTTTTTTTTGATGTCTGTAAGGGAAATGTTGTGATTCTTATTGTTGATGTCATGCCCATAAAGGAAATCTTCTGAAATGGTAGGGAAAGGATTTGGAAAGTTGAGTATTCTTCTCAAATGGGATAGGATGTTATGGCACTTGGCTATCTGTGTTTGCGCCTGCACGAGGGTGTTCTGGAGGCATATGAATGCGGCCTGGCATGCCATGATCTTGGTAAACACCGAGGCTAGTATGGAGGTGAGGACAGTAAATTTAAATTGTGCTTGGACCACGGAGAACCTGAGGAATTTGTAATGACCTGGCCAGATGGGAATGTGGATATATCACCAGTGATATCCATGATGCTAGGATTTTTTTACAAGTTAAAATGACAGAAAATATTAACTCCATTTTGATGGAATCTGAATCCGTGAATGGGGGAAATCCCTTCCGCCACCAGGAGGGAAGAATTGCCTGGTCTAGTGCTTTTAATGGTTTCTGTTTCTCCTACAGCCTTCAGGGGGACCCAGGAACACAGGGGTTAAGTACCCTCACTTCAGGAGCGGACACTTTAAAAAAAAAACAAAAAAACTTGAGGCTCCAGTGCTCCTCCCCTCCTATATTAACTCACCAGCCCGGAAGCCTCCTTCAGTTTTAAGTGTCTGCTTCAGGAGTGACTGACTTCTCCCCTGCTGGACTGCAATGGAGCCGGTGGTGCGGAGCAAGTCCACCGGCTCCCTACGTGGGAATTGGGCAGGAGAGGATAATCCCTGTCCACTTAAAGGTACGGAACGGAGCTGGGGCCATCATGACCCGCGGGTCTAAAATGGCCAGTCCCCCCTTCCGCATGGCGGCAAACACAGCGGTCCCGCTGCTTATGCGCAAAACATCCTCAGGCTGAGATCTCCCTTGGGGCTGGCGGGGGCCTGACTTCTAAATCTTCCCGGGCTTTTCCTTGGAGGCAGGACTTTCTGCCCACTTCCGGTTCCACTCTTCTTCTCGGCGTGCTCTGCACCTGTAGCTTGCACCGGGAGCCTTCACTCCTGCCAGTGGTCACTCTGGACCACTGTGTGTACCATATATTGTACCAACCAGCCGATTCTCGCCCATGCAGATCTAATGAAGTAGTAATGAAGTAAGATACTAGTAGTGGCTGCTAGTTTTAGGACGTTGGAACACATATCCTCCAGTGCTGCTCTACTTAAAATAAGAGTCAATGGCACATTCCCATGCCTGGAGCCCACTGCAAATGATTTGTATTTTTTTACAATTCATGTATAAGGCAACGATGGATTAAAATCCTGTAGCGATCAGCATTTGTGTGTGCCCAACTGATTCCTGTGGCCAAGGAAATTGGGGTTTTTGCCGACATCATCTGTATGATTAGATTAGCTATAATTTCTATCTATGCAATTGGAATCCATAACTGTTGTGTAATTCACTGTTGTGCAGTTACAAGTGTAGTCTTAATTAATATTATGAAAACTACTCTTTTAAAAAGGTTTTTAACACTAAAAAATATATTAACACAAAGATGCTGTGCTGCCTTAACTATTCCTTTAAAGTCATCAAACGGATTATGATCATGTAGCGTGAATTTTAACTGTAGGCTGCGTCGCTGCATGGTTATCAAAAATTCACTTTGTTTAGCCGCTGCAGCCTATTCACCAGAGGCTGTGCGTGTGATTCTCTGAAACATTTAACGCCAGCTGATTGCTTATGCTAAATACTTGTGTAGAATTAATTTCTCCAAGAGCAGCCCTTTGCATTTCTCAGGGAATCTCCCTAAATATGTTAAATAATAGATTTGTAAAAAAACTTTAGTTGCAAATTTTTTCTTTAAAAATTTTTCATTTACATTTAATTGGTTTTTGTATTACGTTGGCCAATTTTAGAGAAATTAATCCAAAAGTACTAAAAAAGATAACAGAACTTGTACGCAGGTGGCAATTGAGAAAAGAGAGATAAAAGGAGTTACTGATAATTTTGTTAGCAAAGAGCTTTTTCTGGTGTTGAACCACCAGAGGCTAACAAGGCGTTCGATTTTATCCTACATTGAAAGATATCTCAAACATCATGGATAGTATTAAACATGGATTCAAAGATTCCGCTCTTGATCAGCAAAATGTATTGCACCTCGTATCTCAATGGAAAACGGATTTTTCCAAATAGCAGTATCTTTTGCGTCCTATTCCTCAACAGGTGACACAGATGAAGTTATTTTCTGTTTTGCTACCAAACAGAAGGGCAGAAGAACCTGCTAAGCTTAAGCGGAAATGAATGTACACTACGTGATCGACTCAGATCAACAAGATATGCTCTTCCATTATACTTCATATGTTTTCGAGCAAATGTGTGCTATCTAATTGTAGGTGCATTTGTGATTCAGCACGAAAGAACCAATTTATTCAAGAGGGCTTTATGCTTATTGAAAGATTGGAATGCAGATTGGAATCCTAAAAGCTTCAGGGTTGACTTCTTTTGTATGGAGGAGATCAATTCCATCAAAAAGTTTTTGAAGGTAGGAATAATTTTCTAAGAAATGGTGATTATTATCAATGTCAACATTGCTAAAATACTGATTACATGTGATATGTCAGTTTTATTTGAACAACCCCTTTATTAATATTTTTTTCTAACCACTTTTAAATATGTAAAAAAATCATATTCGTAATCTGACTTTATCGTTTTTTTTTTTTTTTTTTTAAGATTCAGATATAAAACTGATTCCATCGAGACAAAGCGCGGACAAGAGTGCTCAACAAAAAGAACACGGACTACGGAAAACAGAAAACCTGTATTGCAATTGTTACGAAATTTTGCTCTGGCAACAACCAGAGTGATTATGAGAAAGCTCTCAAAAATTATATTGTTCTAAAGAATGGAAAACGTGCACCTTATTTAGAACTGGTTTTCAAACAATGATTCGCAGACTCACGTTATTCATAATTCGTTTTTACTTTGAAAGGCCAACTGTTCTTCACACCAGTTAAGGAGTGTAAATGAAAGCCGCAGTATTTTTTATTTTTTTTAATGAGCCGATAATCCACATCTCTGACTGGATTCTGAAAAATTACATTGGGTGAATGTTCGAACTTCCTGCTTCTAGTAGGTTTAGTGACATCACCTGACCTCTGCCCCGCCCTGGGGGAAGCATGCTCAGTTAATACTTAAAGGATAACTGTATTGCCTCAAGCGTTTTTTTATCAAAAAAATGCTTTTAAAAAGAGTAAAGTATGCTGCCCTCCCTATACATTTTCCCCCTATTCGAGCCCCCTCTCTGTCTTCAATTAGCCTTCAATAGCCATGCTGTGAAGGGGGTATAACAATTCTGTCTGTCTCTAATTGTCACTCAGAGCTAGCTGCAGAGAACACTTGTGCATCCCCCTTGATTAGCTATATAGGCTGTATTTCAAGCACCCAAACAGTTCGTTTGTTTGGCCGAGAAGAGAGAGTTGTAACAGACATTCCTACCATCCAATGACACGTGATATGTTAATGATGACCCTGGCCGTCTATGAGGTGGGCTGTTAGCATTCATCTTTTGCTGTGTGATATCTAAGGAAGGCAGCACAGCTGTAAAATGAGAGTAAGTGATTTCACTTGCTGAAGTGTGGACATGTATGGGGGTGATGTTTTTTTGGTTTATTCTTTTCCCTTTAATGCTTGGGAAATTGGAAATGTCTTGGGGAAAACATAGTTACTTTGACCAATTATTGCTTGGCAGAGACCTGGCACTTCACAGGCTTGAAACTGGAATGTTTCAGGCGGAAAGTAATATTGCTGAACCTTTCCAGCAATATCTTCTCACATGTTATCTAGAGATGTGATTTTTGGTTTATTTTGAAGGTGTGATGAGGTTTTTTTTACATAATTTTACTAGTTTGGAGAATTGGAGGTCACGTTACCTTTAAAGGATAATGCATGTAAAATAAGTTAGTTTTTCTTTGCAGCTTGCAGTTTTAAAATAACGGTTGCCATATTTTTTTCCCCCTATACCCATCCATAGCCTACCGCATGTGCCTTGGGAAGTTACGTGACATCTGTTACTGTTTGATGGATGTTAACTCTGCCCCTCTGAGATTTCCTCTGCTTGAGCCTCAAATGGTACATGCTGAGTTCACATGCAGCGGACCTCTATGGCATTACTTTATGCCACTCCTGTAAAGTGAATTGATTAGTAGTGCTGCCTCCGCGTACCCCACTAGACTAGCATCTTCACATTGAAATAGCTAGATTCCGCACTCTGCGCGGAGACTCTCTTTATTCCACTCCATAATAAGTGAATAGTTGGTGTGCTGCCCTCCGCTATCCCCCTAGGAACTGCATATTCCCAATGGAAATGGCTAGATTCCGCACTCTTCAGGGAGGACCTCCTGTATGCCCACTCCATGTAAAGTCGATATTGTTAGTAGTGTCTGCACCTCCCCCCGCTATCCCACTAGGAACTAGCATATTCCCAATGAAATGTAGATTCCGCACTCTGCAGGAGGACCTCCTTATGCCACTCCATGTAAAGTGAATAGTAAGGTAGTGCTGCCTCCGCTATCCCACCTATTAACTAGCATATTCCCAATGAAATGGCAAGATTCCACACTCTGCAAGGGAGGACTCTCTGCTAACTCCCACTAGGACTACATATTCCAACTAAATAGCTAATTCCCCACTCTGTCACGGGAGGACCCCGCTACCCCCACCGTAGAACTAGCATTTCTCCAATTGAAATAGCTAGATTCCGCACTCTGGCAGGATGAACTCCCTACCCCCTGGATTGTCACGACCTAAAGAGAATGTATACCTAGGACTTAAACGGAAACCTACTGCCCCGCCTCTCTTCCCTACTGCTCTATCTGAGGGCTGACCGTCTAAAGCAACGTGTGACGTGTTCTTACGATGCTTCCTATTTGGTTTTTGGGCTGAGTGTCCTTTGACCCTTCAATCACGATGAGTGACCTTCACTATTTGTTCCGTGTACGTCAAGGTAAAGACTTTGTCCCTGTTCAAGTTCATTGTGGCCAGCAGACATTTCCTTCAGAACCCTAATCTTGTGGTTTAATAACAAACATTTAAACTTATAAGAGAGGTTTCAGTGTTTATAACTGTGTGCAGCAACCAACATATGCTAGTCTATTGCTGCCCTAATAATATGTGTAAGTTGTCGCCAATGTATGAACATTTGTATTTGCATTCTGTAAGCCAACTTGTGTTTATATTCCTTTAACCCAGAACTGTTATTGTTGGTTTTTGGATTATGCGTGGCCCTAATCTTAGCACAGTCTTCTGTGCAATTATTTTTCTCCAACAAATATTTGGAGAGTAATGTGTAGGCCTACCCCCAGGCCGATTTACACTTTTTTCTCCCCTAGGCCAGCTAACTTGTGCCGCCCCCCCTCTTTTCTCGTGTGTCTCCCCCCAGTCACTATAAGAACAATCAACTGTAGATATTTCAAAATAAATTCTGAAATAATTGACAATAAAAACAACATAACTTATACAACTAAACTAATAACATTATAAAACATATAAAGATAAGCAAAATTTAAAATAACATTACAAATTGACAGAAACATAAACTGAAAAACAGAATGCTCATTTAAAATGAACAAGTGCCAATCAATAACATTATAAAGTGCAATTAAAAACACTTGCTTTCCTTCTCTGATTGATGCAGTGACTGTTCCTTATAATTAAGAGGCTGCAGCACATGTTTTTTATAAATCAGTTCCATTTAAAACAATACTGTCACAAAAACAATAACTTAAATAAAACCTTCTGCATAACAGTATAACAGGTATCAACAGATTTTCTATAATCTCACATGTATAACCTTCTAGTCTAGCGGGGAGCCACTTTTCTTTTTGCAAACTCATTAATTATGTCATACTAAGTTCCCATACAACTGTGGTCACCGTAGACGAGCAGGCAAAACCTTAGTTCACCTTCTCAGTTAGAGTAGGATCTTAAGTAATCTTAAGTCTCCTAACATGAGAAAGACCTCTCTGGCACTGCAGTTGTTGCCATTGTGGCAAAGGAAAATACGCAAAGTCAACATGTATGTTGGAATAGATTGACTTGTAATGATCAGTAACTATTGTCTCAAGGAATGAGGGAATAGTAAAATGTACCATCAGCCAGTACTTTTTCAAAATAGGAAGAAAGGTGGCAACACTCATCTGGAAGATTGTCTTGTTAAGTCTTTAGCGTTAACCTTGCATCAGGTTTAGATAAGTAATTATATTATTACTGTCAAGATTGTACTTTCGCTCAAAGAAGCAGAATTGCTCACTTAATTGTTGATATCTTCAGTCTCTTTTTGGAAGCTCCGATGTAGTCATCCAACTCACCCAGAAATGTTGTGACTCAATTTGTCCTTTTGGAGTTCTGTATACTTGTCCTTGTGGCTCATCATCAATTGGCAAGTTTGATCTTTCTTTCGGGTGCAGTGCCTCTGTTAAGCTCGGGGCCTCCATACATATCTTTGGCTTCTTTTTTCGCACCTGTCATATCCATCCCTGGTTTCTGTCAAAGTGTTAATAGACACCATCTAGCCGAACACTGATATACTTCAATACAGTGCTCTGTAAACGTCTGCTCTTGCTGCAGCAGCATAATTTATAAAATTAACCTGTGGGTACTAGGCAGCAGCTCTCATAATCCCCCTTAGCTGGGTGTTACCCAGCTAAGTGTGTGTAGAGTACACTTTCAGGGCCGTCCCTCTAATGAGGCAACTTGATAATTTATCTCAGGATGCGCCTGCGGTGCTCACAAGGCTCTATGAAGACTGGGTGTTGCTCTGGAAACATCATGGTAACATATATGTAAATGCTACTTGGAAGTGATAATGAAATTATTTATCAATGTTATCATTGTATAGAATGAATTGTACATTATGCAATGACTGTAGATGTGGCATTAAAGGGCATGTCCAACCCAGAACAAACTTTTGGGTTAAGCAACAGTAGGTATCCACTACCCACCCCCAACCGCCCCAATATTTCTTTAAAAAAGACAGGTTTCTGCTTACACAGCTTTCTCTCCCATGGTGATCCTATCTAGACTCATGCTTGGGGCTGGACCTCAGTCGAGTCTGTGATTGGCTGAGAGGCTGCTAATCACAGACGCAGATGACGTCACGAGAAACGCTGGGGAACAATTTTTTCTTAAAGACCTTGTTGAGGACGAGGAATCAACATGGAACAGATGGCTCGCACTCACAGCTTGGAGTCTTCAGTTTCCTGGGCTTTGAAGAGGAATACCTGGTGGGGCCATTATGGGCTTAAATTATGGTTTTGGGGGTGGACATGCCCTTTAATATATTTAACTCTTTGATCTCTATTTATTAAATGGATAACCTTTTTCTTGACAGTTGTGAACAGATGGCCATATAAGGTAACATAAAGTATTCCTCTGTGTTATTGTCTTGTGACGTAAAACATTTTTAATGTTAATCAACTTTCAAGACCGGAGTGAGCCATTGAATTTCATATCCGATGAATCTTCCAATTTGTAGGTGTTCTGATGAGAAAAAGTTTAACATTTGGATTAAAAAAAGTTAACTTCTTTAATAAGTAATCAGTTAATTATATTATTTTGTTGTCTAAAGTGATGGGACTGAACTATTAAGTGTGTATTTAAGTATTACAAGCAGTATAATGTATGCCCTGGAGCTTAAGGATTTAATTGTCCTTTAAATGTAGTAGAAATTGGCTTTGTTCTTCTGTTATACCTTATTTCTGAAAATACTATTTTTTGATATGTGCCTAAAGTACATATTGTTTTCAAGTAAACGTTGTTTAATTTATTTTAATACATGTATAATTTGATTTTAAAACCTCTGTATGTGATTTAACAATGGGTTTTTTCTTTTAAGAATTTTGGCCACCTGCAAATTCCAAACTTTATTGGCAAGGACCATTAATTAACAATGTTTCAATCTATACGCCTAATGGTATTCCATTTTTTGTTGCTGGAAGAAAAGTTTTAACTTGTCACCTGGGAAAGGACATGGCCGTTTTGAAAAAAAAAAAAATATGCTCTTATAAGAGATGCAAAACAGGTAAACCTTTCTAACCATAACATTGTATTAAAACTTCATTACATCTTCATGTCTATGCCCTAAAATATTGGACCAGAATAAATGGTCAGATTTTCACATAATGCTATGAGGGAACAGAAATGGGAGAAGATTTACATAATAACAAGGATTAACACCGCTATCATTTAGTTAAAATACAATTTACTAATAAATTGACTACCCCCTCTTAATGGTGTTATGACTTTTTGAAATATTCCCTTTTGTTTTACACAGTCTACTACTGTGCTAAGTATCATTCAATGTTAAATGAGAACTATTTTAGCAATGTTGCTGTGTGCCTCTTTTGCCAGCTTAATTATTGTAAAGCAGCATATACAATGTGGCCACCCACATTGTAACACACAAATATGTGATTCTCATACACTAATGGATCACAAACCATCATCGTAAAAGCACGTGAAAAAAAAAAAAGTGTGACCTAGCTTTAATTTATATTTAGAAGTCAGAAAAACTGGTTAAGTTGGAATTAAGCCAATTTTTATAATTACGAAAAATGCCTTTCTTTAAAACCATAGGGGGAACCTGGCACATTGGGGTTACCCGAAGGAGCGGACATTCTCCAGTCCCATTCCTTGTCCATAAGCAACCGGGCCTACTCCAGTTTGTCCTAATGAGCATTCCCATGGCCTGGAGCCCACTGCAAATGATTTGTATTTTTTACCAATTCATGTATAAGGCAACGATGGATTAAAATTCCTGTACGATCAGCCATTTGTGTGTGCCCAGACTGATTCCTGTGGCCAAGAAATGTTTGCCGACATCATCTGTAATGATTAGATTAGCCATAAATTTTCTATCTATGACAATTGGAATCCTATAACTGTTGTGTAATTCACTGTTGTGCAGTTACAAGTGTAAGTCTTAATTAATATTAGTTAAAAACTACTCTTTTAAAAAGGTTTTTAACACTTAAAAAATATATTAACACAAAGATGCTGTGCTGCCTTAACTATTCCTTTAAAGTCATGCAAACGGATTTATGATCATGGTAGCGTGAATTTTAACTGTAGGCTGCGTCAGCTGCATGGTTATCAAAAAATTCAACTTGTTTAGCCGCTGCAGCCTATTCACCAGAGGCTGTGCTGTGGATTCTCTGCAAACATTTAACGCCAGCTGATTGCTTATGCTAAATACTTGTGTAGAATTAATTTCTCCAAGAGCAGCCCTTTGCATTTCTCAGGGAATCTCCCTAAGCTACCCCACTAGGAACTAGCATATTCCCACTAAAATAGCTAGATTCCACACTCTGCAGGGAGGACCTCCGCTACCCCACTAGGAACTAGCATATTCACATTGAAATAGCTAGATTCCGCACTCTGCAGGGAGAACCTCCGCTATCCCACTGGGATCTAGTCACGACCTAAAGAGAAGTATACCTAGGACTTTAACGGAAACAGATACATGCCCCGCCTCTCTTCCCCTAAGCTAGCCATTCTGAGGGCGACCGTCTAAAGCAACGTGTGACGTGTTCTTACGATGGCTTCCATATTGGTTTTGGGCCGGGAGTGCCTTTACCCTTAAATCACATGAGTGACTTCACTATTTTGTTCGGTGACGTCAAGGTAAAGACTTTTCCCTGTTCAATTCATTGTGGCCAAGCAGACATTTCCTTCAGAACCCTATCTTGTGTTTAAACAAACATTTAAACTTATAAAGAAGGTTTTCAGTGTTATAAATGTGCAGCAACCAATCATATGCTAGTCTATTGACTGCCCTAAATAATATGTGGTAAGTTGTCGCAAATGTATGACATTTGTATTTGCATTATGTAAGCCAACTTGTGTTTATATTCCTTTACCCAGATCAGTGTTATTTGTTTGGTTTTTTGGATTATGCAGTGGCCCTAATCTTAGCACAGCTCTGTGCAATTTATTTTTCTCCAACAAATATTGGAGAGTATGTGGTAGGCCCAACCCCAGGGCCGGATTTACACTTTTTTCTCCCCTAGGCCAGCTAACTTGTGCCGCCCCCGTCTTTTTCGTGTGTCTCCCCCCCAGTACTATAAAGAAAATAAACTGTAGATTCAAAAATAAATTTACTGAAATAATTGACAATAAAAAACAAATAACTTATACAAACATAAATAACATTATAAAAAAATATAAAGATGCAATAATTTAAAATAACATTAAAATTGAACATGAAACATAACTTAAAAACAAGAAGTGCTCATTTAAAATTGTAAACAAGTGCCAAATCAATAACATTATAAAGTCAATTAAAACACTGCTTTCCTTCTCTGATTGAGGCAGTGCAGCTGTCCTTATAATTAAGAGCTGCAGCACATTTTTTTTTATAAATAGTTCCACTTTAAACAATAACTTGTCACAAAAAACAATAACTTAAACTAAAACCTTCTGCATAACAGTATAAACAGATATCAATCAGGATTTGTCTATAATCTCACATGTTATAACCTTCTAGAGCGCACTTTTCTTTTTGCAAACTCATTAATTATGTCATCATACGTAAGTTCCATTACAAGCTGTGGTTCAGTAGACAGCAGAGCAAAACTGTTCAACCTTTCTTCAGTTAGAGAGGATCTTAAGTAATCTTTAAGTCTCCTCAAACATGAGAAAGACCTCTCTGCACTGCAGTTGGTTGCCATTGTGCAAAGGAAAATACGCAAAGCAACATGTATGTTGGAATAGATGACTTGTAATGAATCAGTAACTATTGTCTCAAGGAGATGAGGAATAGTAAAATGTACCATACCAGTACTTTTCAAATAGGAAGAAAGGTGCAGACACTCATCTGGAAGATTGTCTTGTAAGTCATTAGCGTATACCTTGCACAGGTTTGTAGCATAAGTAATTATATTATTACTGTCAAGAGTTGTAATTTTCTCAAAGAAGCAGAATTGCTCACTTAATTGTTGATATGCTTCAGCTCTTTTTTGAAGCTCAGATGTAAGTCTATCCAACATCACCAGAAATGTGTTGACTCTAAATTTGTCTTTTGGAGTCTGTATAACTTGTCCTTTGTGGCTCACATCAAATGGCAGTTTGATCTTTCTTTCTCTCTCTGTAGCTCCCTCCATACATATCTTTGGCTTCTTTTTCGAACCTGTCATATCCATCCCTGGTTTCTTGCAAAAGTGTTAATAGACCACCATATAGCCGAACAACTGATGATACTTCAATATCAGTGCTCTGTAAACGTCTGCTGGTAGCATTAAACCTTTCCAGGATGTAGCTCCAAAACACTGTCAAGATGGCAGTTTCAAGGGTCTGTAAGCTCAATCTTATTCCATGAGCCTCTGCCCGAACATTAGACTTTTGGAGAGAATCATCTGCTATTTGATCCAAAGCTCTAATGATCTCCTTCCATGATTTTCTAAGGCTGAGGCATGCATCAACCATCTTGTAGTGGACAAACTCTTTAAAACTGTAGCTCCAGACTGCATGTGAGAAACAAGCACCTCCCACCTTGCTGGTGTTCCAGAAAAAAAATTGTACAATTGCTGCACAATGCGGAAAAATGACACTGCATCTCTACAGCTATCAACAGCACATGTTCCAACAAGATTAAGTAAATGGGCAGCACAAGGTATAAATACAGCAAGAGGGTTGATCTGTTTGATTCGAGCTTGAAGGCCTGAATATTGCCCAGACATGTTGCTAGCATTATCATAAGATTGCCCCCTGCAATCCATGATGTTAATCTGAAAAGATTTTAAAGTTTCCAATACTGCATTACACAAGTTTTCTGATTTGTGTCCTACATTGGGAATAAATATGAGGAATCTTTCTTTGAGGACACCATCTTTGTTCACATATCGAATTATAAATGACAGCTGGTCCATATGAGCTATATCTGGAGTGGAGTCAACACTGATTGAGTAATACTTGGCTTCCTTGGTTTCTTTTATTATTGCATCCAGCACTTTAGATAATAGGATATCAATAAACTCATAGCACACTGTTTTTGATAAATAAGATGCTGTGCCTGATCCATCAGTTCCATATTTCTTTATGTGCTCTTCCAAAAATGGATCATAAGCTGAAATTGCTTCCAGCATCATAAGATAATTACCATTTGTCAGTGAGCCAAATTTCTTATTGGAACCTCTAAATGGCAACCCTCGGGTAGAAAGGAATTTTACTACTGTAACAACTATTTTGAGAACTTCCCTCCAGTACTTTATTTCCTCATTCTGCCTCTGGATTAAATGATGGTCAATTCTTCCATGCATTTTTGCCCTGCTTTGCATTTGCAGATAACCGTCTTTGTGCTGTTTGGAATCCTCATGTTCCATCAGTCAGACAGAAGCATTCTTCCAATCATTAAAACCTTCATTTGCCAACATTCCAATACCACCATATAAACGGCAAGCAGCACAAAATATCTTCTTTAATTTGATAGAATATACGAGCCATGGACGTGGTATTACTTCTCCATTTCGATGTACACTTGTAAAAAGTTTGTCAGACATGCATCTTGCTCTATCTGCATAGTGTCTCACTGATAGAGAGAAGTCAGCATCTTTTTGATACCATACAAAGCAATGTGGTTCTTTAACTTTTCACAATGCGTATTCCAATCAACAGGATCACTGGTAAACTGAACGTCCATGCTTTTAGTATTAGATTGACCCTTAGACACTGCAGGAGGTACAACTTCACATGGTTCCTCCTGTGTGATATTGTCAGATCTCTCCAAGGGATCATTAAATGTTGCCATAAAAGAAGCTGCTTTTTCACATCTTTCTTCTTGGACAACATTTAAACTCTGGAAAGTTGAAGGTGAGGTCCCTTGGCCATTTAAACTCTGGAAAGTTGAAGGTGAGGTCCCTTGGCTTGAAATTCCTTCTTTGGGAATAACATCAGAGGGGTCTTTTTCTCTCTGTGTTTTGGTGAAGAAAGTTTCAAGCCTGGGAGTTCGCTCCAACTCTTCACAGTATCTTTTTGCCTTCTCTCTGGCAATCTTACGGAATGCATGACCGCTAAGCTTTTTCCTTTTTTCAGACATAGGAAAACAGGTTCAGGTTCCTGTGACAAAAAACAATTGTCATCAAATCTGTACTGACACAACCAGCGCATAAACGGGGAAAAGACATTAATGATATAGGAGATAGAACCATGCACATAGAGAACAAATTCCAGGAATTTTCTACCTCATATAACGAGTTGGTTGATGCACACAATTCCCTAAATGATAAAGTGGACAACATACAAAATAAACTCACGGATTTAGAAAACCGTAGCAGACGTAACAATTTAAAAATAAGAGGGGTTTCATAAACAATAAAATATGATCAACTCATGGAATACGCATATAACCTCTTTAAAATTATTCTCCCTGAAGCTACAGAACTGGATCTAGTGATAGATCGCATACACAGATTACCTAAACCAAAATCTGCCCCACCTAACGCACCAAGAGATATTATCTTAAGACTTCATTTCTTTCAAATAAAAGACAAACTAGTAATGGCTATGAGGAAAACAAAAAATCTACCATCTAAGTATCAAAACATACATTTCCTGGCAGATCTAGCCCCTCAAACATTATTGGAAAGGAAACAATTCCCAAGAAATAACTGCTATCCTCAGGACACGGAGAATCCCACACGGATGGGGTTTTCCCCTAAGATTTAACATGACCTATGGAGAGTCACATTACTCAGTAACCACAAAAGAGGCTGCGATTGAACTACTTAAAAAATGGGGAATATGGAACAACGATCACCCCACAATTGACAAATACCAACAAAAAAAAGGATCTCCCAGGAAAGTACAACCAGACTGGTCCACATCTTGAGACCCATGAGTAGGGCCAGGGGATTGGAAAGGAGAATAGAAATATACAGGGAGTAAAGTTCTAATTGCCTCAAAGATGAAAATAATTGATCATTGCAACATTAGTACTCTAACAGTCAATTCATTAATATGCTTTAGAGAGAGAATGAAAGGTGGGAAAGGAAAGGGAGGGAAGAGGGAGGGGGGCAAGGAATATTATAGGATTCTATATGATATGATAGGGAGGGAGAGGGAACATACAGGAATATGTACGGTACAAAAATGATAATGTTTAGTGATGGTGATGCAATGGGTTTTTTTTTTCTCCTCTCTGTCCCTCTGTGTTATTGTTACAAATATTGTGTATATCAAACCATATATATATACATATCTTAACAGTTTCTATGAGAATGTGCGGGGCCCTCTTTTCTCCTCGTTTCACTCAAACTAAAAGTCATATTAGGGGACCAATACTTAATAGAGAGGGAATTAATTAACCATTAATAGACAGGGGAGGGAGATAATGAATGGGAAAGAATCAAACAAAATATAGTAGAACCATTTGAAAAACTATTGCGTAGAAGAAGGGGGAGATGAGAACCGGGCCCTATGGGGGAGGGGGGAGAGGGGGAGAATGTTTTGATTGAATTATAATTAACGTCCCAAACATACGCATGACAGTTTAATCCAAATCCCAGATAAGGGAAGCTTAGCAAAGACTTGGGAGGGGGGAGGGGAGAATGAAGAAGGAGGGCAAGGAGAGAGAATAGTAGGGAACACATCATAACATTATCAGATAAAGAGTGAATATTACAATGTAGATAATAAGGGTAATCCCGGAGGGAAGGGAAAAAAGGAAAGGGAAAAATTACATAAAAGTTTAAAATATATTGAAACATTGGGATAATGGTGTATAATTTTTCTAAACAGATAACTATCCAATGGTGGTGGTAACACAACATCAAGTAAAGCTATAATGGTACTACCCCCAAACAAGAATAAGAAGATGCTAAATCTTCTGAATTTCAAAAGTTTAGTTAAAGGTTATGTTGAAATTGTTATAAAT
Source organism: Hymenochirus boettgeri (assembly GCA_019447015.1). Taxonomy (NCBI): domain Eukaryota; kingdom Metazoa; phylum Chordata; class Amphibia; order Anura; family Pipidae; genus Hymenochirus; species Hymenochirus boettgeri. Next base: position 217,878,431 of record CM033470.1, on the reverse strand, counting down.
GTTATAATTGTTTTAATTCCAAAAGATAGCAATAAAAACAGAACACCCACATTTCCGAGCACTAAGTATACGAATACACCAATATGCACATCAAACTCTCAGACCAAAATTCCATATACACAATTAACCCAACAACATAATGGTACTTAAAATCATGAGCTACAATGTGCGAGGATTAAACTCCACATTTAAAAGATATTCCATGGGGAAAGAAGCATTACACAATAATATAGACATTTTAGGTATTCAAGAAACACACATAAAAAAATCACAAGAACATCTAATAAATAATAATAAATTCCCACACATTTAAAGAGCATCATTCCACACAAAAAAAGAGGAGTGGCTCTAGCAATTAGGATACATTACAAATTGTAATAGATAATTATGGGGATACATAATCCTTCAATGTTTAATCACAATAAGCAATACATAATAGCGAACATATATCACCAAATAAACATCAACAAAAATTCCGAATAAAATAATTACAAAGTCAAAAAAATACAAACATACAACATGATTATATTTGGAGACTTCGACCTCACTCTAGACCCCATAATGGACTCAACCGGAAGAAAAATAACCACCAAACAATTCCCCCAATCGTAACAGGAAAACATTCTATCTAAAGAAGACCTATATGACTCCTGGAGAACTTTAAATAAAGGTGTCAAAGACTATACATACTATTCCAGACCCACAATATGTACTCAGAATAGATACCTTCCTCTCAGACAAGTGGTTATTACAAAGTTTACCAAATCTAAAATACTAAACAGAACTTTTTCAGATCATGCACCCATTATATCCACAATTAAAGAGGATACCCCAATAATAAATCTTGGAAATTAAACCCCTATACTGTCCTCACAAGACACACAGTTAACAATAAAAAAATTAATTGAGGAATACTTCCTAATCAATAACAACCAAACGGACACCTTCATAATCTGGAAGCTCACAAGGCGGTCATTAGAGGCGAATTCATTAAAATTGCAGCTAAACAAAAAAATAAGAATGGAAAAAAACTATTCTCCAAGACCAAATCAAAATACTAGAAGATTACATAAAATACACCCACAAAACAAAAATTACCAAAACTATTAGAAGCTAAAGACTAACACATAGAATTATACACATACGACAAATACATAGAAGATGAATGCCAATTACTATGCGCAGGGACCCAAAGCTATAAAATTCTAGCCAACAATTAAAAATAAATTGGCCAATTTTGAAAATTCCTTTCATAACAGACAAGGATAACAACAAAATCTACAACCCTAAGGAATAGCAGAACAAATTGCTATGTATATAAAAATCTCTACAACTTGGAAGTGATAAAAACACCTACAACCCAACCAAAGAAGAGATTAAAAAATTCCTAGACGGCATTAACCTCCCAAAAATAACAGAAGCCCAATTAAAAATATCAAAAATTACGCTCAGCGAAATCAAAAAAACATATACAACCTACCAAAAACAAGGCTCAGGAATAGACTGATTTACTAATGAGTATTACAAATTATACAGCGATACCCTAGCACCTCACTTACAAACCTTCAATACAGCAGCAGATAAATCGAATTTTCTCAAGAAAATGCTTAAAGCCACAATAATACCTATTCCCAAACCCAAAAAAGAAAACTATATAATTACAATTATAGGCCGATATCCTACTTAATTTGGATATAAAATCTATTCCAAGATAATAGCAAATAGAATTAACCCATCCTTAATGACCTGATATCACCAGATCAGGTCGGGTTCATCTCACAAAGACGCAGGTGATACACACCAGAAGATTCATTAATATTATAGAATGGGCAGAAAAAAAGAAAATACCTCTTTAATTCTAACCCTAGACGCTGAGAAACAAGCATTTGATCGACTAAATTGGACATATCTAGATAACGTCTTAGAGAAATTCAATATTAAAGGATGGATTAACACTCAATCATGGCACTCTATAGCAATCCCACAGCTAATGTTTATATTTCAAATATGCTTTCAGACCCTTTCGAACTAACTAACGGTACCAGACACGGCTGCCCCCTGTCCCCATTGATTTTTGCCTGGCAATAGAGCCCCTTGCCGAATCAATCAGAAAAACACAAAATCAGGGAATAAAAACAAGAAAAGAACATAAATCGCACTATATGCAGATTATGTAATCATATCAATATCCAATCCTATACAATCATTAATTCACCTACAAGAGACCCTTAAAGAGTTTGGGAAAATCTCATATCATAAAATAAACAAAAATAAATCTTATATCCTAGGAATAAATGTATCAACTACGTTAAAATTATTTTTATCGGCTAAATACAAATATAAATGGGGAAATGACAATATAACATACATAGGCATACAACTAACAAATCCAGTATCTGATCTCTTTAACAAAAACTTGAGAAAATCAAGGAGAAATCAAAAAAGACCTTACCAACTGGTCTTCAAAATACCTATCTTGGTTAAACAAATGCTCTATAGTCAAAATGGTAATGCTTCCAAAATATTAATCAAATTAGAACTATACCGATACCAATACCGACCACTTCTTCACAAAGAACAGAAACAAATCAAAACTTTATATGGAACGGGGGGAAAACCCAGAACCAATAAACATATCCTATCTAAAACCAAAAGAGCAGGAGGGATACATTTCCCAATCTTTAAAGACTACTATTATGCCGCAATCCTAGACCAATCCAAAGCTTGGAATTCAGAAAACCCACAAAAAAAATGGTTGAACATAGAAAAAACAATGAACAATCATAAAACCCTCAGAAACATTACAGACCTAAAATACAAAAAACAAAATCATCAAATCTAATACACGTCATCACAACCACTAATTTAATATGGTATAAAACAATGAAGACTCATAAGCTAAGACCTTCATATATACCATATGCTCTCATTTCCAGCTTAAAATTCTGTATAGAGGGTCTTAATATTAAACATTGGGAAAAAAGCGGCCCCACTTATATATCAGAACTCATATATAATGAAATCCTTGTCCCATTTCCCACAATAAAACAAAAATATAAACTGGGAAACTCAGATTGGTATTATTATTACCAAATTATCAGTTTTCTACAAACAATTCCCTTTCTATTTAAACCTGAAACACAAGAATTAACAGATATGTATCTGTCCAATGAAGGGAGGGAGAAGAGTATCTCTAAATTTTACATCAGACTAAACAAAAAAGAGACTCTGGCACTAATTCCATGCATGGAAAAATGGGCAATAGATCTCCAAGAACCAATTTCGGAGGAAACATGGGCCTATTCATTCCGGCATACCTTCAGTCTCTCTAAATGCATTTCCCACTGGGAGATTAATAAAAAGCTGTTTTTTGGAATCTATAGAACGCCCACACTAATAAACAAATGGTACAAAAACAGCTCCACGGACTGCTGGAGAAACTGCAAAGGGAAGGGATCCCTATTCCATATTTGGTGGGATTGCCCAAAAATTAAAAAAGTTTGGTACAAAATACAAAATTTTCTCTCATCCATCCTACAAATACAAACAATATTAGAACCAAAGACTGCACTATTAAATATAGGATTGGAAAAGTTTAACCCCTCACAGAAAACAATAATATTCCACTCCTGCACAATAATCAAACAACTGATTACAAAGTATTGGACAACACCCCAAATTCCAACTATAAAAGAGGTTACAAATCTCCTGAACAACAATATGAACTACGAAAAAATTTTGCTATCTCACAGGGTAAATTTCCCAACTTTTACCACAAATGGGAATCGTGGTATGTAGATGATAGATCAACACCCTAGAATGAGAGTGATGAAAACTACTTACAAGGCTATCAATAATGTCAAAGTATACAGATTAAAGTTTATAATATTATGTTCAAAAGATACAGTAAATATGTAATGAAAATATTATACGTTTATAAAAATGTTGACGTTTACAACATTGTAACATGTAATATGATAAAATTGTTGTTTATTATATGAAATCTCTAAAACTAAAAAAAATTTAATGAGAAAAAAAAAACAGAGGATGTACAATGTTGCAGGGGGATCTAGATAGATTGTCACATGGGCTGCAAGTGGAGATGAAATTCAATGTTGAGAAATGTAAGGTGAGCATTTTGGACTTAAAAATCCTTGTGCTCTTATACTATAAATGGCTCTGTGTTAAGTGAATCCCTTTGGAAAGGGATCTTGGAGTTTTGGTGGATAACAAACTTAAAGGTAGCAAGCAGTGCCAGCGGCAACAGCCAGAGCCAGCATGGTATTGTCTTGTATAAAGAGAGTATGGATTCAAGGGAGGAAAATATTATTCTCCCTCTTTACTAAGCATTGGTGAGGCCTCATTTGTAATATGCAGTGCAATTTTGGAATCCTGTGTACAAAAAGGACATCTTTGAAATGGAAAGGGTTCAGAGAAGGCCAACTAAATTTATAAGGGGACTCCAGGAGCTTGAATATGAAGAGGGACTGGAAAAGTTACATTTATGTACGCTGGAGAAAAGGTGCTTGATTACTGTGTATAAATACATTAACGGGCAATACAATAAACTATCTGGGGCATTGTTCACCATTGGAGCATGTCAGAGGACACGTGGACATCCCTTAAAGGGGAACTAAAGTCTCCAGACAACATCCCAATAGACAGAGCACATTCACAAACATACAACAAGCTGTGTCTCACCTCTCCCTTTGCTGTGGCCATTGGGTGATTTATGAAAATAACCTGTGAGTACTAGGGGTCAGCTCCCACAATCCACCTTAGCTGGGAAAACTCCCAGCTAAGTGTCTGTGTACAGACACATGCTCTGTAGAACTCAACAGATCAAAACAAAGAAAGTTGCAGTGTTGTTTCCTAGAAGCTGACAGCCAATCACATTATAGCACAGAGATCCTCCCTCCAGTTTTTTGTTTTCAAACACATTTAAGGCTCCTGTCCTAACAATGATATAATCCTTTTCATACAAAAAGAAAAGTAATCTTTGCAGTGTATTTCAAAGATAGCATGGATGTAAGAAACTAAATACTAACATTTTAGCAAAAAGTTTGGGGAATAGAACCTGCAACTTGTACATTTATTTTGTCTTGCTAAAAGCAGAGCTCTTACCTCTAGGCTAAGAGAGATACTACATAAACCATTGATACATGTAGAATATTGTACTAGGAACATAATGGAAACAAAAAATAAAGGTAAGTTTGTGGATTCAAACTCATGACCTTCTGAACTGTATGTGTCTTACAAGGTGAGACTTTGAAAGCTGCTTGTTACTCTGCAGTTTATTTTCCAGCAACTCACACTGACTGGTAAATAAACTGCAGGGTAGCAAGCAGCTTTCAAAGTCTTATCAGGGATTCCATATTGGTGTGGAGATATCTGTAAAGAAAACACTTTGTGCATAGAGACAGGTTCCTAAGGCAGCAAAGAATTGGGGGATTCCATTCAGGGTGTCAACATTTTGGTGAATTTATTTTCGCATCCCCTGTGTTAACATATTATATTAAGTAGTGGGAGATCTTCAATGATCAGTTTAATCCAAGTCTTTACTTTTGGGGTTTTATGAGATAGCCAGGGGAGAACAATTGTTTTCTGGGTGTAGAACAAAGCTGCCTCCAGAAAATGAATTACATATCTACACCACAAATCCACCTCTGCCACACCAAACAGGAACATGGGCAGGGAGGGCCTGATGGGATGGGGCTTACTAGATGGATTACATCCAGCCAAAAGACAGCAATTTTTTGGGTATAGCCACAAAAGATGTTCAAAGTGTGCATCCAATTGATGACATTTGGGGCATGACTTTTTTTAATGTGTTTAAATTGTTTTTAATAATTACCCTTATTAATTTAATTGCTCTTATCTGCACCATCTTTAGTTCTGTAATGTTGTTTTAGGTTTCAAAGCTGAGCTTTTCCAGGGTTGCCAGATTTTCATGCCGGGTGGAGGTGGAGTCTGCAGGATGGCAGCAGGAGTTGGCGTTAGAGCGTAATGGGGCGGGGAGTGAGAATTCCGGGGCGGGGCTGCAAAGCTCCCTCTGTTGGACGGGATTTCATCCCTTAGTGCAGGACCCAGGATTTTGTCCCTACAGTCGGGGCAATGCCATCCAAATAGGGACATATGGCAACCCTGCCCCTTGAAGTGTGGGTTAGGGAGGGAGTGAATTGTGTAAAGGGTAATAGGCAGGAAAGGGACAGTCAGGGTGATAGAGAGTTGGAAAGAGGGATGAGTGCAATCCGCAAAGGTTCATGATTTCATGGCAGAGAAATAAAATAAGTAAAAGAGTAGCGAAAATAATCAGGAGAAACCGGTTTAGGGTCAAAACTACTGATTTTAAATTAAAAAATTTAGAGGTACACAATTATATAAATTGCAACCAGCAAAACTAAGTTTTGCGGTGTCATCAGTCGAAATCCAATGTCAAAAACTTGGAACATTTCAGCAAACTTCTAGGTGAAATGAACCTGTGCATCTCTAGAAAATAACAAAATAAAAAAAAAAAAGTGCTTAATAAGAAAAAACAAGCAGTAGATGAGAGTCCTAGACAAAGATGAGGCCTTATACAGTGAAGCTCCCAGAATGCAGCCTGATGACCTACTAATTGTAAATTACACTCCTTATCTTCTACTTATCCTCTTTGTCGAAAGTGTGTAGTGACTTGGCAAAATGGGTTAACTATGGTATTAGTTCTTGCAAGGCAATAAAAATACCATTCCACCCTGGAACAGTCCTATTGTTTACATTACGATTAGTGAAGCTTTGAACCAGATCTTCTTTTCCAGAAAATTTGGGCCCGAACCATGTATCTGGAATTCTCTTCAGCAAGGGGTCTGGTGGGTATCCTAAGAGGTCTTTTTAGGAAAACCATACATGTAAAATAAATGTATTTCGGTATTGGAATATGTAAGACAGAAACCAATATATATTTGTGAATGGAAAGGAAGGCCCCTCAAAATGATACCCAACATGGAGACCTTATTTCCCTTTCCAAGGCGAGTTATTAATATCTTGGGAAATATGGATTACACACAGGTCATGTTTGGTATTGGAGAATGCACTAGCATAGATATTATGATAATGGGGCCCAGGAATGTGCATTGATCATCTCTTTTCTTGGTGTTGGAGGAAGTGATAATTAATACAGGAGAGGAATAAGTGGTCAATATCCCAATACAATGTACATATCTATAAGAAAAAGATAGTAATAAAGATACCACAGTACCATTCACCACCCAATCATATAGATAGGGTCACTCACGCTGTTGAGTACATAAGTATAAGTCATATGGACTAAAGTGGTGACTAAAACAGTCATAAACAATGCGGTAAGTCAACATGAGCTTTTATTCTAAGTACAATAAAAACCTTAACGTATCCCTCAAACCCCAATATAGAAAAAACAACATACATGTATAGATATAAATATACTAAAGCAAACCCTAGATCAGCTGGGAAGGAATAAATAAATATATGTCCAACAGGTAAGTTTGAAGATGCTTTAAGAGTTAATAAAGCTGCAATTGTGTTGCGTGCGAGGTCATGCACACGCTGCAAAGAAGCATTTAATGTTTCCACCACCAAAGCTAGTTTTCCATTTAGGATCTCGTGGGGGCGGAGCACCAGCTGCAATGCAGAAGAGCAGAACACAGCAGCAAGATTCAAGGAGGAAAGGTAGGCTATGGGGGGAGGGAAGAACAAAAAATTTAGTTCTAAGCTACGGCTACCAACCTGTAGGGTTTTTGCTTTATTTTGACTGCATTTCAGTATCAACAGGTTGGTCAATGACAATTTTTCTTCACACGTGTTAAGTACGAACTTGTTTGCATTTGGTCACGCCCACTATTATTCTTTAGCCAATCCATTTACTGGACAGTTAAGGCAGGGCACATGTGACTGAGATCAGGAGGTGTGACAGCTCATTCACACAGTTTTTAATCTAGTTCTTCAGGGGTTACATTTAGTATAATGCTATTTACTGGGGTGGTATTTTACAGTTTTTTGTGTTTTTTGGAAGAATGTTGTTCAGAGCATACAAATTTGGGTTTAGATCTCCTTTAAAGCTGCCACTAAAGCCATGTACATCACAACAAATATATCTGTGGTATTCCTTTAGATCAACTGAACTTAAAGTTTAGTTATTGGAGACGTTTTGCTAGTCATCCGACTGGCTTTCTCAATTCAGAATGACTTGTACAAGAATCTGTTTGGAATAAATACCCTGGAATGTTTCCCAATTAGCATAAAACAGCTAGGTGTCAGGGACATTCTGAATGCAAAGTCTGATTGCATTGTGGCTGAAAGACTAAAACTGCCCAGGTGAGGCATCAAATCACACTTAAGAACTAATAAAGTCCAGTCGATCTTACTGAATACAACAGATATACCATGTACTGGATGAATGGAACCTTCACAATAGCTACAAATGGGTTAGTGTGGCTTTTTTTTTTTTTTTTTTTTTGCATTTGCGTATTTTTTGTGCATCATGGACTATAATATGACCTACAGTGTAGATAAATAAGGAGAGTAAACTAAGTAATACTTAACTACAAGAGAGCAAAAACTAAGAGTATAGCCATTAAACATTATAGTCCAACAACTAGCATCCCAGTGGTTTGTTCAGAGAAAGAAAGGCAATAAAATGTAGTTATAGTATCAACTGACAATAAAAGTAATGCACAACAGCAAGAACCATATAACATATACATACAAAATGGGCACTTGAAAATCATTAAATATAGTTTTGTTCCAACAGCAATAAAATAAGTTCAGCTGATTAGCATAACAATATGTCTTGAAGCAAGTGCCTCAATCGCAAAAGGTAAATAGAACAAAGAATAGAAGTACACTTATCACAGAGTCCTAAAAGGCATAACAAAACAGAATGATTGGAAACCTCCGAGTCAATTACTAAATTCTAAGATTTCCCACACATTGGGATTATATCCTACATGCCTAACCCTCTAAAGGACTGGTAAAGATTTTAAAATTCCTCCACTGCTGTTTGCATTTGTCAAAAAAAATACCCAAGAAGGATTGAAAATCTTGTAGCTTACATTTTCGTTCCTCATTTTCCCCATTAACCGTACTTGCTAAAAATATTTCTTTTTTTTTTTAATTCGTTTTATTGATCTCAGTAAAAATAATTTACATTTCACATATATAGCTGTATTACATTATTGCATAGTGCATTTCAGTACAAAATTAACAACATTTTATACTGAGTAAATTGCACAATTCAAGTCAATAGGAAATTGCATATTAAACAAAGCCCCATGTGAATGTAGTATTTAAACCAGTATTAGTGCAAGTACGACTTAATTATACCTTATTCACTTATAAACTTATTAAACTAAAACTGTTCCTGCTTTATTATTCTTTATTCTATTTCTATCCGCTGGTCTGCTGTCACATTTATATAATATTATTGATTATTAGTATGCTGCATAATGGGTAACGGTGGTCCAAAAATGACTTTAGGTAAATTGAATTAAATTGATAGGAATTGTGTCCCCTGAGAATTTTTGCAATTTATTTCCATTGTTTATTTTGCATAGTTTTTGAAGATATTTACATTTTTGTGTGTGGTATGGCAGCAGCAGCATCACCAGGTCCCCTGCACTTCCTGCTTCCTGCTCTGAAACTCTCAGCATCTGTCCGTGTCTCTCCGCTTTGCAGCCCTCGTGGTCCTCCCACTCATGGACCCATGGTCCCTCCAGTTTGCAGGCCCCCATGACCCATTATCTTACAGCCCCATGTGGCCCCTCCCACTCGTGGGTGCCTAAGCCCCGTCCACTCACGGGTGCCTAAGCCCCGCCCACTCGCAGGTGCCGTGGGTTACTCAGGACCCCCCTCTTCCTTCTCTATCAGGACTTCACACAGCAGAGAGGAGGAGGGACTTCCTGTCTCCCCCACACACTGAGGGAGTCTGAGGCTGTGCTCGCCGGCGGCACTGTGCAGGGAAACCTCAGGAATGTCACAAGTCAGCCTCCCACCTGTTAACTTTCTGGTCAGTCATTTCTGTATATCTTGGGCTGTGGAGCACTGTAGAGAAGTGGTTTGATGGCTCATTTTAAAGGTAGGAATCTGGCCTTTTATTTAAACTTAACTTGTTTGGAGACTACAGTTCCCCTTTACCTATTCTGACACTTGTGTTATGTCTGCTGCCTCAAACCACTGATTCCAGATTCTGTGGAATTTCTTAGGGCATTTTCTCTTAGAGTACATCATTCTTTGATATGGTATTGTAGCCTTTACCAATCTCAACCATTGCATCAAATCGGAGGTTCAGGCGCCATCCATCTAACAGTGATAGCTTCTTGGCATACAATAAAATTTCTCTAATTAGGTGGACTTATATCTATCTGGGAAATCGTCTCCCAGTATTCCTAGTTACAACAATTTATTATCTAGAGAAATGGAAATGCTCAGTATACTAGAGAGTGTAGTGATAATATCTTGACAGAAATTTGGACACTCTTAAATTAAATGGCAAAAATTTGCACCGGGATGTCCACATTTAGGACAGTTGTGGTGTTGTGGACCTATTTATTCTATGCATACGCACTGGGTGCCGGGCGCCGGCGACCTCAACGAGGCCGAGTTTGCCGCGTCTTGATCTGACGCGACGTCTTCGGGCTGGCGACACCAACCCCACTCAGGTCGCGATCCCCAGGCAGGCTCACTGCAGCCGCCAGTGAGCCCGCTGGCAACCGCCGGCCTCAGCGGAGCCGTGTTGCCAGCCGCTTCTTTCTTCATCCACCATCACTGCGATGGCATCTGAGTTCCGCGGCGGAAAGCTCCTCTTTATATAGGTTTGCAGAAACCCTAATTCATTTCTGATTGGTCAATTTTTTAATGCTTGGTTTGCATGCTTTACATTACCATCAGATTTCAGAACTTTCCAGTAATCTCATTGGTTAATGTAAAGCATGCAAACCAAGCATTAAAAATTGACCCAATCAGAAATGAATTAGGGTTTCTGCAAACCTATATAAAGAGGTGCACTCCGCTGCGCAGTAGATGGCTGAAGAAAGAAGCGGTTGGCACATCGGCTCCGCTGAGCCGGCGGTGCAGCGGCTCACTGGCGGCCGCAGTGAGCCTGCCTGGCATCGGTGACCTGAGTGGGTTGGTGTCGCCATCCCGAAGACGCCGCCCAAGGGCTCTTTTAAGCGCCGCACACTGGGGTCCCGGTTCGAGCTGTGGGACCCCGCCAAAGGCACTTGTCGTGCCGCAAGGGCCCTTACAAGGCCGGGGAGGGGGTCCCGGTTCGAGCTGCGGGACCCCTAAGCCCCAAAGGCCTTGTCAGTGTCACAAGGGCCGGGGAGGGGTCCTGTTCGAGCTGCGGGACCCCTTAAGCCCCAAAGGGCTCTTGTCAGAGCCGCAAGGGCACTTGTAGTGCCGCAAAGGCCCTTACATGGGCCGAGGAGGGGGGTCCCGGTTGAGCTGTGGGACCCCCTAAGCCCCAAAAGGCCCTTCTCAGGGCCCCGCTGGAGGGAGCCTCCACCCCTCCCAGCGGCTCCCTCCCTTCCCCTCCCTGGGAGCGGCGGGGCGGGGGGCTGGAGGGGTTGCCGGGAGGGGTGCGCGGCGGGGTGGTCGCGACCACCTGCTGGGCCCCTTCCCGCAGCCCCTCCTAGCCTCCCGTTCCCAGATTGCCGCGAGCGGGTTGGGAGGGGCTGCTGGGAAGCGGCGGCAGGTGGTCTCCGCCGCCGCGGGGGTTGTGGGTGGGGTGGGCGTGTCTCCCGGGCGGGTGCGACCACCCGCCGCAGGTTGCCTGCCCTCCCCGCCGCGGGAGGCTAGTATCGCTGACTTCGCCACCTTCAGGTGGCGAAGTAAAACAGCCGATACTACAGGCAGAGCGAAACCAGTACTGCTGCGCTTTATAAATAGAAGCGGCGGTAACAGTAGTATCGCCGCAAGGTTACGATTCGTTAACTTTTCGCGGCCATTTTCGGACATTTATAAATGTGCGTTAAACGCGATTTATGCGTTAATGTCCGCGAAACGGCCGCGAAAAGTTAACAAACCTTTATAAATATGCCCCCTAGTTCTAGCACATAATCATCCTCCAAATTTTCCAAAATTGTGTATGTATACCGTTCCAGTCCCTACAATATGTTGGCGTGGCATATGGAGAAATGCCAGAAGTCCAGTCCCTGTTAGGTATTGAGATAACATCTTTTCGAAGATGGTTAGCTCACCTGGGTAATATATCCAGTTTTGGTATATATCTAAATTGTGTAGCTAGTAGTATAGTCTTACATCAGGTAGGGCCAGACCCCCCCTTTTCTTTAGATTTTTTATAAAGTGGCGAGTTTGACACTGTCCTCTGCCTGGACTCCATAAAAATTCTACCACATACTTTTATTGAGACAAAGAAATATTTTTGTATATATTCAAGGGAGTGCTGGATGCTGTATAATAGTTTGGGAGTATAATTATTTTAATAAGATTAACCCTACCCACCAGATTCAATGGCAAATGTTTCCATATTTGTATTTTGGATTTAATAAAGGCCAATAAGGGTTTAACATAAATTAAATCATAAATTGGATACATTGACGTATTTATCATACCCAAATATTTAAATTTATCAGCTATTAGTATTGGACAGGGTTGTAATGCATTAGGTTGAAAATCTAGTGGACATAGTACGGACTTCCCCCAATTCATAAGTGATTCCCGTTTACCAAATGTGTTAATCACTTGCATTGCTGATATTAATGGGGTGCCCTCGCTCTCGAGATAGTAACATGTCATCCGCATAAGGCCTATGCTTTCCTTTAGGGGTCCCGGTCGAATCCAGTAATCAGGGGGCAGTCAGATCTGTATTGCCAGCACTTCAATAGCCACAGCAAAAAGATATGGGGAGGATAGGGGGCATCCCTGTCTGGTGCCCCTATATGACTAAATGATTTAGATATAGCGCCATTTACATATACAGTTGCAGTGGGGTTCATATACAGTATCCGTATCCAATTTATAAATTGCTCTCCAAAACCAAATCTCTAAACATGCCCAAAGGTATCCCCACTCAATAGAGTTGAATGCCTTAGAGCATCTAACGAAACCATCACTCTCCTGCCCGTGTTATCAGGTCAACTGCCAACTGAGTAAAAGTTTTCTTAGATTAATGGTGGATTTCCCTGGCTAAAGCCAGTCTGGTCCTCATGCATAATATGCATGTATTTTGCTTTGAAGTCTATTAGTTAAGATATCTGTTGTATTCAATTAGATCAACTGACTAGCAAAAAGACGTTTCGCTAGTCATCCGACTGGCTTTTTCAATTCAAATGACTTGTACAAGAATCTGTGGCAATTATGTACCCTGGAAAATCCCAATTAGCATATCACCACAGCCAAGTGTCAAGGGCGTGATTGGAATGTGGCTAAGAGTGTTATAGGAACGCCCAGAGTATGGTGTAAAACGCATTGTACATGGCAGACAGTTGGTGTCAACCCCCCCCCTCTATTTAGGCTTGGTTTCTTTATTTTCACATAAATGGCCTCCTTAACACCTCTCTTGAACCAGTCACGTTCCTTGTCCATATGTTAACATTACAATCTTCAAAGGTATGTCCTTTATCCTTAAGATGCAGGTACACGGCTGAGTACTGACCCGAGGAATTGGCTCTTCTGTGCTGGGCCATACGTTGATGAAGTTGCTGTTTGGTCTCCCCCCACATACAAATCAGAGCATTCTTCACTGCACTGCGTATATGATGTCGGTTTTCTTGTGTTTCGGTATTGGATCTTTCAGATGTACCAATTGCTGTCTCAGTGTGTTGTTCAGTTTAAAGCAGAAAGGGATACAGTGTTTTTTGAAAATTCTTCTTAATTTCTCGGAGACCCCTGCTACATATGGGATGACACACAGATCAGTATTTGATGTTTGACTCCCACCACCCTTTAGATCACAAGCTGGGTGTCATCAGAACCCTGCAACACAGAGCTGAGAACATCCCACTAGCACAGAGGAAAGGCGAAAGAAATGAAACATCTATCAAGTTGGGGTTCAATTAAGTTAAGGTCACCCATAAGGATAATATGGGCATCCGGATAGTTCAAAGCGAACACCATCGCTTTTTGAATCGGTTGTAATGTTGGGGGTGGAGTGTTATAAATGCTGGCAATTACGTATGGTATATTGGTCTATTGTGAGTGCAATGAATACTGATTTCCCTTGAGCATCTGTTTGTACCGTAGCTATGCTGTATTTCAATCTTTTATGTAGTTATATGAACACTCCCCTTGCATAGGTTAAATAACAGCTATGTGCCGGCCCACCTTCCCATCTCTTTGTAAATAATCGAGCTGTTATTTGCAATAAGTTTGTCTCTGTAAGCAGCATATCAGGATCATAGGTTTTTATAATGATTGTCAGTGATCGTTTTTATCGATCATTTAGACCTGCCACGTTCCAAGTGAGTAACTTAATCTGTGGTAACTCATTTAGCTTATGACCATGCTAACATTTGGGCACATGTCACTGATTTAAAAGATAAGTGCAGCTGTAAAATCAAGTATGTTCATTTGGAAGCTGCACTTTAAAATTACCATTGGGGGGGGGGGGGGGGGCATGGTATCCATGACATTTATATGGAAACAAGTGAATACCCAGAAGTCATTGTTTCAGAATAGATAAGAAAGCCAAGCACAAAAAGACATTTATGTGAATAACGTTCTATACAGGTAAGATGTCAAATTTTTTTTGTTTTTTTTTTAATACCTTTATTGTCCCATTGAAAAACCAATGTATAAAATAATATATATAGATTCATTATAATAACTAGTCACATTCTTGTCAGGAAAGTGTGTAGTGACTTGGCAAGAATGGGTTAACTATTGGTATTAGTTCTTGCAAAGGACCAATAAAAATACCATTCCACCCTGGAACAGTCCTATTGTTTATATTACTATTAGTGAAGCAATGTGGGGCCGAACCCAACCTTGTATCTAGTATAGTATAGTATAGTATTTGAGGTTGAATAAAGACATACGTCCATCCAGTCCAACCCATCTAGCAATATCCTCATTTCCTGCCTAACTGTTGATCCAGAGGAAGGCAAAAAAAACCCCACCAAATTTATGAAGGTGGAAAAAATTCCTTCCTGACTCCAAGTGGCAATCGGAAATTTCCCTGGATCAACTCTACTTTATGTATCAATACCAGTAACTTGCAACATTCCTTGTTTGCAGAAACTCATCCAGCTTTTTTTTGAAACTGACCAATGAACCTGCCATTACAACGTCCACTGGAAGACCGTTCCATAGCCTTACCGTTCTCACAGTGAAAAACCCTTTCCGAGCTTGAAGCCTAAACCTTTTTTCTTCAAGTCTTAAGGGATGTCCTCGTGTCCTTTGACATGTTTTATTGGTGAACAATGCCCCAGATAGTTTATTGTATGGCCCGTTAATGTATTTATACACAGTAATCATATCCCCACGCAAGCGCCTTTTCTCCAGCGTACATAATTGTAACTTTTCCAGTCTCTCTTCATATTCAAGCTCCCCCAATCCCCTTATTAATTTAGTTGCCCTTCTCTGAACCCTTTCCATTTCAAAGATGTCCTTTTTGTACACAGGATTCCAAAATTGCACTGCATATTCCAAATGAGGCCTTACCAATGCTTTGTGAAGAGGAAGAATAACATTTTCCTCCCTTGAATCCATACCTCTCTTTATACAAGACAATACCATGCTGGCTCTGGCTGTTGCCGCCTGGCAACTATTGGTATTAGTTCTTGCAAAGGACCAATAAAAATACCATTCCACCCTGGAACAGTCCTATTGTTTACATTACGATTAGTGAAGCTTTGAACCAGATCTTCTTTTCCAGAAAATGTGGGCCCGAACCATGTATCTGGAATTCTCTTCAGCAAGGGGTCTGGTGGGTATCCTAAGAGGTCATTTTTAGGAAAACCATACATGTAAAATAAATGTATTTCGGTATTGGAATATGTAAGACAGAAACCAATATTATATTTGTGAATGGAAAGGAAGGCCCCTCAAAATGATACCCAACATGGAGACCTTATTCCCTTTCCAAGGCGAGTTATTAATATCTTGGGAAATATGGATTACACACAGGTCATGTTTGGTATTGGAGGAATGCACTAGCATAGATATTATGATAAATGGGGCCCAGGAATGTGCATTGATCATCTCTTTTCTTGGTGTTGGAGGAAGTGATAATTAATACAGGAGAGGAATAAGTGGTCAATATCCCAATACAATGTACATATCTATAAGAAAAAGATAGGTAATAAAGATACCACAGTACCATTCACCACCCAATCATATAGATAGGGTCACTCACGCTGTTGAGTACATAAGTATAAGTCATATGGACTAAAGTGGTGACTAAAACAGTCATAAACAATGCGGTAAGTGCAACATGAGCTTTATTCTAAGTACAATAAAAACCTTAACGTATCCCTCAAACCCCAATATAAGAAAAAACAACATACATGTATAGATATAAATATACTAAAAGCAAACCCTAGATCAGCTGGGAAGGAATAAATAAATATATGTCCAACAGGTAAGTTTGAAGACGCTTTAAGAGTTAATAAAAGCTGCAATTGTGTGCGTGCGAGGTCATGCACACGCTGCAAAGAAGCATTTAATGTTTCCACCACCAGAAGCTAGTTTTCCATTTAGGATCTCGTGGGGGCGGAGCAACAGCTGCAATGCAGAAGAGCAGGAACACAGCAAGATTCAAGGAGGAAAGGTAGGCTATGGGGGGAGGGTAAAGAACAAAAAAATTTAGTTCTAAAGCTACGGCTACCAACCTGTAGGGTTTTTGCTTTATTTGACTGCATTTCAGTATCAAACAGGTTGGTCAATGACAATTATGTTCTTCACACGTGTTAAGTACGAACTTGTTGCATTTGGTCACGCCCACTATTATTCTTTAGCCAATCCATTTACTGGACAGTTAAGGCAAGGGCACATGTGACTGAGATCAGGAGGTGTGACAGCTCATTCACACAGTTATTTAATCTAGTTCTTCAGGGGTTACATTTAGTATAATGCTATTTACTGGGGTGGTATTTTACAGTTTTTTGGTGTTTTTGGAAGAAATGTGTTCAGAGCATACAAATTTGGGTTTAGATCTCCTTTAAAGCTGCACTAAAGCCATGTACATCACAACAAATATATCTGTGGTATTCCTTTAGATCAACTGAACTTAAAGTTTAGTTATTGGAGACGTTTTGCTAGTCATCCGACTGGCTTTCTCAATTCAGAATGACTTGTACAAGAATCTGTTTGGAATAAATACCCTGGAATGTTTCCCAATTAGCATAAAACAGCTAGGTGTCAGGGACATTCTGAATGCAAAGTCTGATTGCATTGTGGCTGAAAGACTGAAAAACTGCCCAGGGTGAGGCATCAAATCAGCACTTTAAGAACTAATAAAGTCCAGTCGATCTTACTGAATACAACAGATATACCATGTACTGGATGAATGCGAACCTTCACAATAGCTACAAATGGGTTAGTGTGGCTTTTTTTTTTTTTTTTTGCATTTGCGTATTTTTGTGCATCATGGACTATAATATGACCTACAGTGTAGATAAATATAGGAGAGTAAACTAAGTAATACTTAACTACAAGAGAGCAAAAACTAAGAGTATAGCCATTAAACATTATAGTCCAACAACTAGCATCCCAGTGGTTTGTTCAGAGAAAGAAAGGCAATAAAATGTAGTTATAGTATCAACTGACAATAAAAGTAATGCACAACAGCAAGACCATATAACATATACATACAAAATGGGCACTTGAAAATCATTAAATATAGTTTTGTTCCAACAAGCAATAAAAATAAGTTCAGGCTGAATTAGCATAACAATATGTCTTGAAGCAAGTGCCTCAATCAGCAAAAGGTAAATAGAACAGAAAGAATAGAAGTAGCACTTATCACAGGAGTCCTAAAAGGCATAACAAAACAGAATGATTGGAAACCTCCGAGTCAATTACTAAATTCTAAGATTTCCCACACATTGGGATTATATCCTACATGCCTAAACCTCTAAAGGACTGGTAAAGATTTTAAAATTCCTCCACTGCTGTTTGCATTTGTCAAAAATAAAATACCCAAGAAAGGATTGAAAATCTTGTAGCTTACATTTTCGTTCCTCATTTTCCCCATTACCGTACTTGCTGAAAAATGTATTTCTTTTTTTTTTTAATTCGTTTTATTGATCTCAGTACAAAATAATTTACATTTCACATATATAGCTGTATTACATTATTGCATAGTGCATTTCAGTACAAAATTAACAACATTTTATACTGAGTAAATTGCACAATTCAAGTCAATAGGAAATTGCATATTAAACAAAGCCCCATGTGGAATGTAGTATTTAAACCAGTATTAGTGCAAGTACGACTTAATTATACCTTATATCACTTAATAAACTTATTTAAACTAAAACTGTTCCTGCTTTATTATTCTTTATTCTATTTCTATCCGCTGGTCTGCTGTCACATTTATATAATATTATTGATTATTAGTATGCTGCATAATGGGTAACGGTGGTCCAAAAATGACTTTAGGTAAATTGAATTAAATTGATAGGAATTGGTCCCCTGAGAATTTTTGCAATTTATTTCCATTGTTTATTTTGCATAGTTTTGAAGATATTTACATTTTTGTGTGTGGTATGGCAGCAGCATCACCAGGTCCCCTGCACTTCCTGCTTCCTGCTCTGAAACTCTCAGTCAATCTGTCCTGTGTCTCCTCCGCTTTGCAGCCCTCGTGGTCCCTCCCACTCATGGACCCCATGGTCCCTCCAGTTGCAGGCCCCCCATGACCCATTATCTTACAGCCCCATTTGGCCCCTCCCACTCGTGGGTGCCTAATCCCCCGCCCACTCGCGGGTGCCGTGGGTTACTCAGGACCCCCCTCTTCCTTCTCTATCAGGACTTCACACAGCAGAGAGGAGGAGGGACTTCCTGTCTCCCTCACACACTGAGGGAGTCTGAGGCTGTGCTCGCCGGCGGCACTGTGCAGGAGAAACCTCAGGAATGTCACAAGTCAGCCTCCCACCTGTTAACTTTCTGGTCAGTCATTTCTGTATATCTTGGGCTGTGGAGCACGTAGAGAGGTGGTTGATGGCTCATTTTAAAGGTAGGAATCTGGCCTTTCATTTAAACTTAACTTGTTTGGAGACTACAGTTCCCCTTTAACTATTCTGACACTTGTGTTATGTCTGCTGCCTCAAACCACTGATTCCAGATTCTGTGGAATTTCTTAGGGCATTTTCTCTTAGAGTACATCATTCTTTGATATGGTATTGTAGCATTTACCAATCTCAACCATTGCATCAAATCAGGAGGTTCAGGCGCCATCCATCTAACAGTGATAGCCTTCTTGGCATACAATAAAATTTTCTAATTAGGGTGGACTTATATCTATCTGGGAAATCGTCTCCCAGTATTCCTAGTTACAACAATTTATTATCTAGAGAAATGGAAATGCTCAGTATACTAGAGAGTGTAGTGATAATATCTTGACAGAAATTTGGACACTCTTAAATTAAATGGCAAAAATTTGCACCGGGATGTCCACATTTAGGACAGTTGTGTGTTGTGGACCTATTTATTCTATGCATACGCACTGGGTGCCGGGCGCCGGCGACCTCAACGAGGCCGATGTTGCCGGCGTCTTGATCTGACGCGACGTCTTCGGGCTGGCGACACCAACCCCACTCAGGTCGCCGATACCAGGCAGGCTCACTGCAGCCGCCAGTGAGCCCGCTGGCACCGCCGGCCTCAGCGGAGCAGTGTGCCGCGCTTCTTTCTTCAGCCATCTACTGCGATGGCATCTGAGTTCCGCGCGGAAAGCTCCTCTTTATAGGTTTGCAGAAACCCCTAATTCATTTCTGATTGGTCAATTTTTTAATGCTTGGTATGCATGCTTTACATTAACCAATCAGATTTCAGAACTTTCCAGTAATCTCATTGGTTAATTAAAGCATGCAACCAAGCATTAAAAATTGACCAATCAGAAATGAATTAGGGTTTCTGCAAACCTATATAAAGAGGTGCACTCCGCTGCGCAGTAGATGGCTGAAGAAAGAAGGGTTGGCAACATCGGCTCCGCTGAGGCCGGCGGTGCCAGCGGGCTCACTGGCGCGCCGCAGTGAGCTGCCTGGCATCGGTGACCTGAGTGGGTTGGTGTCGCCATCCGAAGACGCCGCCCAAGGGCTCTTTTAAGAGCCGCACACTGGGGGTCCCGGTTCGAGCTGTGGGACCCCCGCAAAGGCACTTGTCAGTGCCGCAAGGGCCCTTACAAAGGCCGGGGAGGGGGTCCCGGTTCGAGCTGCGGGACCCCTAAGCCCCAAAGGCTCTGTCAGTGTCACAAGGGCGGGGAGGGGGTCCTGGTTCGAGCTGCGGGACCCCTTAAGCCCCAAAGGGCTCTTGTCAGAGCCGCAAGGGCACTTGTAAGTGCCGCAAAGGCCCTTACATGGGCCGAGGAGGGGGGTCCCGGTTTGAGCTGTGGGACCCCCTAAGCCCCAAAAGGCCCTTCAGGGCCCCGCTGGAGGGAGCCTCCACCCCTCCCAGCGGCTCCCTCCCTTCCCCTCCCTGGGAGCGGCCGGGGCGGGGGCTGGAGGGGTTGCCGGGGAGGGGTGTCGCGGCGGGTGGTGCGCGACCACCTGCGGGCCCCTTCCGGCAGCCCCTCCTAGCCTCCCGTTCCGAGATTGCCGCGAGCGGGTTGGGAGGGGCTGCTGGGAAGCGGCGGCAGGTGGTCTCCGCCGCCGGGGGGTTGTGGGTGGGGTGGCGTGTATCCAGGGCGGGTGCGACCACCCGCCGCAGGTTGCCTGCCCATCCCCGCCGCGGGAGGCTAGTATCGGCTGACTTCGCCACCTTCAAGGTGGCGAAGTAAAACAGCCGATACTAGCAGAGCGAAACCAGTACCGCCGCTTTATAAATAGAAGCGGCGGTAACAGGTAAGTATCGCCGCAAAGGGTTAACGATTCGTTAACTTTTCGCGGCCATTTTCGGACATTTATAAATTGCGTTAAACGCGATTTATGCGTTAATGTCCGCGAAAACGGCCGCGAAAAGTTAACAAACCTTTATAAATATGCCCCCTAGTCTAGCACATATATCTCTCCAAATTTTCCAAAATTGTGTATGTAATACCGTTCCAGTCCCTACAATATGTTGGCGTGGCATATGGAGAAATGCCAGGAAGTCCCAGTCCCTGTTAGGTATTGAGATAACATCTTTTCGAAGATGGTTAGCTCACCTGGGTAATATATCCAGTTTTGTATATATCTAAATTGTGTAGCTAAGTAGTATAGTCTTACATCAGGTAGGGCCAGACCCCCATTTTCTTTAGATTTTTATAAAGTGGCGAGTTTGACACTGTCTCTGCCTGGACTCCATAAAAATTCTACCAACATACTATTTATTGAGACAAAGAAATATTTTTGTATATATTCAAGGGAGTGCTGGATGCTGTATAATAGTTTGGGGAGTATAATTATTTTAATAAGATTAACCCTACCCACCAGATTCAATGGCAAATGTTTCCATATTTGTATTTTGGATTTAATAAAGGCCAATAAGGGTTTAACATTTAAATCATAAAATTGGGATACATTGACGTAATTATCATACCCAAATATTTAAATTTATCAGCTATTAGTATTGGACAGGGTTGTAATGCATTAGGTTGAAAATCTAGTGGACATAGTACGGACTTCCCCCAATTCATAATGAGTCCCGTGTACCAAATGTGTTAATCACTTGCATTGCTGATATTAATGGGGTGCCCTCGCTCTCGAGATAGTAACATGTCATCCGCATAAAGGCCTATGCTTTCCTTTAGGGGTCCCGGTCGAAATCCAGTAATCAGGGGGTGCAGTCAGATCTGTATTGCCAGCACTTCAATAGCCACAGCAAAAAGATATGGGGATAGGGGGCATCCCTGTCTGGTGCCCCTATATAGACTAAATGATTTAGATATAGCGCCATTTACTGATACAGTTGCAGTGGGGTTCATATACAGTATCCGTATCCAATTTATAAATTGCTCTCCAAAACCAAATCTCTTTAAACATGCCCAAAGGTATCCCCACTCAATAGAGTTGAATGCCTTATGAGCATCTAACGAAACCATCACTCTCCTGCCCGTGTTATCATGGTCAACTGCCAACTGAGTAAAAGTTTTCCTTAGATTAATGGTGGATTTCCCTGGCATAAAGCCAGTCTGGTCCTCATGCATAATATGCATGTATTTTGCTTTGAAGTCTATTAGTTAAGATATCTGTTGTATTCAATTAGATCAACTGGACTAGCAAAAAGACGTTTCGCTAGTCATCCGACTGGCTTTTTCAATTCAGAATGACTTGTACAAGAATCTGTGGCAATTATGTACCCTGGAAAATCCCAATTAGCATATCACAGCCAAGTGTAATTATGTACCCTGGAAAATCCCAATTAGCATATCACAGCCAAGTGTCAAGGGCGTGATTGGATAGTGGCTAAGAGGTGTTATAGGTACCCCCAGAGTATGGTGTCAAAACAGCATTGTACATGGCAGACAGTTGGTGTCAAACGTGAGTGCAATGAATACTGATTTCCCTTGAGCATCTGTTCCGTAGCTATGCTGTATTTCAATCTTTTATGTAGTTATATGAACACTCCCCTTGCATAGGTTAAATAACAGCTATGTGCCGCCCAGCCTTCCCATCTCTTTGTAAGTATCGAGTGGTTATTTGCAATAAGTTTGTCTCTGTAAGCAGACAATATCAGGATCATAGGTTTTTATAAATGATTGTACAGTGATACGTTTTATCTGATCATTTAGACCTGCCACGTTCCAAGTGAGTAACTTAATCTGTGTACTCATTTAGCTATTGACCATGCTAACATTTGGGCACAGTGTCACTGATTTAAAGGATAAGTGCACTGTAAAATCAAGTATGTTCATTTGGAAGCTGCAGCTTTAAAAATTACCATTGCCATATTTTTTTTCCCTATGCCCCTCCAAAACCTAGCTTTGTGCCTTGAAAGTTGCTGACATCTTGTTGCTGGTACACGGAACTCACAGGCAATATGTATTTTTTGTTATACACCTTTTACCAAAGGTGATTCTAAAGTTGATGGTCCCTCGCTATGGCTCTCCACTCTCTTCTTCAGGCGCTGGGTATCATCCAATGCTTGATGGCCTTTTCCTAAGTTGTATACTTCACAAACAGCAGCAGAGGAGATCTGGGTCTGTAATTGACTTGGAAAAGGTCAGCATAACAAAAAATTCATATGGGGGAAGCTTAACCAATTTTTATTGTCTTTTAAAAATAAAGGGGGAGATGAAAAAATTTGCCGAAACGAGAGCTCCTTTACTTGATAGAAATGCAAAATGTCTGAGCTATTTGCATTTAATCAAATTTCCGAGTGCTATTTTGGAATTTAGTTAGCAGTAGGCAGTGTCAAACAACCACATAACTGCAGTATCTATTAAATTTATGAGGCTCTGCAAAATATTTTTCATTAAATTTGCCTGGGCATAATGAGGGAATGTTCTGAATGTTCTATGACAATTTGGGACCACTTACATTTGCTTTGATTATATAAAAGTATCTTCTCAATAAAAGAAAAACATTATTTTAAACTCCTTTTTATTAAACTATTTTTACATTATTATTCTATATCAACCTAAGAAGAAATAATTAAAGGACAAGTTCACCCCAAAGTAAAGTTCATTTATAGCAGGAAAACCTCCCCAAACCTTAAAATCTCAATACTTACCTTGGTCCCAGACATTCCTAATCAGAGATATGTAACCCAGTCTCCACAAGTCTCTCTTCTGTGTTTTTCACACAAGTGACCTCTTTTTAAAAGAGCTCTCTCATACCTTTCAAACACGATTGATGTTTTTAGCTTCTCTGAATATAGGCTTGTAGTGTTACAGTACACTTTTAGTCTGTCCTACTGTAATCTGTCCCTGAGTCGTGAAAGCACAAGTCACAATACCCCCCCCCAAAAAATCAATCTTTTTTTAAAGTAGTTACAGACCTAACCCATTATCTGTCCTTTTCTTTACCTGTGGACACCTTAGGGAGAAAAAACACGTGAGTCATTTAACCAGAGCTGAGTTTAAAGTCATGATAACCAACTTTAATCCATCTTAAATGCCACATGCACAGGTTTTTCGCAATAGACACCCCATGCATCCGGCACTCGGGATTTAAGATCATCGCTTGCACTATATTTGGTTTCTGATTTTGATTGCCAGCCTGACTTTTTTGCCTTAAAATCCACGCCTGTGAGTAAATCCCTTTTGGGATTTTCTCACAGTCGCAAACATGGTATTGAATCGTGTTCAGGAGATTTACCCAGAGTGATAGCGGCTCTGGATAAATCTCCCTCAATAATTAAAGAATTGTTGCTTGCTTTAAAAATGATTTAAAAGTTTAGGGGCAGAGCTTATGATGAAACTGAGGATGATCTGTCCCAACATGATGATGTTGTCACAGCTCACAGTACTAGCAAGAAAAAATACCCTTTATAGTGCTGTAACTATGGATAGACTGCAGCTAGAAACATGATCCTGGAGTCATTTTTTAAAAAAGCCACTTGTATTGAGACCCCAGTCCCCCTTTAAGAAATGATATGATTTTTTTAAGTGCACAGGATATACAAGGTGACCATCCCTATGGGGTAAAGATAGTCATCTGCTTATTACACTCATGGAGCCTAATAAAATTAAAACTCATGCTTAGATATTAGACCCTTTGAACCAATCAAAGCAAATGCAGAGTTTTCTTGTATATATTCTCTCACTGCATACAAAAATAATTCAAAAATAGTGGTGCTATGGATAACAAAAGACACATTGCCTTCGTTTAGCAGAGAAGGTGTTGACCATTAGAGCTGCAGATGAGACTAGCTGAATTCTCTACATCTGTAGCTAAAGAAATTTTAGAATCCATGACCCATTTTTAATTATACATCTATTGCTCTGCCTTGTTTTGCGCTAAACAAGGCTTGGAGAACATTTATGCAGGAATGAAAAAGTTATGTTTTGTAATATTTTTAGTTAAATAAATGATGTGCTTACAACTGATGTCTAAATTATAGTTTCTTTAACATAATGCCTTTTTTAAATGATCCCATCTAATAAACAAATATATAATGTAGTATCTTTGGTGATCTACAGGGGTCAGTTTATTTTTTCAGTTTTGATTAATTTGATTATCTTTAAAAGCTGATGGATCAAATAACCACTACAACTTCATCCATGACGATAAACGGTATATGTCTCTTAATTGATTGATGCACAGTAAGTGCTCGTCCACACTAGAAACGGAAAAAACGAAGCATAAAAATGCAGTGTGTAAATGACATTTGAATACGTTTTTGTATCTGTTGCTAACCGTTTGCATGTGCGTTATTTTCTGTTTGTGTCCATTTTTTCTTTGTTTCTGTCTGTTGCATTTTAATGTGTTTTTACCATAGTTTTTGAATTAAAGGGGGTAGAACCTAAGAACACTTGTCACTTCCTGGAATTGTGGGAGTTTCAGGGGCTTTTTAGAGAGAGAGGTAGCAGATAGTGTTGTGCAGAGAGATCTTGCGATTTTCTGGTGATTTTGCTATTCTTCAGGGTGTATATATATATAGCCTGCAGACCAGAAATGACATCACAGGAACTCCCAGGCATCCTTTGCGAAAAATGGACAGAAACAAAAACGCATGCGCTGTTTTCAGTTGTTAGACTTTGTACCGTGTTTTCATGTATTTCAGATAAACAGAAATGTGTGCAGCAGTGCATTTTTTAAACAGACTGGAACGGAACAGAATACAATGCAGCAAGTGTGAACGATATTGGGAAATCCTATGGGGTTTTACTGTCTGTCCGTTTTTTAAAATGCACCTGCGTTTGAAAAATGGACACAAACTGATGTAGTGTAAATGAGCCCTTAAACAACTCTGCAAAATAAATATATATAAATACTAGCAAAAGTGTGCCCATTGGTGCACAGTGGAAATTATGTGTGTGTATGTTTTGCTATGTGTGAATACAGTGGATATAGGTATATTTTAAACTGTTACTCAGACAGTCACCAGCATCCAGGGGAACCAAATAGGATAATCCTGCAGGTCTAAGAGTAGACCCAGGCAATCCTACCACACTGTGTGGCTCAAACTAAACATGCTATGTTCATACTTATTAGTATTCACCACGGCAAGCGCCTCATTTATAGCTGCTTATGTTATGAGCACAGGATACTGATTGGATCAGGTTTAAAAAAAGGTTTGGCAATTGGGCCTGGTAGAGCTACTAAGTCTAATTGGACAAGAACTATATATAGCCCGGCACTACTGCAGTATCCAAGGGTAGAGTATATCCCCAATGGCGTCAGGGTGCTCCTTCCACAATAAATGAACAGCAAACACACACAGAAAACAGCTGTGGATTGAACAGGGCACACCCAACCAAAGTAATGATTATAATAATTAATTAGACCATATACATTGATTAATGCAGATAAAAGGCATTTTTATTATTTGTGCAAAAATAGCCAACCCCGGAGGGCAATAATAAAGTGCAAAGAAATTCCATATAAAAACACTTCCTGTGCTAATCCTGGTTAAATATGTACATAATCATTATGATATACCGGTATATCCATTCACTCAATCATTCACACACCTGTTAGCCTATAGAACTAAAGCATAGTTCTATAGGCACAGGAGCAGTTAAAATTAGTACAAAACAGGACGCGTTTCGTCCGATCCTGGACTTGAAAGTCCGGGATCTGACAAAACGCTTCCTGTTTTGTACTAATTTTAACTGCTCCTGTGCTCATGTCTGGTCATTTGATGGGCTAAGTATTTTCACTCTCTATCCTTCTTGCTTGGGGATCTGCCATATGTCAGTGTCTCATTGCCTATTTGCCTCCACCTGTTTAGCTTATCTTTGTATCTAGTAGGGGTTTAATATGTATATGTATTTGCAGCATTGAATTTTTGTGATATTCATTACCTCTGTTAAGTTACTACCGCTACCATTTCTACTGTGACGTTTACTGTTATTTGAATTTATATGATAGACTTTCTGTCACAAGGGCTACTATGCTTTAGTTGTATAGGCTAACAGGTGTGTGAATGATTGAGTGAATGGGTATACCGGTATATCATAATGATTATGTACATATTTAACCAGGATTAGCACAGGAAGTGTTTTTATATGTAATTTCTTTGCACTTTATTATTGCCCTCCAGGGTTGGCTATTTTTGCACAAATACCTAAGTCTATTTGGGGAGTTTCATCTACAGGTACAAGGACAATAGGATCTAAATCAATACTATCAGTAGCAGCCTCCATAGATTAAAGGGCAACTGTGGTCTCAAAACAAGTTATGGTTCAATGAAACCATGTCAGCTATTTTTTTCCTTTAAAAATAGCTGACAATCACATCTCTGGCTGGAGCCTGTGAGAAATTACATTGTGGTGAATGTTCACATTTCCTGCTTCCAGTAGGTTGTGTGACATCCCTAGACCTCTGCCCCACCCCTCCGCCCCGGGGGAGAAGCATGCTAAATGCTGGGGAAATCAGGAAGTACCTGGGGAAAAAATTGACAGCTGAGAAGGGGAGCCTATTAATAATGGAAGAGGCTGGTCACATTACTACAAGTTGGTCACATGGCTGAAAACAGGAAGTGTTTAAGCAGGAAGTAATACTGCTGTATATTTTTTCCCAGCAATATCTTCTCACAAATTTTATCTAGAGATGTGATTTAAGTTTTATTTTGAAGGTATGATGCAAGGCTTTTTATATAATTCTTAAGAGTTTGGAAGAATTTGAGACCACAGTAACCCTTTAAAGGGCATGTACAACCCCCAATTGGGTTGGTATTGGGTCTTTTGGATGTACCAATTGCTGCCTCAGTGTGTTGTTCGGTTTAAAGCAGACAGGGATACAGTGTTTTTTGAAAATTCTTCTTAATTTCTCTGAGACCCCTGCTACATATGGGATGACCATGTTCTTTCTCCTGTCTTGCTTTTCCCCTTCACTGTTGGTATACATGTTCTTTTATTTACCCTGGGCATTCCTATAACACCTCTTAGCCACTATGCAATCACGCCCTTAACACCTGGCTGTGATATGCTAATTGGGATTTTCCAGGATACATATATGCCACAGATTCTTGTACAAGACATTCTGAATTGAGAAAGCCATTCGGATGACTAGCGAAACGTCTTCAAGAACTAAACTTCAAGTCCAGTTGATCTAATTGAATACAACAGATATACCTTTCCTATATGTTATATCCTATACCCTCCACCTCATTTGTAGCTCTTAAAAACTCAATGCAATCTTCTATGAAGATATAAATATATTTATATAATAATAAAGGGAAATACGATTTTAGATTCATTGATTACTTGCTTCTGCATGTAAAAAATCTACCACTGTAGATTGCTTAAAATAAAAACACAAAACTCAGTAATAAGAATAGAACTGCATAACAACACTAAATTTAATAGAACAGATAGTAACATACAGACCTGCCTGGTTTCATTGTGACCATTTCTGAAATAAAATTTTTAAGAAATGTGCTTTTGCACATTTAAAACAAAAGATTCCAAAGGGAAATATTATTACACAGGTTGAAAAATATCTACTCAGTGGGAAGTTTTGAACTAATATGCAGAACACAGTGGGAGTAGCTGATTTGATTTTCATCCTACTGCCTAATGAGTGCATCCTCTGCAGGCTATAGACAAGAGGTTTTTTTTTTTAAATCCTATTAAGGAGAGCACCGGAATAGATTTTAAGGGGCTGTAAAGATTAAATAGATCACTAGTGACAAAAAAGACAATGTGGTCATGGTTGTATGAAGGAAAAAGAAATGTACTGTATGGATTCGTTCACACAAAGCATTTTGGTTCAGTTTCATCCGGTGAAATGAATGTTACCGTTCACACCTATGAGCTGCGTTGCAGTGTGTTGCAAACCACTCACTGCCTGCAGCAGTTTAATGTGTTAATGTATCATTGGAAACAATGGACAGCGCTTTGCGCTAACACAGGAGAACATCGCAAGCACGATATTCCACTGCATTAGAATAACATTTGCAGGGAGATTCAATAAAAGTTCTTATTGTTTAAAATGGTGCTAATTTTGCCCCAATCAATCCGATATTAACATATTTAACATTTGAAAGCTAATATCTAAATTACTTGGGGCAAAATTAACACCATTCATAAGAACTTTTATTGAATCTCCCTGTTATATCTGTTGTATTCAATTAGATCAACTGGACTTGAAATGTAGTTCTTGCCATGTACAATGCTGTTTTGACACCTTACTCTGGGCGTTCCTATAACACCTCTTAGCCACTATCCAATCACACCCTTAACACCTGGCTGTGATATGCTAATTGGGATTTTCCAGGGTAAATAATTGCCGAAGATTCTTGTACAAGTCATTCTGAATTGAGAAAGCCAGTCGTTTGACTAGCGAAACGTCTTCAAGAACTACATTTCAAGTCCAGTTGATCTAATTGAATACAACAGATATACCATGACCTGGATGAATGAGAACCTTCACAAGCACAATCTCCCTGTTAGTGTGAATGAAGCCTTAAAGTGGCCATACACTATTACGATCGTAATTCGGCTTAAACCGACCGATACTTTGATAGACAGATGTACAATGTTAATTGTACTAAGATGTACCATAAATATTGTAAGACATTCAATTTGTTTTGTGATTAATATCGAATGTCGTCTATTGTAAGGTTACATTACATTTACATTTAATTAGAACGCTAATACCAATCCACTTAAAAAAACGACTTTCCCGATCGTAATTACGATCGATTTTACGATCTAATGTTGCATGATAAGAACGGGAAAATGTACACTTTTTCGGCCAATCGATTGAATTGTCGGATTGTATGTTGAATTGTACATAAAATCGTCCTAATGTATGGTCACCTTTAGCCTTGTGAAATAGCAGAAATGGAACCCTCCTAGAAATAAGGAAGGAAGCTTCAGATGTATTTACATTTAAAGGGCCACTATACTCCTAAATCAACAATTTGCTAAGCAGCAATAAGGAGCAAGTAATTTGCTTTAGAAGCTAAGTCACTAACAATAAATGTTCTTATAGTTAAAAATGGTGATAATTTTGCCCCAACCCAAATGTTAACTAAGATCTGATTGGTTGGGGCAAAATTAGCACCATTTTAAACAAAAAGAAATTTTATTGAATCTCCCTGTAAGTGCCTGCAGCTTTCAGTCTCCCTGGCTCAGAAAATACACACCAGACTGCAAGAAAAATATTGTTACAGATATTAAGTGTCAGGTTAGCCATTTCCCTGCCTGACTTTTGACATTATATTTGTAACAATATTTTTCTTTGAACTCAGACCGATTGACTGAAAGCAGCAGGGACTGCTAATTACTTTTAAACAAAAGCAGAACAGGGTGGGAATACTTTCTTATACCTCTTATAAATTTATAGAATATGGGGTGATTTGTTTTTAGGGTATAGTTGCCCTTTGCAGTGTGACCCTCGTATCCATGTGATTGCTATATCGCCTTGGCCCCTGAAGGGTGGGGGACTGTGAGATGTCAGCACCCATCCAGGTTTAGTGTGCGTTTGGAACCATTTGCTCTGTAGGAATACTTGCTTATACCTCTTATAAATTTATAGATTATGGGGTGATTTGTTTTTAGGGTATAGTTGCCCTTTAAAAACATCTTTATAAAAATATTTATATTTCATATCCTTGCAGTATTATCTTTTTTTATATAGTAATAACTATTGTACTTACCTTTGATAAAGCATTAAGTACTCTATGAGAACCTGATAATACCAAGATCAATTTCACTGTAGTAAAAAAAAAAATAATGTGCATGACATTGTCTTTGTTAGCAATCAGATACAAGTGTGTTTTTTCAGTGTGCAAATGAGTAATTTGAAACATAAGACCTTGAACTATAGCACAGCAAATTTGACACCATTTAATAGCTATAAAGCTGGGTACACACCTAGCGATTTTTCCTCCTGACCGACCGTTCGATACTTTCGAACGGTCGGCCAGGAGGAAGGACTGTCGGTCGCGGCAAAAGCAGCCGCGTCCGATAGTCACCGCGACCAAACGTGCGGTCCATAGAGGACCGCACAATCGGATGAGGTTTTCCACCCAGTCCGATCGTCCTTTCGTCCGATTCGGACGAACGGTCGATCGGACATGGGCACATTCGGATGCGATAAAAAGCCTCTAAAAGCCTCTGTTTTCAACAAAACATTGTGAGAGCTGCACTCATTGGCCCAGCCAGTGTTGGACTGTCCCACAGGGCAACAGGGAAATCCCCCATTGGACCGATAGCCCATTTACTCAAGAAAAATGATAAAAATCTAAAATTTAAATACAAAGCCAAAGGGACAAGGAATCAATTTTAATAAACAATAGGAGTCAGTAGGATATGTAAATAAGTGATAGATATGTAAATGAGTGATAATAGAGATATGAAATGTAAGGTGGGCCCTTAAACTCGTCCTGGAGTGCCCCTGGTCTCAGATTTCCTTGTGGGCCCAACACCCCAGTTGACATTGCCACTGGCAGCTGCTAAGACTCAACAGATAATTTGTTCTAGAATTTATGCCTACTTTGGTTCTTCCATGTCTTTAGCTGGAAGCTTTATTATTGGCCTCCCATGGCCTTTTCAGCTTCAGTTAATGGTATGCTTATAAACCCTATTGAGTCTGCACCTTCTTTACAAACCTCCTATCCAAACGGTTGCTTGTTACCTTATATATTACTGGATTGCTGCTCCTCACTCTTGGAATGTTATTTCTCAATATCTACACAAGTTAATTTCTCTTCATAAGTTTAAATCAAATTCTACCTCCAGAAGTATGGTATATAATTTACGGGGGAGATGTAATATTCCACAATATGGGGTAAAATGGAGTTAAACCCACGCTGCTGGATTTTTCTGGGGCCTGCGTTTTGTATTAATGGCACCAGCACCCAGTGTAAACCCCCTAGCGTTAGTTTTTCGCACATAGTAGTGCGTAATTGAAGGCCTTTTAAACTGTGGTGTTACCCTTTGCATTCCTTATCTGCCGGGACTCTGTAATGCTCACGCTTAGTGCTAACTGCATAATTGTGAGATGTGGAACTAAGAGGTCCGGACCAGCAGTTGCAAAGAGGACAAATTAGATTCAGAAACGGATTACACCAGGAAAAGTTTCCTACTATTCAGTTTCTTGGACTTTAGTGAAAAAAAAGTAAATTATTCCTTTAATGTATTGATTGAAGCCCGGGAGGTTAAGGAGCTATATCTCTGTCTGCTTCCTTCCTGGTTCTAATCCACCATAATGTGCAATATCGTGAATGCGCGCTATAGTAGATTAGAACCAGGAAGCGGTCGTAGATTTTCATCTCGTCCCTGGCTGATTAAAGAACAGGAGGTATGGCATAGCTTCTTAACCTCCCGGGCTTCAATCAATACATTAAAGGAATAGTTCACTTTTCCAGTTCACTTTTACAGAGCATGTGAAGCGTACATTTAGCTGGGTTTCACCCAGCTAAGGTGAATCATGGGAGCTGACCCCTGGTACCCACAGGTTAGTTTCATAAATCACCCAGCAGCCACAGCAAAGGGAGAGGTGAGACTCAGTTGATTGTATGTTTTTGACTGTGCTCTGTATATTGAGGCATGTTGTCTGGAGACTTTAGTTCCCCTTTAAGCTATCTATACACGAGGAGATAGAACAAAAAAATGTATGGTACTCCAATCAATTTCTGACTGTGGGAATTATTGAGTGTTTCAGTCAATAATCAAAGCCAGATTAGGCTTTCAATTCTGACCTGCCAAAAAATGTGTATGGTCAGCCTTACAGTGACTTGATTGTTTCTCCCTTTTTTGAGAAAACAAACCTAAATATGGGTGAATTTCCATGTTTTAAGTCCCATAGTGAATGGGCTTTTAGAGAATTACCCATGATGAGTACAAATGTGTCCTTACATATATGTAGCCTGGTGTGTATATATATGTATATTGATCACTAGAGTTCCAATACTGGTTTAGCATGCCGTATCATTTTGTATGAAGTCCTGTGAGTGCCCTCAAGGTGGTGAGTGATATCGTTCGTTGGAGGTTTAAGCACCAAGGCATTTGTTGATCTGGATAGGATTGCGGGCGCAAATGGGAGTGTGTACTTAGATGTCTCTACAAATATAATGATCCCTGTGAGTACGGAGCAGTCAAACTTCTTATGATTCATATATATGTGTGAAGTGGCAAGTTGCTGGCCCTGTCTGATGGAGGATGTACTGGCACGCTAGGGGTATAGTGCTTTGGACTAGGTCCTGGGGCGGGGGGATGCGTTCCTGCACAGGTGCACTATCGATGTGTGAGTGAGTAGTAGATGAGTACAAAGCCAGAGCACCACAAAGCTTTTTTATTTATTTTATATTCTGTGACCTTGTTTTGTGCTTTGAAGATTCCAAAGGGAATTTGTTGAGATTATCTCTGATACTCTTTATCCATGAATGTTTGTACACTTAACAGGCTCACCAACCTTTATGCAATTTTCAGTGACAAATATCGCAATCAATACTTTGTACTTAGCAGTTAAAAATACAAATTCTAATGCACTTAAATTGCTAAAAATATCACCTTCTTGAAATGATGAACCTTTGAACTTTCACTCATGCGGCCTAACAAACGTCCCAGTGTTTCCCATCCAATCACAGCTCAACCAAAATAAATGCACATATTCTTTAATGGTAAAGAGATCCTTGATTGCGTTCCAAAATAAGCAGCCCTTGCAGTACATTAATTCATTTACCGTCATTTGTAAAACTATTTATATAACAATTTAAATATATTGTTGGAAACAGCGAGTCTATTTGTAAATGTTTAATGAATGCCATCATAGTGATAACAATATTAAGTTAACATCATTATTTCTCCATAGTACTGTTATTGTCGCATACATACCATTTAAATTTAATGCTCATATGATTTTGCTGAATTTGTTTTTGTTGCTAGTTTGTTTTTGTGTTTTTAGTGGTCATATGATTTGTGACATAGCTCAGAAATTATAATACAGTTGTAATCCATTGTGCCATAGCTGAATGACTATGGTAAGGATATAATTCACACCATCAAGGGAATTCCATTTGCAAAACAAATTCTATCTACTGGTAGCCATTGAAAAATAAACCGTACATTCGAGGATTATCGAAAATGAACGATACTTTCTAGAGTTAGCGAACGATACATTCTAGGGTTAGCGAACGGCCCATAAATTCGATAATTATCGAAAATACAGCTGCGAGTCCAGAAAAACTAACTATTTCCAACCCGAAGTAGTTTGAATTGTTCCAGTTCATCCGAACTCATAAAGTTCAGCTCAAATTCGGGTTTGAGTTCGGTTTTGTGTCCATCTCCACTGGCAGCAAACTGCCAATTTCATCATATACTGGAGTAGGCTATTACCTACCCCATGTGCAGGGCAATCCACTCGTTATATTAGTGCAGGCAGTGGCAGCATTGCCTTCTTAAGCTAGGAACAGACATGTGATTGCACATGCAATGCTTAACTACATGACAAACAGCCATTTCTGACTGTTATTTTTCTGCACGCTGATGACAATTCGTTCATTCGGGCACTGGGAAATGCATGCGTAATCATATGTCTGAACCTGGCTTTAATGTGCCCTTATGCAATGTTCTACCCTCATGTTTATTTTCTAGACAGCTTAAAAAATCACTTTAAAAACATCCTTAGCCTAATCAAAAAAATATATTTTGTCTTATAGAAAGACACAGGGTTATTAGACTAATATAGAACCAAACTTAGAAATGTGGACATTGAAATATATTAAGGTACCGTCTAAATTTGCTACATTTATGTTTAAAGTAATAAGAAATAATAGCTAGGTGGCAGTGTCTCCTAGTAGTTACTACATATAGATAACTAGAGAGTGGTACACTAAGAGCTTTTTCATATCATAAAAAAAGTGTCAGTCTCATAATGTACTGCAAGTGGTTAAATTAATGAAACATTGTACTACAGTACATACATATCCTTCTTTAAAGCAAAATCAATAAACAGCAAGGTTCATTCAAATGATTATCCTATTAACAGGAGCATGAAATTAAATAGAAAAGGCATTTTTCCTATATAAGCTCTGGCATTCTTCGCATCTGGTGTCCTGACCTCCTTCCCTCGTTAGAAAGTTTTATGGTTGACCAGTTTCCCAGTAACTATAACTGGGTACACACAGTAACGATAAAGCCCCGATACCGTTGGACCCGACAGTAACGGGGCTTTATCGGTACTGTGTGTACCTTTGTTTTCTGAACGAGCGCTCCCTATTGGGGAGTCGACCACAGCCGAGGGAACACAGAGTCCCGAGAATTCTCCCTGTGCATAGGGGGAGCGCTCGGTACTATGTGTAGCCCAATCAAAATGACTGATAGGATCTTGCAGATCCTTTCAAGATCTTTCACGTGTGTACCTACAGTAGCTTAGGGACACAAGGAAAATTAAGATCTGGGCAGTTTAAGGGACTATAGACAGGGCTTTTTGTATAGTAAAGGTTTCATTCATTATAGTAATTACTAATTACCTAAATAAAATGTATCTTTAGCCTCATTCTACTTTAAAAGGTACCTCCACCCTCATAACAAGAATTTATATCAATGACCAGGGCCCCTAAACCTAAGTTTTGTTATACTCGCCTTTTCTTCTTCTGCTCTTAAGTATAGCTTGATCCCTCACCACAGCTCTCTCCTTCTAACTGCTGTTATTTGGTATTGGGTGTCAGTCAAAGATGTGACATTGTTACTAAGGACAGTGGCTGACAGTCGCTACCAAACCAACCTCTCATGCTGCTGTGCGAGCTTGCTGGAAGAAAAGGGTATTACGAAAACTAGACTTGGGGGGTGTGTGTTTCTGGTTGTTAATATTGAACAGTGCTGCATCACCAAGTGGCGCTATATAAATAAACATACACATACATACATAATGCATACATCAATTCTTGATTTGAGGGTTGACTTTAAATGCAAGCTTGGCCCTTTAAATGCAATGTGAATGGTTGTCTGGAATCTGAGCAGTTGACATCAACATTTGTTTTTTTTTAATGAGAATTAATATTTACGAAGATGCAAATGACAATGATTGGCAACTTTGTATAAAAAGCTCCAAATTAGGAAAATGTTGTTTTACAGAGCCATATGGAGAATCGTAACAAAGAGAAATTGCTGCGAAAAAAAATCCGTTGCTGTAACCATTACATACTCCCCAAAAAAAATTTATTAGCAAAACATTCATTTCATTTCTGGTTAAAGCACATTTTTTCTTTATTTATAGCCCAACTATGCCTTAAAAAATCTAAAAAAATCTTCTTAAAGCCTTTCACAAAGTGCCTAAAGAAACCCCCCAAAACCTTTCTAACTGTGCCCAAATAAGCAAAAAAAACTTACTGTGTTAGAGCTAGCACTGAAGAGAGCAAGTTTATTTAAAGCCATAAATTGTTTGATTGCTTTTCAATTAATATTAATACACACAGCATTAATCATCATGTCAGTATACTTGTAATCATCATCCTCAATTAAAGAGAAAACTTTTATATAAAATAACAAATCCTAAGCATAAATTCACCATAATTCACTAGAATAGTTTTGTGTAGGTTGACTTCTATTAGATAAAATCAACCTGAGTAACATTATCAACCTGCCTCATAGGTGTGGCAGCCCTAGATAGATATAGATAGAAGGACACACACAGACACACACAAACACGTATATTGTTGCCTACTCAAACTTTTCCTGCTTTAGATTTCTATGATAATTTCACCCTTTACAAACCTATTGTATTGTCCTCCCTTTTGCAGCGACAGAATGATTTATATGCTGTCTTTATAAAAGTTACACTTCAGTAAACCAATGATAAATGTCCTCAGCCTGCAACACTGCCTAATATCAATAACAAACTGTTTCAAACAATTTGCAGAACAAGTTTGTTTTTCAAAGATGGAGCAATAGCAAATGTAAGATATTTACTGTACAATCATTTCGGGTATGTAGAAACACACTGCATGTGAATGCATCTGACACTATTAGACTGCAGACATTGCTAAGTATCATGCTTTCTTTCATATCCAGACAAAACAAAAAAAATGCATAACCAGGACTAAAGTAGCTGTGGTTATATTTTTTTAATTAATTCATTTGAAATTAATTAAACATTAAAAACAGTTTTATTAATTAAATTAATCATTTTAATTTGTGGCAGTGAAGAGGGAAATAAATAGTAATGAGTGCTATTGATGGCTCATATATAGAGATGGCCGAACTTTCGAAAGTTCAGTCCATTTTCGAACTTTCGAACTATATGAAAAGTTTGAAAGTTTGAAAACGGACCCTTAAGTCAATGGGAGTCAAATAGTTCGAAAAGTTCTAATGAAATACAATTAAAATATCAATGGTAACTTATGTAAATGGCTGTGGGACCTGGGAAATGGTCTGGGGAACATGTTCGAATATCCAGGACATTCGAAAAATCTATTTTCTCTCACCGCGCTATTTTCGAGCTCGTTCGCGCCTAGGTACCATGTACATTTTACTCGTGGATTCGATGCCGCGTATAGGCTTTATATGGACCTTTTCTCGTAGATTTGATGTTCACGCCTAGATACCATGGACATTTTACTCGCGGATTCGGTGCTCGCGTATAGGCTTTAAATGGACACTTTACTCGCGGATTCGATGCTCGCGTTCGCGCCTAGATACCATGGACATTTTACTTGCGGATTCGATGATCGCGTGTAGTTTTTAATGGACACTTTACTCGCGGATTCGATTCTCGCGTATAGGTATAATAGGCATTTTACTCGTATAATAGGCATTTTACTCGTACATTCGGGTCCGGGATAGTTCGAGAAGTCCAAATTCGTTTGAATTCGAATAGTTCGGCTCGAATTCAAGCTCGAGTTCGAGTTCTAGTCCGTCTCTACTCATATATAGAGAGAAGGAAAATATTAATCAAATTCTATCCATTGCTGTGATGCGTGAATGACAATACACAATCCGTCTTCATTCAATATTCCAACATTCAGGGGACAGATTTTAAAAATCTGCTTAGGATGCCGGCACCTCTGGTAAAAATATTCAATGGCAGCATGATCCTATGCTCGGCGCATGGCCATAGAAAGTATTTGCGGGGGTGGGGTGGGCATTCTTCCCCCAACAGCACACACATGCGCTTACCTGATTATAGATAGTTGTTGATTTTGAAAGGCAAATATTTCAGTACAATAGTTCTAAATACAGTAACAGTTTTCCCTGATGAGATACTGTTTGCTTTAGGACCTTTGTATTTAGAGCATTGTGTACTATACTGTATGCCAATTTATTGGTCTTTTTTTTATATAATATAGAATAGAATGTTTATTCATTTCTATATTTAATATAGAATCTCGGGTATGACTTACTTGTAAATTTCCCACACTTTCACCATCAGGTAGTGACATTTTAGCTTGTAAGAATGTTACATTTTAGCTTGTAAGAATGTAGTGACATTTTAGCTTGTAGCCCCTAGAGATAAGGCCTCTCTAGTGTATATGGCGGCTATTTCAGATGTGGGGAAACTATAGCAGGTGCTTATTGATATAACTGGAAGAACATTACAGGACCTGTCTGTAAATCAATTAAAAAATGTTTTTTCAAACCAAGAGACAAATAATTTTATATATATACAGCGAGATTCAATAAGTTCTTATCGTTTAAAATGGTGCTACTTTTGCCCCAACCAATTAGATCTTATTTAACATTTTGAAAGCTAACATGATGTTAGTAACATCTGATTGGGGCAAAATTAGCACAACGTATAACGATAGGAACTTTTATTGAATCTCCCTGGCAGTCTTCAAAGTCTGAATGGACTGAATAGAGACTTTTATCTTTATTTGTTTATTTGACAATTGTGTATGGGATGCTGTTGCATCTATGTTGTACAGGTTCCGGGGTGGCATACGTGGCTGCTATGTGATTGAAAACTGGTGGAGGAACTTTGTTTATGTTACTTTCTGTGATAGGCTTTATATTCAGATATGTAATTCCAAAAATAGAGAAGATGGTCACTCAATTCACAAATACGGTAGATAGAAGCACAAGGTCCGCTCCACAGGTCCTATATGGTCTAATTTTTTCAGAAATAACAAAGAATGCAGTGCCCAGGCCGGAACCATATGAGGTGCACCCCTAAAATGCGTGCCACAGCCAGGTAAGTATCAAAGATAGAAGTAAAGGGCGGCACACTCTCCAGAAAATGAATTTTGGATTCATTTATTCTGAGTAACAACACGCCAAACATACGCAACGTTTCGGGGAGACTATGCCTGAGGAAGGGGGCTAGTCCTCCCTGAAAGTTGTGTATGTTTGGCCACAATATTACAGATGGCACCTGAAATTAAACACCTGAAATTAAACAGACCTTCAATGGATCCATATAGCTACCTGATCCGACCTACATTTACAGCGATCTAACCAAACTGACCCGCCAACCCATTCTAACTTAATGGGCCTCATGTACCCTGGAGCCCCTGTAGCTAAAGACATTTAAAGATAGAAAGACAGCTATAGGAGATCCATTTTTCATATTTTTATTCTAACTTAGCTGATTTTCCTTTTGTGAACCATAGTCAGGCCTGTATTGTCTTGGCAGTATAAATGCAATACTGTATATACTCTAGTTAAACCATCACCGAGGTATAAACAGGGGTTACCTAGGTTTAGCTAAAAAGGCGAAAAAAGATATTGACTCGAGTGGTATCAAGAAGGGGGGTTGTATTTGTCCACTTAAGATTTTTGGAAAACTCACCAAACGCTCAGCATGCTTATTGCTGGGAGTTGTAGTTTTCAAACATCTTAAGTGGCAAAACTTTGCAAATAGGGGTAAATCCTCCTTTATTTGTGCATACAGTATGCACAAATAAGAAGGTTTTACTCTTATTTGTAAATATTGCCCTCCCTGGTGTCCGTGGTATTCTCCTACCTTGTCCGGCGGCGCTCGCTCCTCATCCTAGTGCGCTGGGATGATGTCACTAACTCAGCCCGCAAAGTAGAGAGCCGGTGGACATCATCCGGATGTGAGGATGCGGATCGGCGCGGCCGCCAGACAAGGTAGAGAAAGGTTGACTCGAGTATAACCGAGGTAGATTTTCAGGCTTTTTTATAGCCTGAAAACCGGTTTATACTCAGTATATACGGTACATTGAGTTGTACTTATTTATGGAACATTAAACAGTTAATGTTGTAGTGTATTGGTGTGTAGCGGCACTGGATAACAGGTCATAAAATACACAATAAATAAAAAACCAAAATGGTGGCTCAAAGAATATATATTCCAGATATTCCAGTGCTCTGGCAATGTAAGATTCCATTATGACTCTGTGCATGCTGGTACATTTAACAAACCAAAAATAAATAGTTCGCATTTTTGGCATTTAAAATCGATTGTTAACTTTCACATTGCCATGCATCTGCCGCAATGAAGGAGTAAAGTCACACAACTGATAGGACATGTGGGCGTTTAAGGACACTAAACAGATTTCATCTACCGTATATACTTGAGTAAAACCGTCCCGAGTATAAACCAGGTTCCTAGTTTACCTAAAAAAGGAGAAAAAATAGTTTGACTGAGTATAAACCGAGGGTGTAACCCCTACTAGTATTTGCCACTTAAGATGTTTGGAAACTACAACTCCAGCATGGTTTATTGCTGGGAGTTGTAGTTTTCAACATCTTAAGTGGCAAATACTTGCAAATAGGGGAAAAAATCCTCCTTTATTTGTGCATACAGTATGCACAAATAAAGAAGGTTTTACTCTTATTTGTAAATATTGCCCTCCCTGGTGTCCGTGGTATTCTCCTACCTTGTCCGGCGGCCGCTCGCTCCTCATCCTCAGTGCGCATGCGGATGATGTCACTACTCACCGCCGCAAAGTGAGAGGAGCCAGGTAGTGACATCATCCGGATGTGAGGATGCGGATCGCGCGGCCGCCAGACAAGGTAAGAGAAAGGTTGACTCGAGTATAAACCGAGGTAAGATTTTCAGGCTTTTTTTATAGCCTGAAAACCTCGGTTTATACTCGAGTATATTCGGTACATTGAGTTGTACTTATTTAATGGAACATTAAACAGTTAATGTTGTAGTGTATTGGTGTGTAGCGGCACTGGATAACAGGTCATAAAATACCCAATATAATAATAAAACCAAACTGGCTGGCTCAAGATAATATATATTCCAGATATTCCAGTGCTCTGGCAATGTAAGATTCCATTAATGACTCTGTGCATCGCAAACCCAAAAATAAATAGTTCGCAATTTTTGGCATTTAAAATCGATTGTTAACTTTCACATTAGCCATGCATCTGCCGCAATGAAGGAGTTAAAGTCACACTAACTGATAGTACATTGTGTGGCTTTAAAGGGACACTAAACAGATTTCATCTACCGTATATACTTGAGTATAAACCGTCCCGAGTATAAACCGAGGTTCCTAGTTTTACCTAAAAAAGGAGAAAAAATAGTTTGACTCGAGTATAAACCGAGGGTGTAACCCCTACTAGTATTTGCCACTTAAGATGTTTGGAAACTACAACTCCCAGCATGTTTTATTGCTGGGAGTTCTAGTTTTCAAACATCTTAAGTGGCAAATACTTGCAAAT
This sequence comes from Hymenochirus boettgeri, assembly GCA_019447015.1. Classification (NCBI taxonomy): domain Eukaryota; kingdom Metazoa; phylum Chordata; class Amphibia; order Anura; family Pipidae; genus Hymenochirus; species Hymenochirus boettgeri. Next base: position 217,836,685 of record CM033470.1, on the reverse strand, counting down.
AGGGGAAAATCCTCCTTTATTTGTGCATACAGTATGCACAAATAAAGAAGGTTTTACTCTTATTTGTAAATATTGCCCTCCCTGGTGTCCGTGGTATTCTCCTACCTTGTCCGGCGGCCTCGCTCCTCGCTCCACATCCTTGCGCTTTAGGATGATGTCACTACTCGGCGCCCAAAGTGAGAGGCGCCGGGTAGAGACGTCACCGAAGCGCATTGAGGATGCGGATCGCGCGCCGCCGACAGGTAGAGAAAATTGACTCGAGTTAAACCGAGGTAAGATTTTCGCTTTTTTTAAAGCATGAAAACCTCGGTTTATACTAAGTACATAAAATCTGTATTTATTATTCACACGGAGGTGAGAACGCTTATTCCCTAAAATTACTGTTTAGTGTCCCTTTAACTCCAGAACAGCAGTGTTACGTCTGTTGGTACATCTCCCTGTTTAAGTTAATGATAACAACAGTGGAACACCAGAGCCATAACTCTCTAGTACACAAGAGATCCCCCAATGCCATACCATTGCACTACCTAACTAGAAATAAACAAAACGGAGAGAGAAAATTTGTTTAATCAAAACATTTGCTGTTTTGAATGTTCAGTACTAGTTGAATATTTGAATGATTCAAATGATCAGGTTCATGTTAATGGCTTTAAGAAACATTCACCTGATAAAGGCAGATTTGTAACCCTTTAGTACTAGAGATGGCCGAAGCTGCTGGGTTTCGTTCCATTATCGGGTTTTCGGACCTCGGGAAAACCCCCAAAATTTTCGAAAACGGAATTTAAACGATAATTATACTGAAAAAACAAATACAGTTTAAATGGTAGCTGAATCCCTAACTAACCTTTCCCCGGACTTTATTCATGTTCCAAGGTGGCCAGCACTTTCCAGGGGCTCAGGTAGGCTCTGAAGGGACCTAAAAAAAAAGGGGGGGGGGAAAGGTTAGTTAGGGATTCTGCTACCACTTTAACTGTATTTGTTTTTTCAGTATACTTATCCTTTAAAATCGGGACTTCAGAGCGTGAATAGAAATCGGATCGAAAACGCGATCCGAAGTCCCGAAATCCAAATGATTCATCTGGAACATTCGGATTTCGGAACCGAGGGGTTCTGAGTCAGATCCGTGTCTGAGTCGCCCCCCCCGGATCTAATGGACTAATGTTGCTGTGTGTACTGATGTCGTTTCAATTATGAGGATTAACGATAATGTCGTTGAACATTCATCGGCTGCATCATACGAAAATTATCCAACGTATGTACGAGGCTTTATTTTGGCATTTTATAGTATGCCAAATACATATGTATTAAGCCTATTGTTAACATGGGGGCAACAGATATTTACTGAAAAATAACTGCCTCATTTCAATCTATAAATGAATATATGTAAGCAGCACTTATTCTGATGTGTTTGGGTTGCTGTAGGACTTAAATCCAGTACTTGTTTTGCTCAAGCTCCATCCACCAGCCTCCTGACAGACTATATGATTCTGTGAGGGCAATCCCTATAAGGCTGCACTGTGAGATTGAATTTCCCACAGTGCAGTTTATGTACTAACTGTCACCATTCCAGCTACAGTAAAACTATACATAACAGAAGAGATTATAGTAATAAGGCACTTGATTGACAGCTGAAATGTAATATGTTTCAGACTGAAGAATTATAGTTTCTATTAATGGGCAATTAAAAAAAGCAAATTTCCAAGTGTACATATCCTTTGAAGGTAATCAAAAGTATAATACTTTATATTAATTCCAATAAAACCCCCATGTATTGAAGCCTTGCTACATCCCTCTTGTTGCCCCCAATGGACTGTGTCTCCTGCTCATGGTAGTGCCATGCATTGACAGTAGCAGGGGCACAATCTAATACTTCTGAAGTTCTATAAAGCTTCATAAATGTCAAGGGCTACACCCATGCAATGTAAGATACTATACTAGTTAGTTCCATTTGCGTTAGTTCCATTTGCAATTCTTGGATTCTGTAACTAAGAAGACTTCCTTGTTGTTACCAGTACACATCTCTGTCCATGTTGTGTTCAAACAGCCTTGTCAACACTGTAAACCTACTGGCCATGCCCCGTTACCTCTGTATTCACTATATCTGTTGTATTCAATTAGATCAACTGGACTTGAAGTTTAGTTCTTGAAGACGTTTTGCTAGTCATCCGACTGGCTTTCTCAATTCAGAATGACTTGTAGAAGAATCTGTGGCAATTAGGGTACATAAATGCCACAGATTCTTGTACAAGTAATTCTGAATTGAGAAAGACAGTCGGATGACTAGCGAAAACGTCTTCAAGAACTAAACTTCAAGTCCAGTTGATCTATTGAATACAACAGATTATACCCATGAACCTGGATGAATGAGAACCTTCAGTATTCACTGTCTCTATGTACAGAGTATTTTCTTTATAAATGTCTCCATGCCTCAGTACAGGTACCCTGCACTTTCAGTCCAGGGGACAACTGTGTCCAGTAAGGCACTTCTAGCCCCTGGTAAATGAAGGCTTGTCTGTTAGTGAAGCAGGTAGCTGCTTCACTAACAGAAGCAATTCTCTGGGACTCCGGTGAGGTTATCTATGCATGCTATTTTGATCATGCATCATTATGCATGATCAAAAATAGTAAATTTTGGGAAGTTTAAGGCAGCAATCCCTAAAAGTGATATAGTCTGACACAGCTTATTAGGACACAGTAATTTAATATAACCAGTTGTTTTTATTTATTTATAAAATAAGCAAGGAATTAGCTGTACTCTGAAATGCACGTGTACCAATCCCCATGTTGTATATTCCATTATTGTGGGGGTTTGATCATCAAGTACTCTCATTTTGGTAACAATAACACAAATTGACCACATTGGACACCCTTCTTGTATGGTTATCTCATGTCTGCAAGAGTAATATGGAACCAAAGTGCAATCATCCATGTACTTTAAGGGTCGCCTCATAAACTCTTGATTTCTTTGTTTCACGATCTCTCATTTGATAAGTCAGTGTAAAGCACTCAATCTGATGTACATTAACATAATCAACTGTTTCAGAAGAAGTAGGAGCAGCTGGTAAAGGAAGACGAGACAGTCCATCTGCATTCGCTTGATGTTCGATTGAACTCAATGTTATAATTATAACCAGTGAGGAATAGAGCCTAGTGCTGCATTTAACCAGCAGCTGTTACAGATCCTTCGGTTTTTAGGGTGCAGTATTGCAACGCTTCCTTGTCTATCTGTGTATAATTTCTTTCAGCACTTCATAGTGACTGTGAAGCAAATGCTATTGACTTTTCACTTTAATATGGTAAAAAATGGGCTATGACTGCTACTTGGCCATGTGGAGATGCCCGTTTTATTAGCCACTATGGATTAAATTCACAAGAACATTGTCTAATGTAACCAGTCTGTTTGCCTCCAGAAATGCCTTATCACATTGCTCAGTCCAGTCCCATCATTGTCCCTACTGCAGCAACTGGTTAAGTGAATGCAGCACCATTGTCAAGTTTGCCACAAAACAACTGCTGTAATTTAGGAATCCTAAAAATGAACAGAGCTGGAGAACATACTTTGTTTTCCACATGTTCAGTATCATTTGCACCAGTTAAAATAATATCATCTAAATAACACTGTGTATGGAAAATGCTTTGAAGAACCTGATCCATCGTTCTTTACCAAATAGCAGGTGCTGAAGCAATGCCAAAAACTGCTTTACTGGTACAGCCCTATTGGTGTGTTAATTGTAAGACATTGTTCAGCATCTTCCCTCTACTTTTATTTTTTTTAAAAAGACAAATGCACATATTTACTTTTAAAGCCACAGCTATCTGGATGACACTGAATGTAGCATCTTAATAGATTTCCAGACAATTGGTATTTTCTTTACCCACTCGTGGACCCACAGTGCAGGATCCCCAGTCTCTACAATATATAAGTACGCCATTCTTCTACAGAACTTTCAAATGTTTCAGTGTGTCCAATATTTCCAGCCATTTTTCCAGAGGACACAATATTTTGTTTGTTTGCACAGTTTTGTGTTTCCTTTCTGTGTTATATTTATGCAGAGAGTTTATATCTTGTGACAGTTACAAGAAATCCCATCCTCGTCGCCCCTGTTATATCTGTAAATTCTTTACAGTTGAAAGAAAAGGACACCACACTTCAGACATATTAGGGAAGTTAAAACATGAACAAGCGTATTATAAAAGGAGTAATAGAAAACATTAAGCAACATTAAGCATCAGAACATTGAACAGTGGCACGTTTTAGTATACCCCAATATAACAGTCTGCACCTAATATTCCTAATATTATCTTGTTTCCCTGTAATTTCTATTGTTTTATTCAATCGACTGCATTGTCTGCAGCTCTCCTATAAATGTCAGTACATAGAATGTTCTCTTCATTCGTATTCCCATCTGTTTCTTCAAAATTTTAAACAAGCAAACACATTTAAATCTTGGCAGTGTTGCTTTTTCATTTGTCAATGCACCTTTTTTTAGACTTCAGATCTGTCATATATGTCGTTTTATGCATTATTTGTTCATGCTCTGAACTGTTCCCCCTACTTAACGCCCACAGGAAATTACAAAAAAGGCATCATTATACAAATACATAATATATACTTAATCACTTTGATGCCAGTGTTGTTAGACTCTATTGTTTTTTGGGCATAAATGTTGATGTCACATTCTTACATGTTACTAATTTTTTTCTTCATTTTGCTCCTTAGCAGTCAGTGATCAAGCCATTGTATCCAGCCATTGTATCCAGCCATTGTATCCAGCCATTGTATCCAGTCATTGCATCCAGTTATTGTATTCAGCCATTGTATCCAGCCATTGTATCCAGCCATTGTATCCAGCCATTGTATCCAGCATTGTTCCAACTCCATTGTTCCAGCCATCTTGTATCCAGCGATTGTATCCAGCATTGTTTCAACTCAATTGTTCCAGCCATTGTATCCAGCATTGTTCCAGCTCCATTGTTCCAGCCACATTGCATCCAGCCATTGTATCCAGCATTTTTCCAACTCCATTGTTCCAGCCACATTGTATCCAGCCATTGTATCCAGCATTGTTCCAACTCCATTGTTCAGCCATCTTATATCCAGCCATTGTATCCAGCATTTTTCCAACTCCATTGTTCCAGCCACATTGTATCCAGCCATTGTATCCAGCAGTTTCAACTCCATCGTTCCAGCCATCTTGTATCCAGCCATTGTACCCAGCATTGCTTCAACTCCATTGTTCCAGCATTGTCCCAACACCATTGTTCCACCATTCTGCTCCTTAGCAGTCAGTGATCCAGCTATTGTATCCAGCCATTGTATCCAGCCATTGTATTCAGCCATTGTATCCAGCCATTGTATCCAGCCATTGTATCCAGTCATTGTATCCAGTTATTGTTTTCAGCCATTGTATCCAGCCATTGTATCCAGCATTGTTCCAACTCCATTGTTCCAGCCATCTTGTATCCAGCCATTGTATCCAGCATTGTTTCAACTCCATTGTTCCAGCCACATTGTATCCAGCCATTGTATCCAGCATTGTTCCAGCTCCATTGTTCCAGCCACATTGCATCCAGCCATTGTATCCACAGCATTGTTTCCAATCCATTGTTCCAGCCACATGTATCCACCATTGTATCCAGCATTGTTCCAACTCCATTGTTCCAGCCACTTATATCCAGCCATTGTATCCAGCATTTTTCCAACTCCATTGTTCCAGCCACATTGTATCCAGCCATTGTATCCACAGTTTCAACTCCATCGTTCCAGCCATCTTGTATCCAGCCATTGTACCCGCATTGTTTTCAACTCCATTGTTCCAGCATTGTCCACAACACCATTGTTCCCCCATTCTGCTCCTTAGCAGTCAGTGATCCAGCCTTGTATCCAGCCATTGTATCCAGCCCTTGCATCCAGCCATTGTATCCAGCCATTGTATCCAGTTTATTGTTTCAGCCATTGTATCCAGCCATTGTATCCAGCATTGTTCCAGCCATCTTGTATCACGCCATTGTATCCAGCATTGTTTCAACTCCATTGTTCCGCCACATTGTGTCCAGCCATTATCCAGCATTGTTCCAGCTCCATGTGTTCCAGCCACATTGCATCCAGCCATTGTATCCAGCATTGTTCCAACTTCATTGTTCCAGCCACATTGTATCCAGCATTGTTCCAACTCCATTGTTCCAGCCATCTTATATCCAGCCATTGTATCCAGCAGTTTCAACTCCATCGTTCCAGCCATCTTGTATCCAGCCATTGTATCCAGCATTGTTTCAACTCCATTGTTCCAGCATTGTCCCAACACTATTGTTCCAGCCATCTTGTATCCAGCCATTGTATCCAGCATTGTTTCAACTCTATTGTTCCAGCCACATTGTATCCAGCCATTGTATCAAGCATTGTTTCAACTCCTCATAAAAGGTACAGTGAACCTCGTCCCTTCGGGACTCAATTCATTACAGTACGAATTGGCCATGGAAGTACCTGAGGAAACTGCGGCAAGTTTGAGCAAGACTCTCCAGACTGTGTCCCTTCGCATGGATGCCCTTGAGCACCAGCAGAATCAACTAGCTCAATTTCTGGACTCTATTTCTGCTCGGTTATCCCCGGGCCCCATTCCTCCTGCTCCTCCTGTTTTGTCTAGAGAACCCTTTCCCCATAGAGAGCCGTGGATACCACCTCCTGTGCAGTATGAAGGGGATGCTCAAGCTTGTTGGGGATTCATCAATCAATGCCTGACACACTTTGAGTTGCAACCTTCTCATTTTATCTCGGAACGTGCCAAAGTTGGATATGTCATTGCCTTGTTGGGAGGCAACGCATTAGCCTGGGCGTCCCCCCTGTGGGAGAAAAATGACCCAGTGGTTAATGACATCTCCTTATTTCTAGAAACATTCCGGAAAATCTTTGACGCACCAGGCAGAACTATTGCCGCCTCCTACCGTTTGATGCAATTGCTGCAAGGCTCCCGCTCTGTAGGACAGTATGCTATAGAATTCCGGACTTTAGCTGCTGAGACTACCTGGAATAATGAGGCCCTGTTAACAGCCTTTTGGCAGGGCCTGTCTGATCGTATCAAGGACAACTTAGTGTCTCGGGAGTTTCCCGCAATGTTGGAAGAGATGATTTCCATGTGTATACGGGTGGATATTAGGGAAAGGCAAGCTGAAAAGTCCAGTAACCGTCCTTTTTCTCCCAAATTTGTTCCTCGTCCTCAAAGGGCCGGACCACTGACAACTGCTCCGCCATCTGAGGAACCCATGCAGATTGGGGGTACACACATTTCTGCTGAAGAAAAACTTAGGAGGAGGACTCATGGGCTCTGCCTGTACTGTGCCGTCCAGGGACCCTTCGCTAAAGGTTGTCCTTCCAAGCCGGGAAAAACATACAACCCTAGATTTGGAGAAGGAGTCTTTTCTAGGTAATTCAAATCTCTTTCCACAGAGTTCACTTAAGTCGTTTCTACCAGCTACCCTCATATTTCAAATCCCAACCTTCTCTACCCAGCCTTTCTATACTCTGGGGCAGCCGGTAATTTTATTGACGCCACCTTTGCTTCTCTTCTAGGCATTCCATTATTTTCCCTACCTCATCCTCTCCCAATGCTGGCTATTGACAATCAACCTTTGTCTACAGAATTTATTTCCATGTCTTCTGCAGAAATTCTTCTTCAAATTGATTGTCTTCATCATGAATCTATTTCTTTCTTGGTTATACAAAGCCCCTGTTAGGATTTCTTCAAGGGGAGTCCCTGCAACCCCTTCACTGGACGCAGAGTCTAAGTGTCTGACGGTCTTCTCCAGAGCCTCTGAGGTGAGGATGTTTGTGCGGCAAGGCACAACCCAGGTTGCGGCTCAGATCGGGGATGACAGGGGACTAACCTGCAGTGTAGAGAGACAGCTGGCAAAGACCTGAAGTACTAAGCAAGTTAGAGGAACAATGAATGCACAGACAGGACCAGAAGTATGCACAGATAGCGGGTAGGGATACACCGGCTGACCACAGGAAAATATGCAGCAAGATGGTATAGGTACACAAGTGGACAATGTAGATACTGGAATGAGCCAATTCCAAAACCTCTCATCTCTTCCTTGTGGACTTCTTCAACCCTGCCTATTCCTTCCCTACCATGGACTCACCTCTCTATGGACTTTATTTGTGAACTCCCTATTTCTAGAAAAATATAGTTATCTGGGTTACTGTAGATCGCTTTAGCAAAATGGCTCATTTTGTTCCTTTTCCTAAATTGCCCTCCTCTGCTGAACTTGCTCAATTATTCATTACCATATATTTCGCCTGCATGGATTACCGGTTGAAATAGTGTCCGATCGAGGAACCCAATTTATCTCCAAATTCTGGCGGGCACTTTGCAAGTACTTGGAATAAAACGTCAATTCTCATCCGCTTACCATCCCCAGTCTAACGGAGCCGCATAATGCACCAACCAATGTCTGGAACAATTCCTTCAATGCTATATTTCTTACTCTCAAGACAATTGGACTGATCTCTTACCATGGCGGATTGCCCATAACAATGCCGTCCACTCTTCCACCGGAAAATATCCTTTTTTCTGTGTTTTTTGGTTTGAACCCCAAGGGATTTCCACAGGATTTTTTTTTCTTTTGGACCGTTCCCAGCAACTAACACACTAGTAGCAGAAATGTCAGCCATCTGGCAGGCTACAAAAACTGTCTTGAAAAATCTGCCCTTGTACAAAAGACTGCAGCTGATGACGAAGACGAAAACCTCCATTATATTCGTGGGAGATAAAGTTTGGTTATCCTCAACTCATATTAATTTACGTGTTCCTTCTCCTAAATTGGGTCCCTAAATTTATTGGCCTATTTCCTATATTAAAATTGGTGGGATCCTAATGTTTTCCATGTCTCTCTTATTAAGCCTTGGTGCTGAATCGATTCTCTTCCCCTCTTCAGTCACCTGATCCTATAATGATCGACTGTCGGCGAGAATTTGAGGTTAAGAATATGTTGGATTCTAGATTCGTCAGGACTTCTCTTCATATTTGGTTCATTGGAAGGATTTGGACCAGAAGAAAGGTCCTGGGTCAACATTCAGATTTACATGCACCCCAGTTAATCAAAACCTTTCATAGAAGTTTTCCTGACAAGCCTGCTTCAAGTGGTCCTGAGGCCCCCTGTGGAACGGGGGGTACTGTAGGTCTTACCTGCCATGCTCCTCGTGTTCGGACATCCAACGCCGGCCGGCGCAAAAATTCAAATAGGCACCTGCAGAGGGCGAGTGCCTATTCGTAGACCTCGCTACAAGACTGTCAGGTTGTCAGTCTGTAGCGCTCCTTACCAGTCTTGATCAGCTATTGTATCCAGCCATTGTATTCAGCCATTGTATCCAGCCATTGTATCCACCCATTGTATCCAGCCATTGTATCCATGCCATTGTATTCACCATTGTATTCAGCCATTGTACCGCCATTTTATCCAGCATTGTTCCATCTCCATGTTCCAGCCATCTTTATCCCAGCCATTGTATCCAGCATTGTTTCAACTCCATTGTTCCAGCCACATTGTATCCAGCCATTGTATCCAGCATTGTTTCCAGCTTCATTGTTCCAGCCCCATTGTAGCCAGCCATTGTATCCAGCTTGTTCCAACTCCATTGTTCTAGCCATCTTGTATCCAGCCATTGTATCCAGCAGTTTCAACTCCATCGTTCCAGCCATCTTGTATCCACCATTGTATCCAGCATTGTTTCAACTCCATTGTTCCAGCCACATTGTATCCAGCATTGTCCCAATTCCATTGTTCCAGCCACTTGTATCCAGCCATTGTATCCACATTATTTCAACTCCATTGTTCCAGCCACATTGATCCACCATTGTATCCAGCATTGTTTCAACTTTTTAAAGTAAAAAAGTTACAAGTTAGGACCTTCCAGATTGGGGTTACCCTAATGTGGTTGGAAGGCTTTTCTTTCTTGTGTTATACTAAAACCCCTTGTTTATAATGTATGCTGATATTTATTGTATGGGGCCCAGGAATGTGCATTGTTAGCTTTTTTCTTTGTTTGTATAATGTTTGACCAGATCAGTAGCACTTCTGCAATATGTAGTTGTAATTTAGCCTAAGGAGTACTTCCCCATCCTTCTATTACCATAGCAAGCTTTCAGAACATTCTTGTTCCTTTTTTCAAGCTGATTCACTTGAAAAAGGAACTAGAATGGTCTGAACGCTTGCTGTGATTATAGGGTTACCCTGGCTAACAAGGTACCCCACCTTTTCCTGCATTTAACTAGACCAATTGAAGTATGGGACCTTTGGTATCTGCATTAAAGGGCCCCAAAAATAATTTTGTGTTATATTCATTAAGTGTCACCCACCTTAACCGCCATATTATTTTTTCTAATATCCGTTGCAGTCTCCCTTTTACAAGGTTAAAAAATCATGGTCGATCTTTCCTGCCGCTGTCCATCAATTTTTGTGCATGTGCATTGTGTCACTGACATTTGCATCTTTTCAAATTTTCTTTCATCATCCATCCCTCCTAGCTGTTTTGGGCAGACCTTTTAAAATTTTAGTTTTTTTTTTTTTAGGAGGGAGGAGTGTGTTTTTACGTGTTTTTACTAATTTTAATGGACCGCACGTGCCAGAAACCTATCATAGGCAAACTTGAGGTGGAAACCTATTGAATACATCCAGACTCCTAGTCTACAGTCTCTATTTGCAATTCTGGTCATGCAAGAGAACCAGAATGCAGATGAGAGAAGGGGGGTTAATTTTTCAGTACACAATGTGTAGTACAGTTGGGTGGAATTTTAGTGAGGGGGTGGACATGCCCTTTAACAATTGTGGACATGCCCTTTAAACTTTCCTTTAATTATAAATATTTGTGCTAATGTTTTTTTTGCCAGATCAGTAATTGTTATTTTGCCTGTGTGTTTTTCTTTAAAAAGGATGGGTCTGCAATAGACTCCTTTATCTTTTTAACATCAATTTCTAGTAATAGTTTAATTCTATGACATAAAATAAACTTATTACATAATGTACATATATTGTACATTATCACCTGGTCCCTGTGTTTAGGTTAGTAGGAATATTAACATGATATCTCCCTACCCTTTTGATCTAGTTGTCAATTTGCATCAGAATTAATGAAAAGACAGTTAAATATTTGGTGAAGAGTTTGCTGAATATTTCATTTGCATTCAAATCCTGAAATACTGATTGCATTTTCCACTGATCAAACTATAACATAATTTCATAATGGTAATTGCTTAAAATGTCACTGCTAGACTGTTGGAGGATTAATCAGGTTTAAGACTGGGCAACTCCTACTAGTGGCTGTGCTCTGGCAGACCTTAGCATTTTTATATATGGGCTAAAATTGCTTTGATGTCTGATGTCTGAGTGATCTTTTTTCCATTCCATGCTAATTATTTGTTCCGTGCTACTGTTTTTTTTCAAATGTATAAACCATGATAAAGTCACATTAGCATTTCTATAAGTTATTCCTATAAATATTTGATTTAGTACATTTTATTAACACAATGGCCATTATTTAATTAAAAGTGCAGAGTGTTGGCTGTTGTTGCGGTCTCTCTTTAAAACACTATGCCCTAACAGATTAGTTTTATAAAAGATAAATATACCAACGTACGCATTAGCAGAAAAAATAGCAAAACAGCAATTTCAGAAGTAAGCCCTGTTTGCTTTCATTTATTATTTTACACTACGACAACCACTGTACTATAATTTAATACAGCAAAAAATGTCACTGCTGATTCTTGTACTTCCAAAAATGTGTTATCCAGCTACTATATTCAGAAACCTCTAAATGGCAACAAGTTTCAGTCTTTTAAAATTCAAACGTTTAAGGCCTTCATCCAATCCTTTAAGCCGGTGCCGGGTACACACTGTACTGATAAAGTCTGATACCTTCAGATCTTTATTGGTAATGTGTTGTACCTAGCTTTTCTGAATGCAGAAACCGAACGTTCGGGTTGGCCGAGTGCTGTTTCAGGAAAGAGGGAAAATTTCCCTCACTATAGGGAGAACGCTCAGGACTGTGTGTATCATCTTTCAAAAAATCTGGCAATGTGTACCCAGCCTTTAGTGATAGAGATTTTGCTACCCAATAAAAAGTTTTTTAAAAAAAGGAAATGCTACTTACAACTTTCCCGTTTAAAGGCATATTTTCAATGTATACAAAGTGTATTGTCTTTTACACTAGGATTTTAACTACTTGAATGGTATGGCTTAGTGGACTCCTGGTGTAGTTTAGAACATGGGAGCATAGGTACATTTTGCAACAGTAAATGCTAATGTAATTTATATATATAAAAATGATACTGTATATGTACATATGTGTGTGTTTATATGTAAATACTATTTGCTTCTTTTTCTAGCGAAAGGTTCTAAATGTATCTGTGATCACTTTGATTTGCTGGTGGTGGCATCATGTAAATGCTGTGCTTTAGGAACAAAAAGTAGAGTACTGTGATACTTTTAATGGACTAACATTTTATTTAGTAGACAACTTTCGAGGATCTACCCTCTTCCTCGGTCAGAGCAGTACGTCTGCTCTGATCTAAAGAAGGGTTGATCCTCGAAAGCTTGTCTACTAATATACTGTTAGTCCATTAAATAGTATCCAGTTCTCTACTTTTTACTACATATATTGGACTAATACGGCAAAAGATCATTATTTTTAGGAACAAAGAGACCAAGAAATCACTAGTTCTAATCCCCTAGTTTTAATTTAAAGCAGCAGTTTGGGTTGGTAAAACTGACAAGTCTCCATTTTAGTTTTTAAGGGTGGACATGCCCTTAAAATCTTGCATGTCCAACTATTATGAGTTTTATTAATCTAATAAATGAAGTATATTCCTGGTGTCAAATAAAATTGTGGATAAAGAGAAGTGAAAGTGTAGCCACTGTATTATTGGCTAAAACAAATCAATTCATTTGATACAGGTACATTGCATAATGTGGCTCTTTTCTATTAAATGCATTTCCTACCTTTGCACTGCTGGGTTTCTGTGAAGGAATGACTACCAAGAGAGTTCAGATGGCCACAATTTTTATGACATATTCCCCAAACTATGTACTCTTACATTCCAAGCTTATCAGTTACTTCACAACTCCTCCTTAAGGGTCTAAATAAAAATGGGAAAATATATCTTAAACTCTCAATATGCAACAATAAATATTGTTAATATGTTAACATTACAGATCCCGTTAGAATTTATATTTGGAATGGATACAGTTTGGATGACACATTGGGATTAGAGATATGTTTGTCAGCTTAATTTTACCTGTCTTCTGAATTCTAGGAGTTCATATTATAAATATCTTGCTCTGGTAATATTTAGTTCTAAAAACTATTGCTTTCCTCTGTTAAAGGGTATCTCCACACCAAAATATAATTTATTACCTTTTCTTATCTTTTCTTATCTACCTTTCATTGTTTTTTTTTCTTTATGTCCAGATGGATCGTCTTGCTCTAAATGTTAATATGTCAGGGTTTGAATTTTTAAAGATTGATAGTGAAGAGTTTAAGAAACATCTGTTTTATTTTATCTTTGTTTTTAATTGCCCCAGCCTTTAAAATATGGGGACACGGGTTCCCCTACCATGAAGCAAACTGAAACATTTGCTCGGGTGTGCCCTGCGGAACACTTAAAAGGTGGCAGTTAAAAAAAAACTCCTTCCGCAATACTGCATTTCAACACCAGTCCACCGTCAGTGTTGGCACAATAAAATTTAGGTGTGAAAACCCTAGGAACACCCCTGAATGGGGAAACAATTTATTCAATATCTACCTTGATTAAGGACACCATCTGCCGTCCGACACACCAGGTTCACCTTTTTTTGTACCTCTTTTAACACCAATTTTTTTGGGATTTTAACGGACAAATAAAAGTTCCATTTTATAGAAATCCACAAACAGCGGTGCAGCGCCATTATTTATAGATTGTGTACTCCACAACCCTCCTCCCACCCTTCCCAAATGGTTTAGGTATGCTTAATATGTTTCATCACTGTATGGCAAGCAATGGCTTGCCAATATCCACCCATTTGCATTTCAGTAAAACATAAAAATGCAGGAATATGACAGACTAGGTGATATGCTTCGCAATGAAAGGGGTGTAATAATGAGAGTAATTGTAACTGCAGTGATCAGTGTACTACAATACTTTTCACAGGTATTATATTTGTTAGCACATCATTTTAATTCAGGCTATAAGTGAGGAAAATGTGTTTTAGTAACGTCTCTTTTAATGATTATTAAGAAATAATAATATTTCATTGAGGTGCAAATGTGCCTTGTTCGTTAGGCTGATACACACTATAAAATGTTCGTCCACAGTCATGTTTGCACTCAGTCACAAAATGATCAGGCTGGGGGTTGTCCGCAATGTTAATGGAACATCAGAAGGCAAAGAATTCATATATTTTACTTTGGAAAGCAAGTGTGCAGGATTTTGAGCAAGTGAAAAGTTTATTGTGGGCAACTGATAAGAGGTTAAAACTATATATATATTGTAACGACGCCATTTCGCTGGGCACGTGATCTGACTAATTAATCGGTATTCGTGCCACCACTTTAAGTTACGGCCTTAAAAGACGCCCCAAAAACCCACTCTTGACTCTCACTGACTATGCCCACCCCTGTCCTGGCAGCTAAATGGTTACACTACACCATTCACTCCACAACTAACTGGTTAATTAGCATCATCCTTCACAAGCAGTCCAGTGTTAATTAGTCATTTACCTAGCACACTCCATTCAAACACATATAAACTTATCAGAGGCTACTGAGTGTTCTTTTAGAGCATCAAAAAAAACTTATTAAATTTTAGATTTAATATTCCAAAAGGTGGACAGTGCATATAATCAAAACAAAATAAATGGTGTTATAATAAAATGACATACAATCGTACAACATTTATAGAAATAAAAAAGGATAAAAAATATTCACAGACCATACTCCACTAGAAGAAGTCCTGTTCCTGGGGCGAAGAAACATCGGGTCCATACACACGGTTTTAGCATGTCCCCAAGTATGAACAACATTATTTGGGCTACCAGACTTTTAGACTATTGAATGAAACACCCCCCCTCCTGGTTATTGCATGAGGTGGGAGTGTCTAGCAATGTCCAGATTTTACAACTAGCCAAAAGCACTCATTCCCCCGTTAGACAGATTCCATTTAAATGTAGATATGTACATTGTATTGAGATTTGACCATATATTCCTTTCCAGTATTAATTAAGCAATACCTCCATACCAAAATTAACCGTGTGTATCCATATTCCCCAGTATTAATAACTTGCTTGGCAAGGGAATAAGGGCTCCATGTTGGGTATCCTATAGGGCCTTCTATTCCATTCCTAAATATAATATTGGGTTTCTATCTTCACATTCCAATACCGAAATACATTTATTTTACATTTAGACTGTCCTTAAGATGACCTCTTGTCCCCACCAGACCCCTAGCTGGAGAGATTCCAGATACACGGTTCGGCCCCACATTGTCTAGAAAAGGAGACCTGGTCCATTGCTTCACTATCGTAATATAACATAGGACTGTTCCAGGGTGGAATGGTATTTTTATTGGTCCTAAGAACTAATACCAATATTTAACCATTCTTGCCACAATCACTACACATTTTCCTGACATATTATATATATATATATATAATTATATATATTATTTTTTTTTTTTTTTAATAGAAGGTTTAAATAAAATAGCTGTTTGTGTTTAGTTTGTGATTAGGACCTGTGTTTGTACTAGTGGCCACCCTAGAAGAGTGTAGCCACTTCTTCCAGCTAGTCCGGATGACCAGCAGACAAGGGAAGGGGAACCATTTGTCAGAAGGCTAGGCAGATGGTAGTGGTAGTGGAGACTCAGACATGGACCTAGTAGGTGGTAGTAAGGGACTCCATTATAAGAATAGTAGATGGGATTATCTGCAGCTGAAACCCTATATTCTGAACATTTGTGTTTTGCGGTTTCCTGGTGCTAGTTTCGACATGTGATATACAGATTATTGGTGGGGAGTGACCCAGTGACCTTGGTTCTCACTTGTGCCAGTTTTAAGGAGGAGAGAGGTCCTTAAAAATGACTTCAGAGAGTTAAGGACAATTTATAAGCCAAGGACCTGCAGGGTAGTATTTTCAAATACTATTGCAGCTATGTGCTATGT
Organism: Hymenochirus boettgeri; assembly: GCA_019447015.1. Taxonomy (NCBI): domain Eukaryota; kingdom Metazoa; phylum Chordata; class Amphibia; order Anura; family Pipidae; genus Hymenochirus; species Hymenochirus boettgeri. Next base: position 217,820,500 of record CM033470.1, on the reverse strand, counting down.
TAAAGGGTAAGCTATTGGTGTAAGTATGGGGTTGGGTTTTTAGAGAACTGATCAGACTTTTCTGCCGGTTACAGACTCTTTAGTAGGGTATTGGTTGCACCTTAATGATGATGGCAGCCTGTTTTGTGGGGAGAAGATGCTAGAGGATTGGAAAGACTTTTAACAGGTATGGGTAGAGTGTACTGTGGATTCACTGGGAAGATATAGCGTAGCAATGACAGCCCATAAAAAGATAATTGGGGGTGGGAAAAATTTTGCTCCATATGCAGATATCATCATGAGGGATTACATTTCCCCTGATATAGATTAGATTTCTTCTTCTTTTACCGACATACAAATCGCAAATGGAATGGGCCGGACAAGACCTCCATCATATTCACCCGCGAAAATGATCCGGAAAGTTGGTTTCCTGCATAATGATTGAATATCGTGGAATATGTCTGCAGGTAAGCACTAAGGTCTGGCATATTTTACAAGTGTATATTGAGATCAAGATCTCTGTTTTTTGCTGCTGACACAAACATATTAGAGAACTGGTAACTAGTCTTGGCATGACAATAACTTTACAACAGCTCTGATGTCTTTCCTTGTGGTGGTCTGGTATGGAACGCTATAGGTAAAATCTGTTCAAATATATTTTGGTGAGTACAGGCTTCGAAGATACAGAATACAGTTTTTTAAAATCAGAAGATTGGTTAAATTAAGTACCAAACATTTTTTTAGCCTTAATCTCTTTTATAATGAAGTAAATTCATGAACCAAA